>CM066031.1:1727456433-1727898021 GCA_033557465.1 Ichthyophis bannanicus | reverse complement strand
GTCCCCCTGGAGATATGGCTGGGTGTGCCTAATGTAGTTGGAATCATACCAATACCTCCAGGAGTCCAGGGAGCCCATTCAACAGTGGGCTTCTGTGTCACCCTGGGGATATGGCTGTGTGTACTAATGTAGTGTTAAGCATCCCCCTACCCCCAGGGGTCCAGGGGAGTCCATTCAAAGTGGGCTTTCTGGGCACCCTGGAGATTATGGCTGTGTGTACTAATGTAGTGTTAAGCAGCCCCCTACCCCCAGGGGTCCAGGGAGTCCATTCAAAGTGGGCTCCTTGTCCCCTGGAGATATGGCTGTGTGGCCTAATGTAGTGTTAAGCCATCCCCCTACCACCAGGGTCCAGGGAGTCCATTCGAAGTGGGCTCTGTGTCACTCTGGAATATATGGCTGGTGTGACTAATGTAGTGTTACAGCATCCCCCTACCCCCAGGGGTCCAGGGAGTCCATTCAAAGTGGGCTCTGTGTCACCCTGGAGATATGGCTGTGTCGGCCTAATGTAGTGTTAAGCATCCCCCTACCTCCAGGAGTCCAGAGTAGGACCAACCCAATTGTTTTCACTGTCAGCCTGGGGATATTGGTGTTTTTGCCTTCTAATGTAGTTGGAATCATCCCCATACCCCCAGGGGTCCAGGGAGTCCATTCAAAGTGGGCTCTGTGTCACCCTGGAGATATGGCTGTGTGGCCTAATGTAGTGTTAAGCATCCCCCTACCTCCAGGAGTCCAGAGAGACCAACCCAATTGTTTTCTCTGTCAGCCTGGGGATATTGGTGTGTTGCCTAATGTCTTGGAATCATCCCCATACCTCCAGGGGTCCAGGGAGCCCATTCAAAGTGGGCTCCTTGTCCCCCTGGAGATATGGCTGTGTGCCTTAATGTAGTTGGAATCATCCCCCTACCTCAGGGGTCCAGGGAGTCCATTCAAGTGGGCTCCTTGTCACCCTGGAGATATGGCTGTGTGGGCTAATGTAGTGTTAAGCATCCCCCTACCCCCAGAGGTCCAGGGAGCCCATTCAAAGTGGGCTCTGTGTCACCCTGGAGATATGGCTGTGTGTACTAATGTAGTGTTAAGCATCCCCCTACCCCCAGGGGTCCAGGGAGCCCATTCAAAGTGGGCTCCTTGTCCCCCAGGTGATATGGCTGTGTTGCCGAAATGTAGTTGCTGGAATCATCCCCATACCTCCAGGAGTCCAGGGGAGCCCGTTCAAAGTGGGCTCTGTGTCACCCCTGGAGATATGGCTGTGTGTACTAATGTAGTGTTAAGCATCCCCCTACCCTCAGGGGTCCAGGGAGTCCATTCAAAGTGGGCTCTGTGTCACCCTGGAGATATGGCTGTGTGTACTAATGTAGTGTTAAGCATCCCCCTACCCCCAGGGGTCCAGGGAGGTCCATTTAAAGTGGGCTCTGTGTCCCCCTGGAGATATGGCTGTGGGTACTAATGTAGTGTTAGGCATCCCCCTACCTCCAGGGGTCCAGGGAGTCCATTCAAAGTGGGCTCTGTGTCACCCTGGAGATATGGCTGTGTGTACTAAGGTAGTGTTAAGCATCCCCCTACCCCCAGGAGTCCAGGGAGTCCATTCAAAGTGGGCTCTGTGTCACCCTTGAAGTAGGTCTGCTATATCTAGCAGTATCGCAAAGAAAATACAGGACACACAGCTCTTGTAGTGGGTCAAACACTGTCGACCATGGCCTGGTAGACATACACGTGTAATGGACCATCCACTGCCAAGGTGGATAGGGCAACCCACCCAATGTCATATTTGTTTCTCCATTAGCCCATGTGTGCTGGATTATCATGTTGCCAGTGTGTTTGTATTGCATGACATGTGTAGGTAATATGACCACACATGTATCCACAGTACCACCTACAGGGTTATAGGGCTCATCAGGAACATCATCATCACCCTAACAAACGTGGCATGGCACTGCCATGTTTGTCAAGGGTGCCACAGGGAATGGGTCACGTGCGTCAAGGGAGACACGTACAATGCACATAGGTGTCAAAGCACAAATGGCCACAACAACAGTTAGGCATGTATGTGGCACTGGGAACAGATCATCACCTGTGAAAAACAAGAATGGGTTGAACCATTGTGTTCCCTGATGCCCTGTTGTAAGCCAGCATGTCATTGCTCCCCACCAGCCAGTAGAGAAGCGTATGGGGGTATCACACAGTTCCTGTGGTCCTCCATGATGCACCCCACAAATGCTGCCCCACAGTTCAGCTGTTGAAGCTAACCCCCATCTCTGTGTTATTGTAGGTGCAGAACACCTCCATGTCAGAGCCACACCTGTGTGTGTGCCTGCCGAGGTCACACTACCAGTAAAACTGTTGTATGTGAACCCCCATCACTAGTAGCTGTGTTGACATCAACCAAACACAATACCATGGGAAACGTGAGAATGCCCTATCACGACCCACCACTATGAATGCATAGGCACAAAACACACCAAAACATAGACGACACACCATGTGCCAGAGGACAGGACACAAGAGTGCCAATCACTCGCTGGTCACTGTCAGACATGCCTAGTGTGCTGAATGGCAAGGATACACATGTCCAAACACAAAAACTCTCAAAACCACCTAAAGTGCAAACACCGTCTAAACGATACTCAAATACTTCAATTATCAACCATAGGCATATATACCCACCCCCCCATCACAAGGATGGCCACAGACATCTGGCCAGCCACCAAACAGCCTGTACGTCCCCATTGTATCTGCTAGCACGGTGAGGCCATCTCAACACACATCACACACCCTGGGCCCCGACACAACACACACAGTATGCACACGGTGCATGGCTGGGTGAGCTGCATATGGGCGTGCCAGGGGGACATGTGTCTAAGCACACCTAGATGTGCGGTCCAACTGGTCACAACTCACAACAGAGGTTCAGTCCGATCCCCCTCCCACACACCGGTGCATGCCAGGGTGTGTGCTGTCTCATGGATATCATGTGAGTCCCCCCACAGCATCACCCATTTGCTCATGTTCACATGATCAGGACAAGGTTGCAGACTGACAACAACCCATCAGCTGCAGCCTTGCTACCCTTGCAGTGTGCAAATGTGAACATGGGCACTGCAAATAACCCACCTCTGTTACAGAGATATGCACCAGCATGGGGGGCACATGGAAGCCTCCCGTGCCCCCTGCCATTTGTCTGTGTGTAGGGCATCCTATGAGGCACCACATGTGGGCTGCAGGGGCCCAGCACGGGCCAATGACACTCAACGTCAGGCCCACAGAGGGATGCCATGTGTGCTAAGGATGCTGTGAATCACATATCACACGCATACCCTTCCCTGAAGCAACACCCATGGGAGAACACAGATGCCTACCTTGTAGGTGTGCTGCCCCACAGGGGACACCCACTATGGGGTGCATACACTGGCAATGGTGTCGAGTGGGTCCACAGCAATGGTGACGTTGCATCACCTGCATCTGGGGGCATCAGACACACACACCTTGGACAGCTGCTGTCAATAAGCAGCAAGGATATGTCCCGCAAGCAACACCATGTCCCCTGGGTGTTCTGTCGCCCACCCTCACCCTCAGTGTCTGTGTCACGCCCCACATCTCCCCCCTCACACACACCCTCTGTCTCTCACTGTCCCTCCCACCATCCCACTGTTGTGTTGTGGGGTGGTGGTGAGATGGGTGTGGGCAGACTGCAGCCACACAGTAAGGCTGCTGATTGCTGCCCTATCTGTCAATGCATGTGGATGCCAGCTAGGCTCTGTTGATACTGCAGTGACACCTATGTGCAAACCTATTCCCACATATGTGTGGGACTGACTGCTGGTGGTGCGTTACCATGATGGATATGCCACAGGTAGCAGGAGGGTGGGAGCAGCAAGATGTGGCCCACCCAGGACATAGGCGTCTGCGTGACAGACACAGTGACAGGTGGCAGGTGCTGACAGAAGACAACATTTGCATGTCCACAGGTGGAGGAACTGAGGAAGAAGGCTCGTGAACTACGACAGTTCCACATGCGGTATTTGGAACAGCTCAGCACAGAGGGAGAGCACCACCACGATGGTGAGTATTGGAGGGCTATGCCACAGGTTAAAGTGTGCCATTGGACCAACTGCCTCTGGCCTGCCTTATCTGTACATATGTTATGTGCCACACATGGATGTGCCCTGATGTCTGTCACCCTTCACAGGTGGGGATGCCAGTGACGAGGAACCACACACCTCCACATACAGCTTCCGCAGGCCCAGCACACGCCGCACAAGGGGGGAGGATGAGCCCTTGGAGGAGAACCTGCAGCCCGACCAGCAGGGATCCGAGGAGGAGGGGACGGATGTGGTGGTGGTGGTGTCAGATGACGACATTGTGGAGGAGGATGAGGATGTTACCAACCCTACCCCAAACGAAGGGGATGGAGTGGATGGCACATTGGGGGGTGCAGGGGAGACGGCCACAGGGGGAAGGGGTGCTGACAGGGTGGGGGGAGGGGGGCCTCTGTCTGGCCTGGGAGGGTGGAGGGAGTATCTGCAGGGAGGGGAGGAGGGTGGGAGGGGGGTGTGTGGGAACACAGCCCACCACAGGGCCATGGGGGCACCAGTCAGCCACTGCAGGGGTGGGCACAGCACGGGCGGCAGCGCATTCCTGTGCCATCCAGGGCCACTGTCACGGCTCATGCACATGCCAGCACACAGACAACAGGCAATGTGTGTCTGTGTGCTGGCAGGTGTATGCACGATGTCTTAGTGGCCCTGGATGACACACGGCGCGACATCCATGTGGTGTTCCATGCCCTGCAGTGCATGACCGGGGCTGTTCGGCAGGTGGACACCGATGTGTTGCAGCTGGCATCCCGATGGCCACCTGCCGAACAGCGTCACAGGCACCAGCAATGTCACCTGTGACGCCCCCATGTGCCCTGTGTTGCGCAGTGTTCCCCCCCCCCTTTTGGCATTTGATGTTGGGCATGTTGCCCGTTTACATATGTTGTTGAAATAAATGGTTTTAGTTTGTACTTTGCATCAATGGCCTTGTGATTGCCTCACACGCACACCATGTATGCAAGGATGGGATATGTCTATCCACCTTCCTGGGGATCAAACATTGGCATGGACACCATAACGGTAACAGCAACACATGAGGAGCTGTGTGATATCTATGTGGGCATGGCCATGGGACAGGTGTAGGCCCAGAGGATGTTGCCCTGCATATGTTCCCGAGACACAGTCATGTCACAGGGATGGGTCTGGTGGGACAGCAGTTGGTGTTGGACAGCAGCAATGTAAATATGCATGGCACACATGTGTGTCGCAGACACATGTATGCCATGTAGGTGCGGGACAGGCCTGTCAGCATTGCCAAGGACACACCCAATGGGCACACGTATGCCCCCATTGTGCACGGCTGACGGGGATGTAAATGGTGACTGTGCAGGAAATTGGTGCTGTAACCCCTGGGGCATGCCGACATATGCAAGTGGGCCCATGTGTACACCTGTGAGTTGTAGCCAAGGGTCAGTGACCACAGCATGTGCATGTCTGGAATGCCAGGTAATGGCATGTGTGCATTAATACCTGACAGTGTGACAATCCCTGCAACAACGGGCCTGGTCTCAGATCATCTGTCCATGGGCAGAGCATTCATGTGCACACAACCTGAGCAATAAAGGGGACACACATTGGAGTGTAACTCTTTAATGTATGCTAGGGTACCCATGTTTGGTCTGCTCTATTTGCGACGCCGTCGCCTCACAGGTATGGCACCTGGCAATGGAGGTCCCCGTTCCCCTGGCGCCACCCGATCCTCTGGTGCCTGTAGCGGAGGTGGTGTTGGCGGCGGTGGTGGTGGTGGTGGTGGTGTCTGTGGTGGCGGTGGTGCCATCCTCACCAGCGCAGCCTCGATGCCCTCCATGGCCACACACATCCTCTGGTATGGCCGGTCACATATGCTCTGGCGCAGATGGACCATCTCCTGGATGAGACGTTCAGAGGATTGCCGCAGAGCTATGAGTTCCTGACGAATGCCTGTGTGGGGAGAAAATGGCCGTGTGAGAGCTACCCCTGCCAGGTATGACAGTAATACACAACAGGGTGGGACATGTCACACATGCTTTTCCCCTGCATGTTACGAACTGTAGTGGTCAGGTGCATATTTAACTGAATGGGGACATACCTCAAAGGTGTATGTTAGGCCACACACAGGACGTGCCCAATGTAAATGATGTGTGTGACAGGCACAGGGATACCCCATCTCAGCAGGCACAACACTGTCCAGCACATGTACAATATTCCCTGGGACACAGAGCAACAATATGTACATTGTGTGTGTGGCTGGAGGGTGCGCAGGTGATTGCAATGACACCTCGGGATACACATTTTGTAGGAGAGTTCAAATGCTAACAAACAGAACATGTGGGATGCAGAGTTAGGGGATACACACGGCATGGGCAGGTGATAGGTGCATTGCTCATGACTATGAGGGATGGGGTGTGAGCAGCAGATTCACACCCAGGACATGGGCCCGTCCACAACTGCACCATGCGTCTGTCAGATAAGGGTGTCACATCCCCCCAGGGGGAGACTCAAGTGGTCAGATAACAGTGCATGTAGACCCTATGAGGCATGTGCAGGGCTCACAATGCGTATGTTGATGACAGGATGTTGCATCACAGGGGTACAAACTGCACATTTGCCTAGACAGGTGTATGCTATGCATGCAACTGCTGGTGGCAGGCCATCGGGATGATTTCAGAGTCACACAAAGGGGGGGGGGCGGGGAAGGTAGCCCTGAATGTGCATGGTAGCAGGGGTGGCAGCAGAAGGCAGAGAGGGTAGGGCTAGGTGGCCAATTTCCCCAATGGAGAGAGGTAATACATGGAGTGAGGCAGGGATCAGTGTTGGGTCTGTTGCTCTATGACATATTCATAACTTACCTGCAAAAGGGACCTACGAGTGAGGCAATCAATTTGCACATGGGAAAAACACTTTTTAAGGTTGTCAGAATCCAAGCGGATTGTGTTAAATTGCAAGGGGATCTAGATATATTGGAAGATGGGGTATCCAAAAGGAAGATGAAATGTAATGTGGAGAGGTGCAAAGGTATGCACCAAAGAACATAAAACTCGACGTATGGGTACATGATGCAAGGTTCCACATTGGGAAACACAACCCAGGAAAAAGATGTCGACATAATAGTTGATAACATGTTATAGCCCATTACGAACGTGTCAAGCAATAGGACAAACCACCTTTATCACAACACGTATTATACAGACAGTAGAGGCCTATGGCCCGACACAGGCCGTATTCCTTTTTCCTCTGCAGGGGCAGGTTTATCAGGTTAAACACACGTCCACAGTGTGTTGGACAGGACCTGATCAACCAAAGGGACGCACCGGAGCCCCTCACCTCTCAATGTAGACAAACGCATTCTGCCATCCAAATATAATTAACCAGCAGTGCATCCACGCAAGGGGAAGCCTTGTTGTAACAATGTGAAAGTGGAAATGTGTTACAGGAAGGCCTCCCCTTGCACGGATGCACGACTGGTTAATTATATTCGGATAGCAGAAGGTGTTTGACTGCATTGAGAGGTGAAGGGCCCCGGTGCGTCCCTGTGGTTGAATAGGTCATTCTCAATACACTGTGAAGGTGTGGTTTGCCTAATAAGCCTGCCCCTGAAGAAGGACACGGACCACGGCCTGAGTCGGGCCATAGGCGCATAGTTTCTGGATAATACGTGTGGTGCTAAAGGTGGTTCATCCTATTGCTGTCCACGTTTTCCCTGGGCCCTGTATTGCATGTGGTACGTGCCTGCTGCTGGTACCTACTGTATGAGCAGAGACAGAACAGTCCATAGGTGTGTCTGGCCAAATCAAACAATGATGTGACGCGATATGTAGGTTAATGGGCATGTGTGGCATACCCTTTGGTCGCCTTGCACACAGTGTGTTGCACATACTGTACGCTGATGTGTCTCACACTGTTCGGTATTGTGCACACCGAGTGTGTGTTTGTGTAGTCACACACATTTACAGTCCTGGTAGAGTGTGCACACCTGTTAGTGTATGTACAAAGAACATAAGGGTTATCTGCGTGAACATTTTTGCCCACCCACCTTCACTGTCCCGATGTGACGAGGTGGCATGGGCCCGCAGCTCAGCTCTCAGAACATCCTCCCCGGTATCCCGTTGTGCTGGTGGTGCTGCGTCAGCTGTTCCTTCAGCCAAACGTTGTGTGGTGAGGCTTGTTGGAGGCTCAGTGTGCCCCTCCTGGGGACAAGGACTCACCCCCTGCAGCAGCACCTCTGCAGCCGCAGCATTTTCATGCCCCTCCATGTCAGATGCCTCCCACACCTCCACCTCCTCCTCCTCCTCCTCCTCCTCACGTGGCCGGACTGTGCTGTAGTCACCTGTATTGTAGACAGACACAGATCAAACACATATGTGTGTGCTGTACAGCTACATTTATGTGTGTGTTCAGGGGAAGGGATATGTCATGTTGTGGTTACCCTGCATGTGTGCTGCAAACAGGGCCCCCTACATACTCCTATACCTGTCTCACCACAACATGGACCTGTTCCAGGGGATCTGGTGTGTGTCAGAGCCCTGCACACCCTGTGTGTCCTCCGTGTTCCAATATATGCTCCCATGTGCATTTCACACGCAGTCCATCTCCCACCCCATCTGGCAGTGGCAGGTGCACACAGGGCTGCACATCACCAACAGGTACACCTTCATTGGCAGCCCCTGTTTGAGTGTGCATGCCATTGCGTAGTGCATATCCCCATGGGACATACTGTATATGCAGTGTTACATGTGTATGCCACATTCCGACAATGTGTGGAACTCGAACTGTACATGATAGTGGGACCATTGACAGGCACATGCAGCACTGTGCGTAGAGTATGTCAGATGCAACTTAACACGTCACGGGCAGATACTCCATGACAGTAGAGGTGAGGCGCGGCAGTGTCAGGGGTGTGGGTCAGGGTTACCAGTAACATCACCTGTCTGGAATGTTTCGGGAAGTGATGGGATGTGTGACACATGTTGTATGTGTCCCTGCAACCTGACAGTGGACCATGGGGACACACGCCACTACAAAGATATCTGCAGCTGTGAGTGTCCACGACATATCCCAGTGGGAACATATGTCACCATACCAACACAGGCCGTGTATTGCTGCAAACACAGGGTCAGGGAATGGTTGACACATCTGCCCTTATGCCCTGGGAAGACGTGTATGACCACACCTGGCCAATGCAGTGTGTGCAACATGTGACAGGTAATCTCTGTTTACGCCATGCATTCCGTGGTGCCTGCTGTGATGCTACTCATAGCGCAACTAGAGACATACACCGTACTCTCACCGTCAACCACAATTGTCGCATTTGTGCACATGTGATTGACCGTGCACATGTGCTACTGTGGTTTTGAGGGGTGTGGTAGCACAGTCACAGATTGTGTGCGTTTGCGGATGTGCATCACCTACACACATGGCATATCTGCTGGCGCCATATGCTGCATAGTTTCAGGGAACCCACCCTTTCAGACGATGCTTGACATGTGTGTGAGAGGTGTAGGTCCCCTCACATGTTGGGGTGGGGGCATCTCCTTCAAGGGCGTCTCATTGACCATGCGGCTGACATCAGACCCTGGCCTATGTTGGCAATGTGACAGCTGTGTCACGCACAGCTAGTCCTGTGTTGCTCGGTGTATTCCATCTGGTGTTGATGTCATGCTGTGGCCTTAGAGGGGGGGGGGCGTGCCATGCTCACACACACACAGACACCATGTACCCAGATGGGGCTATGTTGGCAGGTGTGTCTCATGCAGGTGGATGCAGCCACCTATGTACTCAACACACAGAACACATGGCCAATCAGCTAGAACACCTCACCTCGGGGGTGGGGGACGGCTGGCCCAAATATCGGACACGGCACAGCAGGGGGCACACTGCGCTATGCAGAGCCAGCTGCTCACACAGAGCGGGACAGGGAGACACAGAGGAGGTGAGAGCAGAGGAGGGGGGAGGAAAACAACCTGGGGGCCATGACCTTGCCTCTGCTGCTGACACCTATGACATAGAGGGGGAAACAATGCCGAGCAGCATTCGTAGTGGAGGTGATTCACCACAACACAGCATTTGCCTGGGATATTCAGGGCCTAACATAACCATCTGAGAACAGGTGAGGTGTGGGGCACTGGGAGACACAGGGTTGATGGCTATGCCTATGGAGGGCATAGCTAACCCGTGAGAAGGAGAGCAGAGTGGCCACATATGTAACAAGATATACCCCAGTACAAGGTACATGGTGTTTGTATTTGCTGTGTCACATCAAAATGCAGACAGGTAGTGTGAATGCTATTATCAGCAGCGGGCCTGAGTCAGGCATTATGAAGGCAGCTATCTGCTGTATGTCATGTGTTTTCCCAAACAGAGCTATTCACAACAGATAACTTGAGGATTTGCCCCGTAGGCCGGTGCGTGGGACACACCTGATCTATTTGGGGGAGTTATTATCCAGGAGGAATTAACGGCTCGTACATTTGAGACACGGTTCAGTGACACTCCACATACAGGTGACATGTGTCACCCACCACTTGCTTACACAGACAGGTGGGGGAGGGGTTACAACAGTGTATGTCATAGATGTGCAAACAGAGCTGTGACCATCTGGTTCCATGATGTGTCGTCTGGCAAGCCTGACCTCCCCAATACGTTTGATGCACCTTTAGACAGTCCAGCTGTACTGCAGGCATAGTTACTCCTTAGACAGATCACATATCTCTTAGATGACGGTTAATCCCTACACAGAGATGGGTGCACTCAGGGGGATGTGATGAGGATGATGTACCCTTGGATCCCCCTTGGACAATGATTGTATTGCGGCAACAACGAACAGCAGAGCCTGTCTGATCAACGGAGATTGGTGAGGCATGGCCTGACTGTTCATGGCCATCCTAATATGTATGGTGTGTAGATAATGGCCTGCAGAGCATATGACAGTGGAGAGATAGGCTTTAGCGTGACTGGGTTACAGTACAGACACATTGTGGTTCATGCTCCAGTCATAACTTGATGTCTACATGTGTGTCACACAACGTAATGTCAGGGACAGTTTTGATGGGGATGTCTGTTTACTGCATTTGGGGGTAATGTTCCCCTTTGCCACTACTCTGTCTGAGCTACATTCCTTTGTGCTTGTTGCATCACACCGAGAGGTGGGAGGCATACATCAGCATGTCCATGACAGTCCCCGTCCTGCCTTAGCATTGCACCTTCACACATACAACCCCAAATCCAGGGCCCACCCCACCTCAGACCCTCAAGGCCATGGAGCCAGTGGTAGCACTGTGTGTATTTGTATGACAACATAGGGTATGATGGGGCAGTGCACACAACCTCTGATCCCTGCGTAGGTACATTATGGGGCTGTGGAGATAGATATGGGTGTGCATTTGCAAAGGTGAGCTGGTTACACAATGTTACTATCAGGGAGGTGATGAGATGTGATGGTTATGCGTAACATACATACCTGCATGTGGATCTGCAGTGTCAAGCATCTCAGGCAGCCCATAGGTGTATACAGGTCCCAGGCGTTCCGCCAGCTGCTGCTCCAGGGGGCTGAGCATTGCTGGTAGGGGGCCCCCGCCACCTGTGCCCCTGGCATGGTGTTTCTCGGCACACATGTGCTGACGCACACCTCTCTTGATATCTGAATATCTTTTCTTTAGGCTGTCTATGTCCCGCAGGGGGCCCCCTACCTCAGCAACTCCATGCCTGACCTCCTCCCAGACCGCCTGCCGTCCTGCTGTGCTGGTCCGTGAGCTAAGACGGCCAAACAGCACCTCGTAGTTCTCCAGGACCATGGAGAGGAGGGTGTGGTTCTCAGCATCCGTAAATCTTATTGCCCTCCTCCGCAGGTTCTCAGGCACTGGTACCCTCTTCCTCTTCCCAGTGTGCCTGCTGGGAGCCAGCTGTGCAGGTGCTGATATCCCTGGTGCTGCCACTGGCTCCTCAGGGCCCTCAGGACCCACAGGCCCTGCCTCCAGTGGCACTGGTGGGGCCACCTCACCTGCACGCCCCGCACACACACCCTCCCGCACCCTCAGCCTCACACCCTCCCTCTCTCTATCCCTCTCTCTCTCTGTCCCTTCCTCCCTCTCCCTCTCCCTAACCCTCTCCCGTTCCCTCTCTCGATCGCTCTGTGTACCCCTCTCTCTCCCCCTCCCCCTCTGGCTCTGACTCCGCCTCTCCATCCCCCTCCACCCACCTCTCTCTGCACACCTGTCCCCTCCCCAACTCACCTCACCCCCTCTGCCTCCCCTACAACACCCACTGAACAGACACCACAACTATGACCTTCTCACACGTCACACAACACATGAACTGTAACAGTAAACAGCACAGTACACAGAGACGTTCACACAATAAACAGGGGACTACGGATATGACAACAGATACGACCACAGGATACAACTGATGACACAGATAACAGAAACCTACCTATCACTATGACACCTCTCAATACACAGCCTCTTACTACACTCCCGCCCACTCCTCAGTCAACCCTCAACCTTTACCTTGTGTTTCCGTGTCCCTTTGTACCTTTTTTTTTGCGGCGCGCACGTTGCGCATGTGCAACTGTGCGACGGCGCTGCTTGTGGGCGGCGCCGATATCCAATTGCGCATGGGCGTGCGTTAGGCTGTCGTGTTTTGTGCGCGACACGCAAATGATACTCTTAGCGCATGTGCATTTCTAGGAGCATCATGATGACAGGGCAATGCTTACGCCCATGCTTAACGGGCTCCGCGCACACGCAGACGCTCGTGCGACTCAGTTGGCACATGCGCGTCTCGCTAATTCACACACACTCACGCGCGCCAACAGTTGCACATGCGCGGCACCCACAGCCAGTCGCCCATGCGTAACGTCATGCAGATGCGCAGGATAATGCACATGTTCGCCTCGCACAAGCGTCGCAATCCCACAACAGCGCATGCGCACAGTACGGACATACCAGTCACCTGTTTAAATTGCTTCTGCAGATTTGGAGACATTGAGGGTGTTTTCGTAGGCGCGGCGAGTGTTGGTGTGTTGAAACTGAGAGCAGGTGTATGACAGTCTGTTTTGTGAGTTTTGTTTTGACTGTGTTTTCTTTCGTGGTTTGTACGGTGTCCAGTGTTTGGGAACGTGTGTGTGTGTGTGCGCGTGTGTGCGCGTGTGTGTGTGTCTCTGTGTGTGTGTGTGTGTGTGTCACACTCTGTGTGTGTTTGTGTGTGTGTGTGTGTGTGTGTTTGTCTCTGTCTGTGTGTGTGTGTCTCTGTGTGTGTCGGTGTCTGTGTCTGTGTGTCTGTGCTTGTGTAGCCACACAGGGGTGTTTATGTCTGACATATATTTTGTTGCATGTGCCCGGAGACGTGGGCAGATGCTGCGGTTGCCGGACAGGGGAGATGATGCCCATGGGGCTGAGGCACAGGGCATGGGTGTAGACCCGCAGCAACTCAGACCTGCAGCTGTGGAGGCCGTCCAGAGAGGTGCTGGGCGTGGAGGGCGCAGACGGCGTGCTGAGGTGCAGGCTCGGCAGCCTCGCCTCTACAGGCCCAGGGCCCAGCTCCAGGGCATGCGTGAGGACCAGGTACTCTCCCTTTACCGACTGAGCACAAGGGCTATTAGGGGGCTCTATGAGGATCTGAGACCTGACCTCGAGCCCCTGACTGACCGGTCCCATGCCATACCAGGTTTAGTCAAGCTCCTTGCTGCGTTACATTTCTTCGCCTCTGGCTGTTTCCAGACCTCTGTGGCCGCAGTGGGTGGCATGAGCCGCCCCACCTTCTCACGCTGTCTCCACCAAGTACTGCGTGCTATGGTCAGCCGGGTGGGGAATTACATAGGCCTTCCCCACAGTAGGCAACATTGGGGGACCCTGAACCAGGCCTTTGAGGCATTAGCTGGGATACCACACGTGATGGGAGCTATTGATTGCACACATGTTGCCCTGGTCCCGCCAAGAGACAGGGAGGTGGTGTTTCGCAACCGCAAACACTACCATTCCCTGAATGTTCAGGTTGTATGTGATGCTAATCTGCATATTCTGAATGTGGTCCCAAGGTTTCCAGGGTCCACCCATGACTCCTATATCCTGCATCGCTCAGCACTATTCAGGGAATTTGAGGAGGGACAGTATGGTGACTGCATATTGCTGGGTGAGTAGTGACCGTTAAATAATGTCATGATGCATATATGACTGTTTTGTTGTGACATCTCTCATGTAGTGCAGCGTTTGCTCTCTGTGCATTGTGACACCGAGCAAACATTCAGCAGTGTGACTAATGATATGGGTTGACATTGTTGGGGGACTGTAGACCTCGTTTACCAGGGGACATAATTGGCCATTTCACAGCCATATTACGGACATATGTGCAATTTATATGCTGGTGTTGGTAGTGGAAATATGCACATATTCTGACGTTTGTGCTGTGTGTGTATTACGATTGGATGTGTATGTCATCTATGCACAGGGGTGGGGTGGGTGGGTGGGGTTGGTTTGTTACCATACTCACCCACCTGTGCATGCATGGTTTTGGATTGTACCTGTGTTAGGTCCTGTGAGATGTATGTGATTGACAATCCATGCACCTTGTGATTATCATGTGCGTGTGAGGGCCACACACTCACCCTGTCGTGGGGATGTTAGCCATTGATTGTTAGACAACAGAGGGTGGTGGGTTGGGTACGTATCATGCATGTTCTCGGCCTTTGCAAGTGGGAGTACACGTTTGCATTGTTATGTTCATGTTTTTGTCCTGTGCCATTACAGGGGTCCAATCAGGTCTGGGCTTTGCATTACCTTTAGCCACTGCAGATATGCCGTACCAGGGCGTCATTGTATGTGATTATCCTGATGTGACTCGTAATTTGTGTGAGGTGACAGCAAGGGCAAGGGGCCATGTTGTGTAGAGACAGGTAGCTATTGGTGGGACATACACAGGGACGTAGTTATACTCATTAGTTGTGATGTTTTAGTGATCATATGGGCTACAGTGTTGTTTTATGTGTTGTGCTGCTTAACAAGGAGGGATACATGATGGGGACAGTGGCCAGGGTGTCCAATGGGATGTTTGATGGGCAGCAGTCAACAGCATCTGGCGTCAGACTGGTATATGTCGATATGTAGACCTTGGAGGACGCGGGCTGTTGAGGTGATATAATGTTTCTCCTGGCTGAGCTCACGGTCATACATGTTCGTTGTGTGCACCTACATTGCGTCTAAATACATTATTGTGGTTTTTGCTTGGCAAGCATATATTCTGTTTATGTTACGTGTGTGTTGCTGTTGTAGTGTGTCATTGGTGGTGATGGTGGTAGGGATGAGACCATGAACTCCATGACAGGACGCCTGTGCTACACCTAGCGGATCAGTTGAGGACACAATGTGATTGTGTTGTAGTTTGACAGGTCTTTACAGACTACAGAGGCCCTTTGTTGCATTTCAATCAGCATAGGTGTAATTAGGTCAGGTAGGTAGTTGTTGGTGTCATATATTTCTGTCCTTATGTGTTCTGAGGTTGCTTCTCACGTCTATACGTGTGTCCTTTTATGGTGTGGTGCGTTTATTCATTGACCTGCATTTTTTTTTCTGCAGGTGATGCAGGGTATGGGTGTCGCCCCTGGCTGCTGACCCCTGTGCGCCAGCCACGGACACGTGCAGAGCGGAGGTACAATGAGGCCCACGCCTCCAGCCGCTCTGTCATAGAACGCACCTTTGGCGTGTTGAAAAGTCGCTTCAGGTGTCTGGATAGGACAGGTGGGGCCTTACAATATGCGCCAATGACTGTTGCAGAGATAATCGTAGCCTGTTGCATCCTGCACAACATTGCTCTCAGGCATGGTATCCCTGCAGAGATTAATGAGGATGTGGAGGAGGATCCACCGTGCCCCCCTGTACGTGCCTGTGTTGACACACAGGCAGGCACAGCAGTCAGGCGGAGGTTGATTACAGAACTATTCACTGGTATGTATAGCACATCTGCCCACATATATGTGCCTGTGTGTGCATGTGCTGCTTAGTAGGGGTGATGTTTCTGACCAGTTGACATTCAGATCCAGGCCTGCATTGTCCCTCAGGTGTACAAATGTCATAACATGTATGCATGGGTGTTTTTTTGGACAATGTGGACAGGGATCAACAGCGGCTGTTGGTGTCGTGTGTGGCTGTGGGTTGGTACACCTTTTGGAGCTTTGGGGGGCCACAGTACCAGTGAGTGGCTGTTTGTGATAGCAACTGCTGGCCAGACATAGGTATAGTGTCCTCCTGTGTGTGTGGAGCACGGTGTCAGGCATGTGGTACGTGGTTTGGTGTGGTGGGGAGGGCCATGTTTGTGCGCAGCACTCATGCTATGATTGGTTTGCTTTGTACATTCCTCTTTGGGGGCTTGTGTGTGTGTTCTACCCCTGTGAGCTGGCTATGTGTGTCTCTTTGTTATTTGCAATGCAACATGTCAGACAGTGCACAGTTGGCATGCGCCTGACGACATTCCCATGATGTTATTGATGTCTTGTTACATGTTTTGCTGCAACACAACCATTTTATGGCAAGGTATGCCTCTTCACGTAGCACAGACATGTATGTGGTGAAACATGTGAACATGTTCACTCTGAAGCCAGGGGTCCATCTGATTGCTAGCCTATGTTTGAGGCGGGGTCATTAGTTTCATTATCTTACTTGTACACACATACAGATGTCATGTGGGTCACATCATCAACAGGTGGATTTCATTAGGCAACTGTAACGCTGCATGTGAGCCCTTTAATGTGGTTTTGTGTTATTAATTTGTGAGCAGGGCATATGTATTTCGGGGTATCTGTACATCCGCCTCATGGCTCAGGTACATGGTGTTTGGAGGGCAGGATGGCACAGTACACAGCCACGGATACCTTCAGGACACTAGCAAGGGATGTTAGGTCCACATACACACACAGTCCTAGATGTATGTTTTTGGGAGCAGGGGAACAGGTGGCCTATCCATGGTTCAACATTCTCACAGTTACACAATGGGATGACATGCAAACATCATGGTCAGGTGACATACAGACAGGGGGTTGTTTTTAGCCATACATGTTGTTGAGCTTGCCATGTATTTCAACACACAATCAGCACACACAGTATTATTTGCTGTGGGAGATGTACACTGGATATTATGCATCTACACAGTGGATACATGTGGTTTTGGTGCATATCTTCCAGGTGTCACAGGTCTTTACACTGTGATACAAGACAACATATTGAGGGTACCACACACGGAGAGGGGGTATTGGTTTAAACCTGGTTGACACAGACTGATAGTGTGATCTTTGGATACGTCCAGAACATTGTGGAAACAGCCACCTCTTTAGACATATTTGTGGACCAACAGAGAGGGAGTGTGGCCAACTGACGGCTCTGTGGGGCCCTCCAATTAGCATTGGACATCTACATTATGACACTCCCATGTGCACGATCTGTGCAGTGTGAGGGTGAACAGTCAGTTGTAAGGTCATGTAATGTTGTGTGACAGCTGGGGACATTGAGGTGCAGTGTGTTTTCCACATCTCGTAGTTGACAGTTATTTTAGTTTATATTTTCTCCGCTAAACAGGACATACATGATGACAACGGTGTCGGCGTGTATCATTGGGACATGAACGGACATCCGCCAGATCCTGGAGTTCAAGGTGGGTAGATCTACAGATACATTGTATGTGTCTGGGGTCAGGGGGACAACATATTGGCAGCTATGTGTCTCAGTGGGTAGCTGGTGTTGTTTACTTATTGACGGTAAGCCTCCCTTGCCCATATCGTGCTGTTGTCACACATCTCCCCATGTGTCTGTGTTCATAATGGTTAGTGTAACAGCTGTTGTGCCTTATTTACAGCAGATCTACATGTGTGTGTCAATGTCGTTATTTGGTGGATCCTCCACTTGCTGCATCCACCATCTTAGTTAGATCAGCCATCAACAGGGTAGCAATGCATGTGACTCGGCCATTATGTGTACAGATTAGCAGTTGTGCACATACAGGCCATTTAATACAGCTGTTGTGCTGAACTACGCATATTGTGTGGTTGTGTGTTTATGGGTTGACTATGTGGTGCTGAATTGCACACGCATGATACATTATCATGTGCTATGATGGGTGTGTGCACCTGGGGGACATTGTGGACTTTGATAACTCTACGGTTGTGATGTTTACATTTCCATAATGGCCCACATTTGTAGTGAGCAGAACTGAGTCTTGTGTTTGGTGTAACAACTGTTGAGCAATATCTATTTATCTCATACATAGGCATAATGTGGAGATCCATCTACAGGACATTTACATGGTGATTCTAATGGTTTGCCTGACGTCTCTCCCTTTGGTGTGACCTGGTGTGGCTATGCAATAGCTGATGGATTTGATGAGGAACACATGATGCACACATAGGTTAGGTTACATATTTGTTATTTTGTGCTTACATCCAACTGTGCGTGGCAGGAGGTTTCTGTTCATCTCATGGACATGTAATGTGGCATCTCTGTGGACACAGACATATGCATATAGTGTGTCGCTGTGAGATGCCCGTGTGACATGTTATTGTTCCTATCCTTTTCCATGTGACACCCGTGTCTGCATTAACATGTGATGTTGGTTCTCATCATTGTTTTATATGTTGTGCATATCCTCTGATGTTTGCATTTGCATCCCTTGTATGTGTATTTCCTGCATTGTGAGTCGTGGGAATATTTGCTGCTGTTGCAAGGTTTCTAACGTGAGCCATACTTATCCTATCTTGACACAGGGCAGCGGACACACCAGACCCATTTCCTCAGGTGCTTCTCGGCTCCGCATTCCAACACCTGTTGTGTGACAGACCACCATGTTCGTGTTTCTGGGGAAACTGCCATTGGATGTTCCACGTCTGCAAGTTGAACAATGGCCTGTGCTGGACATTATTGCTCTTGGACTGGTTGTTTACCCATGACAGACATGTTCAGGACACATTTTGGGCCATGCTTTGGCTGGGAGTCCTTGTGATTGCAGGGACACATATGAACATTGCTGGACTGTGTCATATTGGAATGTGAACATTGACTATGCATACCCATGTTTTCATGGGGGTGTTTTGACGTGATCTTGCTGATATCATTGACCCTTTGCTTTTGGGACAGTGTGCGCATTAGGGACTGACATTATCTTTGTCCTATGGTCATCCATCCCCAGTTGTTTGTTGTATATGTTTGGCCCATGTGTGTGACATGGCACACAGTATACGCTTATCTGTTTGTTTCAACAGTAGCATACAGCCATGTAACTGGCATGGGGAAACACATACAGCGTTTTAATCGTATATGTCCACCTGACCCACCCCTCGCCATGATACATGTTTTGCACAAAACACACATTCATGCACAACACCATCCTTGATTGATGTTTTGGGGTGGCAATGGTGTTTCCATTCATGTGTGGCATCACTGTACCATGTTAGTTTACGCCTGGTGCTTGTGCCTCTGACTGACTATATTTGGGAGTCACAGCATGGTGAACTATGTTTTCGGTGTGTTTCACTGTGACATGTTTCCCCATCCTTCGCATATGAACATGCTTGTTGTTGTGTTTGTTTACTGTACGGACATGACACTCTGCATGATGGTCCACACCTTGCATTGCATGTCTGCACAGTCCTGTTCTACCCCCTGCATGAGCGACACTCTCATTGGGACCTTATATTTGTGCTGTGGTAGTGTGGCTGTCCATTTTCCCAAGAAACATCTGCATTCCCTGGACCATGCTATATGTGGGCACATACTGTCTACACAACAAACAATGCAGGGTGACCTCATGCATGTTGTTATGTCTGCACATTTCATCCGGTTGTGTTTTTCTAACTCTTTTGGTCTTCATGTGTCCCTGCTACCTGTTAGCATATAGTCCCACAGCTTTAGCTGATATATGAGGTGTACATTGACACATTCCTGGTGTTGCGAGCAGCCATTATGTGGGAGGCGTGACATTACTTTATAGATGTGTGTGTCACATTACGATATGAGGCCAGCATATCTTATTGTGATTTAGAAACCTCCTCTGTTGCCTGGGGGCTATGTTTGGGGGGACATGTGTTGTGTTTGGGTTTCTGATCTTGCACCACCTGTTGCCTACCTGCAATCATATGTGGGTGACACATGTCGGGCATGCAGCAGCTGCTGTGGTGTGTGCCACTGATACCTGGTGCATATCATGCACCTGATGCACATTTTATCTCGTGCCATTCATTTGTGCTCAGCCGGTGACCTTTACGTAGCATGTGTGTTTATACCTTGCTGACCGTGTTCCCATCTTTAGCCAGGGAGGGACACACCTTGAACGTATGATTACACTGTGTATCGTATGTGTGAACCTTCTTCCAAGTAAATTTGCATTATTCACAGACATTTGTCTATTTCTCTACGTTTATTTTTTAACAGATAATGTGATTCTAATGTGATTCTACAATGTGTCGCTTTGCAGCAGTTATGGCTCCTTGTGACCTTGGGAGTCCAGGGTTTCCTGGAACATGTCCCTCCAGTGACTTGTCCAGGGGCACATGGTGTGCTGTTATGATATGCGTGATGGTTGCCATGTGTGCAAGACATATTTGGGGACACTATTCTTCTCCTCCAGTCGTGGAGCACATTTGTGTCTACCGATTTGCTGTTAATATCCATGGCCACCTGTGCTCACATTGGTGTATGGTGACAGCTGTGTATGTGTGTGCGATTTTGCACATCACTGTGTCGTCTACGTTTCCATACGGACCCTCCCTTTGTAATATTGTGTGTGTTTGGCTCAGTGTGTTCTTGGGGGCGGGGTGTTTGGGGGCATGTTTGTCACACACGTGTTTATCAGGTTGGCTCCCCAGATCTGGTTTTCAATGTTGAGATATTATGCTAACTGGAGCATTTGTTCATAGCTGGTTCATCACCTGGGCACACACCCTTGTCTCTCGTCAGTGTACAGCAAGGGGTTCACTCTGTGCTGCCTATCCATCAGATATTATCTGTTACATTGGTCTGTGTAATCACCATTGTGCTGTGGCTCTGTTCCTGTGCATGTCCATCACCGCAAAACCTCTGCCATCCACTATTACTGTGCCTCAAAAATACATTACAGCACCACTACATGACCATCAGCACACCGCCTTATGCTGACCATTCGTTCTAGGACCCCTAACATAATGTCTCACTGAGCCCAGACACTGTGGGGGATTGTGTACCTGCTCCCTGCACTATTGGTCCGTGTCTTCACCATTGTGCTGTGGCTCTTTTCCTGTGCGTGGACATCAGCACATCGCCTGATGCTGCTGGACATAACTGTGCGCCACCCAAATTAACAGTTCGCCGCAATAGATTCATAGACCTCCTGTTGAACCTTTATCCATTAGGGTTCGTGGCTCACTCAGCCTGTTTTCCTTGTGCACACTGGGGGATTGAACCCGTGGAACCTGGGTCATTGGTTAGTGTCTTCACCATTGTGCTATGGCTGAGTTCCTGTGGATGGACAGTTGTGCACAGCCTTCTGCCATCCACAGCTAACAGCGCGATGCCCACTGCTGCCAGAGACGCACAAGATGGACAGCGCGTGGCCTGCTGACGCACAACATTTACAGCGCATGGCCTACTGCACCCCAGATCTGGCAATGGGACAGATGATTACACGCAAAATAAGCACGTTGCTGCCGCCCAGACGTTACAGCGCGACGCCTATAGACCCCCTACATTAGCGTGCCTCCCAAAATAAAGTGCGAACCATTACTATTCATGCCTCAGCCAGCCTTTTCGGTTTGCGCACACTGGGGGATTGAACCTGTGGAACCTGGGTCATTGGTTAGTGTCTTCACCATTGTGCTACGGGTCTTTTCCTCTATATACCCAGCAGCACCCCACTTAGCCTTCCCACGCGCTAATGTGAGCCACGCACATTTGCGCGACGCGCACACATACGGGCGTTTTTTAAACTTTTTCTGCCTGGCCCGCCCACTCCTTATATGGCACAGGCACACTACCGCAGCCCTGCACGATTTCGGAGTTTAGTAAACATCCCCCTAAGTCACAAGTACCTAGTAGTTCCAAAAGACACAGGTTCCGCAATGCTTGTATTGGGACAAGAAGTGGATTTCCTAGGTCCCCTTTAATAATGGTTTATGGACTTTTCCTCCAGGAACTTGTCCAAACCTTTTTTAAACCCAGCTACACTAACAGCTTTTACTACGTCTTCCGGTAACAAATTCCAGAGCTTGATAATGCATTGAGTGAAAAAATATTTTCTCTTATTAGTCTTAAATAGGTTACACTGTAGCTTCATTGCATGTCCCCTAGTCTTCCTATATTTTGACAGTGCAAACAATCGATCTCCATTTACCTGTTCCACTCCATTCATTAATTCATAGACCACTTTCATATCTCACCTCAGTCGTCTCTTTTCCAGGTTGATGAGCCCTAACCTTTTTAGCCTCTCTTCATAAGGGTATCCTTCCATCCCCTTTACCATTATGGTGGCTCTACTCTGTACCTTTTCTAATTCAGCTATATCGTTTAACACTATGGGGGAACCTAGCCATGCCGGGGTCACTGCTCAGTCAGGGTGAGAGTGATCTCCCAGCAGAACATGCTGTGGCTACCCTGTCTGTGCAGGTGGTGGCCGGGCACTACAATGTCCCAGCCATTGCCCTATGCCCTGTGCAGATGCATCCTGGCCAGGCCACCCTGTCAGGGCTATACCCATGGTACCTTGCTCCTTATTATGCACTTTGGGAGGCCAATACTGGCAACAGTGCTGGCAGTGTGGGCTGTGGAGGGTGTTTGCAGCCACCACACACTGGATAGACAGACACACACTCCCCACACCTATGCCAGCATTGTGCAACTATAGAGGTGTTTGGCAGCCCTGGCACCTGCACCAGTCCTGGGCACAGTGCAGGCATGGCTATGGTGCACAATACTGTAGGAGACACTCCCCAGGGTGGTAAACACTGTCAGATACCAGACCTGAAGAACATTCCACAGACATCAGAAACGTTGCTATGATGCAGCTCACTCAGCAAATTGTGATTAACTTAGGAATTGCTATCTGCCAGTAATCATGGCAACCTTTTGATAGATGTGTACCGTATTCCCAGGTTTAGGGTGGCATTGCTAAGGTATGCAAGTGCTAGTATTGGGAGATGCATGCAGGGCCCAATGTCCTGCCTCTCCAGGAGGCATTGGCTAACGGAGCCTGTGGGTGCGGGTGTGTCTGCCCCTGTTGGCTACTGCTTTACGGCAGAGGTTCCCAACTCCGGTCCTGGTGGGCCAAACACTGTTCGGGTTTTCATGCTGTCCCTACTGAATATGCATGAGACACATCTGCATACCATGGGGGCAGTGCATAGAGATGCAGCACAGCCATATTTAGTGGAGACAGCATGGAACCTGAATGATGTTTGGCCCTCCAGGACTGCTTTTGGGAGACTCTGCTCTAGGTAATGCGCATGTTTATGGTGTCTGTGCTCTTTAGGGTAAAATGTAGGCGTTTTGGGCATGTTTACGTTATCTGCACTAACAGTTCTGTCTGTAATACTATGTTTTAGTAGTAGGTAAAATATGGTGACTGGGTTGGCAGGAACCACAGCTGGGACTTGAACCTGTGACCTTCTGCTCCTGAACTCACTGGCTGTGTGCACTGCACCACCGTGTTGCCACAGAAATGATTCATTCCCTGGGGATTCCATGACTGTACATCAGACAGGGCCTGTCTGTTGCAGTGCACGGCACCCACCTACACAGGGCTAGGCCATGGTCTGCTGTGGGCAGCTGCCACTGCCCCCTCCACCACCAGTACCCCTCTGCCACCATGCTGGCATGCCCTTCTGCTGGTGGTGCTGGTGGTGCGCCATCTCAGGCCATCCAGTGTGTGGGTAGACGGCTGCCTATGGTGTGGGTTTTGGGGTAGGGGTGCCTGCATAGATATCCACGCTTCCCCCCCAACACCGCCTGCCAATGTTCTGTGCCCTTGGAGGTACCTGCTGGGTACTATCCCCTGTGACACTGTGATAAACACACTCGTGCCCATGTTGGGCCCTCATCAGTTGCTGTCTGGCTTCTGTACGGTTTCAGCATTCCTAGGTGCCAACTAGGCATCTGCCTAGTCCGCACTGTGCCCAAGCTGCACCACAGCATGTGCCGCCTGCAGCCCTCTGTATCGCATTTCCAAGCATCTGTCCAGTTGGCCATTCCGACATGCCTGCCCTGCTGTTGCCACATATGTGCACGCCATAGGAAACCTGTCTGATGGTAAGGGAAACCCTGCACAGTGCAATTTCACTGTGGGCTCATTCACCTTGTATGGGGACGGAGCATGGACCCTTCCAAAATTAATATCCTTTTTTTGGTGCCTTCATGGGAGTGTTTTTTGATGTTTCCCATTGAGATCACTATTTCCCAGCTTGGTTATTTTATTTTTCCATTTGCTGCTGGTCCTTTTCACTGTTTATTTGCCCTTTTGTTCCATGCACATGTATCACACTTATCACTTTTCTGTAGTTTTCCCTGATTTTGCTGTACATTGCTGACAGAAATGGTTTCTCTTCCCTTTAAATCAGCTCTAACGCCAGGGTTTCACTGGCGTTAGTTTTGAGCCTCGGATTTCACAGAGTTAGTTTGCAGGGAGCCTCTCCCCTCCCACTCTCCACCCATTGACCCCCTTCTCTCCGCTCCTGGGGAGCCTTCCTCCTCCCTCCGGGAGACTTTACCTGCCTTCATCGCTCGTTTTCGTCGCAGCGCGCATTATCACGCGATAAGGTACCTGTGCACCGCAAGATGCGACATTATCGCGCGATAAGGTACCTTATCACGCGATAATGTCGCAGAGTGCACTTTAAGATGGTTTACTAAACATACCCCTTTATTTCCCTAATCTGTCCTGCCGTAACACTGACCCAATCTATACCAGGGTAATTGAAATCACCCGTTATTATTACTGTCTTGTAACTTTTGTTAGCTTCCCTGGTTTCTTTGAGCATTTCATCATCCATTTGTTCATTCTGGCCAGATGGTCAACTGTACACCCCCACAGCCATTGCCTTCCCCTTCCTCTTTTTATATGGAATTTCAATCCATAGAGATTCTACAGCGAATTTTGTTTCCTGTAGAACTTTAATCCTTTGTGACTTAATGCCCTCTCTAACATAGAGTGCAACCCCTCCACCAATTTGATCAGCTCTATCATTGCAATATAGTTTGTACCCAGGTATCACAGTGTCCCACTGGTTGTCCTCCTTCCACCATGTCTCTGAGATACCAATCATATCTAATCTCTCATTTAATGCTATATATTCTAACTCTCCCATCTTAATTTTTAGACTTCTAGCATTTGCATACAAGCATTTCAGAGGCTGTAGTTTATTCATATTCATCTGGTTATTGGTAGGCATGGGTTATTTGGAAGCTTTAAGCTCTGTCTGCTCTGAACTCTAGGGCATTTGCATTACTTTTGTCTTTATTGGAACCTCTTGGTCGATGTGCCCTAACGTCAATCTTTTGCTGGTATCCAAACCAAGCACTCTTGGGCAGCTGTCTGCTTTCCCCTATTATCTAGTTTAAAAGCTGCTCTATCTCCTTTTTAAAGTTTAATGCCAGCAGGGTGATAAGTTTAATAATTTTCACTATGTAGAGATAGTCCATGAGGGGCTCACTGCTATTTTGATCAGCTATCAGCTATATGGCATAAAGGCAATATAACCCCCAACAATAAGTCCCAGTAGTCTATACTTACAGTACTTAGTCACCACTGTACAACTGCTATGATGCACACATGTATCCTAAAAACATAAGAACATAAGATATGCCATACTGGGTCAGACCATCCTGTTTCCAACAGCGGCCAATCTAGGTCATACATACCTAGCAGTTTCCCCAAAAGACACAGGTTCCACAATGCTTGTACTGGGTCAAGCATTGATATCCTGGGTCCCTTCTTAATAATGGTTTATGGACCTTTCCTCCAGGAGCTTGTCCAAACCTTTTTTAAACCCACCTACACAAACAGCCTTTACTACATCCTCCGGTAACAAATTCCAGAGTTTCATTACAAGTTGAGTGAAAAAAATATTTTCTTTTATTAGTCTTAAATAGTTTACCCTGTAGCGTCATTGCATGTCCCCTAGGCTTTCTATATTCTGATAACGTAAACAATCGATCTACGTTTACCCGTTCCACTCCATTCATTAATTTATAGATTTCTATCATATCTCCCCTCAGCCGTCTCTTTTCCAGGTTAAAGAGCCCTAACCTTTTTAGCCTTTCTTCATAGGAGTATCCTTCCATCCCCTTTACCATTTTGGTGGCTCTTCTCTGAACCTTTTCTAATAACGCTATATCCTTTTTAAGATACGGCGACCAGAATTGCACACAATATTCAAGGTGCGTTCTCACCATGGAACAATATAGAGGCATTATAATATCTTTTGTTTTATTTTCCATTCCTTTCCTTATGATACCTAGCATTCTATTTGCTCTCTTGTCCGCCGCTGGGCCGAGGGTTTTAACATGTTATCCACCATGACGCCTAAATGTTTTTCCTGGGTGGTAGTTCCTAATGTGGAACCTTGCATTGTGTAACCATAGTTTGGGTTGTTCTTCCCTAGGTGCATAACTTTGCACTTGTCCACATTAAATTTCATCTGCCAATTTGATGCCCAGTCTTCCAATTTATCAAGATCCTCTTGAAATTTTCCACAATCCTCTTGGATTTTAACAACTTTAAATAGTTTTGTGTCATCTGCAAATTTGATAACCTCACTCGTTATTCCCTTTTCCAGGTCATTTATGATTATGTCAAAAAGCAGCGGACCCAGCACAGATCCCTGGGGTACACAACTATTCACCTTTCTCCATTGGAAAAATTGGCTATTTAGCCCTACCCTCTGCTTTCTATCTTTTAACCAGTTCCTGATCCACAATAGTACACTGCCTCCTATCCCATGACTCTTTAGTTTTGCCAAAGGTCTCTGATGAGGGACCTTGTCAAAGGCTTTCTGAAAGTCCAGATACACTATATCAACCGACTCACCTTTGTCCACCTTTTTATTCACACTTTCAAAAAAACATAACAGATTATTAAGACAAGATCTTCATTGTCTAAAGCCATGTTGGCTGTCTCCCATTAGGCCATGACTATCTACATGCTGAGTAATTTTTTTCTTTATGATGGTTTCTACCATTTTTCCCGGTACTGACGTCAGGCTCACCAGTCTGTGGTTTCCCGGATCACCCCTGGAACCCTTTTTAAAAATTGGCGTTACATTGGTGATCCTCCAATCTTCAGGTATTACAGATGATTTTAATGAAAGTTCACAGATTACTAATAGCAGGTCTGCAATCTCATATTTCAGTTCTTTCAACGCCCTTGGATGTATACCATCCGGCCCAGGTGATTTGCTACTCTTCAGTTTATCTAATAGTTGTAATACATCTTCCCGATGTATCGATATTTCCTTCAATTCTTCCGCACCTTTAAATATCACTTCAGTCATGGGTAACATCCCTACATCTTCCTCAGTAAAGACCGAAGCAAAGAATTCATTCAGTCTCTCCGCTATCGCCTTGTCGCCTCTTAGTGCTCCTTTAACCCCTCTATCATCTAAATGACCAGCTGACTCTCTCACAGGTTTTTTGCTACAAATGTCCTTGAAAAAGTCTTTATTTCACATTTTTGCTTCCGCAGCAAGCTTCTTCTCAAATTCTCCCTTTGCCTGCTTTATCAATGCCTTGCATTTGACTCGCCAGTGCTTGTGCTGTTTCCAGGTTTCATCGTTTGGCTCTTTTTTCCATTTCCTGAAAGATCCTTTTTTGGCAACAACAGCCTCGCTGACCTGACCTTTAAACCATGCTGGCAGTTTTTTGGACTTCCTTCCACTTTTCTTAAAGCATGGAATACAGCTGGTCTGGGCTTCCAAGAAAGTATTTTTCAACAACACCCAAGCTTGATGTAAGTCTTAAACCTTAGCAACTGCTCCTTTTAGTTTTTTCTTAACTATTTTCCTCATTTTATCATAGTCTCCCTTTCAAAAGTTAAAAGGTAGTACTGTGGATTTCCTTACTATCCCTACTCCACTAATTAAATCAAATGTGATCATGCTATGATCACTATTGCCAAGTGGCCCCAACACCCTTATCTCTTGCACTAGATCTGGTGTTCCACTAAGGACTAGGTCTAATATGGCTTCCCCTCTGTTCGGTTCATGAACCAGCTGCTCCAAGAAGCAGTCATTTATTTCATCTAGGAACTTTATCTCCCTAGCATGTCCTGCTGTGACACTGACCCAGTCGATACCGGTGTAATTGAAATCACACATTATTATTACTGCGCTGTAATGTTTGTTAGCTTCCTTGATTTCTTTGAGCATTTCATCATCCATTTGTTCATTCTGGCCAGGTGGTCGATAGTACACCCCCACTGCCATCGCCTTCCCTTTTTTACATGGAATTTCAATCCATAGAGATTCTACAACAAATTTTGTTTCCTGCAAAACTTTAATCCTTTCTGACTCAATGCCTTCTCTAACATAGATCACAACCCCTCCACCAATTTGATCAGCGCTATCATTATGATATAGTTTGCATCCAGGTATCACAGTGTCCCACTGGTTGTCCTCCTTCCACCATGTCTCTGATATTCCAATCATATCTAACCTCTCATTTAGTGCTATATATTCTAACTCTCCCATCTTATTTTTTATACTTCTAGCATTTGCATACAAGCAGTTTAGAGACTGTATTTTATTCATATTAATCTGGCTATTGGTAGGCATGGGTAATTTGGGATCTTTAAGCTCTGTCTGCTCCATACTCGAGGGCATTTGGGCTACTTTACTCTTTTTTGGAACCTCTCTGCTTTTGGTAGTATCCTTCAAGGATACATTCTTCCGAACCATGTGCTCTTGTGCGACTGTCGGCTTTCCCCTATTATCTAGTTTAAAAGCTGCTCTATCTCCTTTTAAAGGTTAATGCCAGCAGCCTGGTTCCATCCCAGTTAAGGTGAAGCCCATCCCTTTGGAAGAGCCCCTCCTTTCCCCAGAATGTTCCCCAGTTCCTAACAAATCCAAAACCCTCATCTCTGCACTATTGTCTCATCCATGCATTGAGATTCCAGAGCCCTGTCTACCTATTGGGTCCTGTGCGTGGAACGGGAAGCATTTTGGAGAATGCTACGCTGGAAGTTCTGGATTTCAACTTCCTACCTAAAAGCCTAAATTTAGCCTTCAGAACCTCCCTACCACATTTTCCTATGTCATTGGCACCAACATGTACCAAGACAGTAGACTCCTCCCCAGCACTATCTAAGACCTTATCTAGGTGGCGCCTGAGGTCCGCTAACTTCGCACCAGGCAGGCATGTTACCAGGCGATCCTCACGTCCACCAGCCACCCAGCTATCTACATGCCTAATGATCGAATCACCAACTATAACGGCTGTCCTAACCCTTCCCTCATGGGCACATGGTCCTGTAGAAACTTCCTTGGTTCGAGAGGGTTTTACATCACCTGGAGGACAGGTCCTAGTTACAGGATCCCTTCCTGCCACACCAGGCTGATGCTGTCCTGTCATGTCACCTCTCTCCTCCGTGGCAACCGGGATGCTGCCAGACTGAAGTTGGGACTTCAGGACTATATCCCTGTAGGTCTCGTCTATGTACCTCTCTGTCTTTCTTATGTCTTCCAAGTCTGCTATTCTAGCCTCTAGAGAATGGACTCATTCCCTGAGAGCAAAGAGCTCCTTGCACCTAGTGCACACATAGGACCTCTCACCAACTGGGAGAAAATCATACATGTGACACTCCATACAAAAGACTGGAAAGCCCCCATCTTGCTGCTGGACTGCTGTCTGCATCTTAGTTTTAAGCTTGTGTTTAGATCTTTAAGTTCTTTACTTACTAAGGGGCATGTTTACTAAACACCGTTGCTGTGCGGGTTCCCGTTAGTGTGCTGGTGCCATATAAGGAGTGGGTGGGCCAGGCAGAAAAAAGCAAAAAACTGGACCGTACATGTGTGCGTCGCGCTAATGTGCGGGGCCCACATTAGCGCGTGGGAAGGCTAAGTGGGGCGCTGCTGCAAAACCAAACAACAGAGCCGTAGTACAACAGTGAAGACACCAACCAATGTTGCAGGGGCCAGGGGTTCAAACCCCCATTGCACTCAACAAAAAAAACCAGCTGAGGCACCAACATTTATGGGCAAAAGTGGTTAGGAGGCATATTAATTTTGGGCAGCAGAAGGCGGCGCACTGTTATTTTTATTACGGCATGAGGCGGCGCACTGTTTAGTGTGGGCGGCAGATGGCGGCGCATTGTTAAGTTTGGGTGGCAGAAGGCGGTGCGCTGATAAATGTGGGCAACAGAAGGCGGCGAACCGGTGGGCAGAAGGCGGCGCGCTGATGTGTGAGGGGGCAGTCCAATAGTGGGAGGGATAAGTGGCACGCTGATGTGCAAATAACAGGAACAGAGCCATAGCACAATGGTTAAGACACTGACCACTCATGCAGGGATCATGGGTTCAATTCCCCACAGTGCCCATTGAAGACAGCTGGCTGAGGCATTATTTTAGGGGCATTTCCATGTTGTGCGGCATAAGGCGGCACGCTGTTAATTTAGTGCGCCACAAGATGGCGCGCTGATGGCTACAAGGCTGCGCGCGGATGCACAACCACAGGAACAGAGCCACAGCGCAATGGTTAAGACACTGACCAATGGTGCAGGGGCCAGGGGTTCAACCCCTCACAGTGCCCAGTGAACAAGGCTGGCTGGGGCAGTAGGTATCATGGTGAGGAGTGCTGTAGGAGGCCTTCCATTTATATTTTATTTCCCACCACTAGTAACCCCGCTCTCACAGTGTGTTAACATACGGATGCCCGTAAGGCACATGTTACAGTGCACTGTCCGCCAAGGCACCCTAGAATGTCCCCTATAGGGCACCATGTATGTTGCGACACAGGATAATGTATAGTGCACCCTATATGGATGGCAACCATAAGGTGGCCTATAGGGCGCCCTATAAAGCACCCTCAGAGGCACCTAATGGGTATAGTAAGCTGTGTGTGGTTTTGCCGGCATAGACATATGTACAGTAAATAAAAATAAAGCTGTGGACAGCCCTATCAAAGGGCCCCAATGTGGGTTTGAACCCATGACCTCTGGCTGTACAGGGAGTGACGTAACCATTGGGCTACAGCTCTATAGCAGACAGCAAGCCCCTGGCTGGCTGCAGAGAGCATGCACGTCACCCCACAGACAGTCTGCTGTTGTAGACAGGATAGGGTTAGGCCACCCGTACCCATGATGCACTGCACATGCAAATCAGCTGTCCACAGATGCACACAAGATGGGGAATGCACCCCAACAGCTACCCGGCCTGGTAGGGGGAATTGTCCATGTGCACCCACACAGCACCTCGGCCTGGTAGGGGGTCCTGAGCGGGTGGACTACCAGCAAAGAGTAGCTACACACCGTCACATTGTGCAGGTACTGTGCTCACCCTGAGGGTGTGATGTGGCAGCCAGGACCAGGTCCACAACACCAGCCATGGCTGGATGAGGCCATGACAGAGCTCCACAACAGTGCTAACCTGTGAGATAGGAAGGTGCTAGCAGAAATATGTTGGATATCTCTGTCTGTCTCAGTTAGTAGAAACCCCCCTCCCCTGAGGGTGGCAAACAGGGCCCCCCACCAGCAGATCCCCATCCCATCCACACCAATGGCAGCAGAGTGGACCATCAAACCCCAGTCCTGCTGGGGAACAGACACCCTACAGGGCAGTCCAAGCAGCTCCACACACATCCATAACACAATATCAGACAGGCTTTAGGCCTGGATATCCAAAGATGCACCCCAGCACTATCTGATATTCACCTGCAGCAAGCCATCAGCCGCTGCAAGGCATTCCATCAAGACACATACCAGCTGTGAACAGTCTGCTGGTTAGCCCTGATGGAAATGCATGCACCCAAAACTGGGGTGGCAGCACACACAAGCAGAGAGTTCTGTGAGGAGGCCCCAACAGGAAGCCCATATATATCACAAGAGAGAAACACAATACAGCACTATGGGGGTGCCTAGCCATGCTCCCCCAGCAGCACATACAAAGGTCACCCTGTCTGTGTAGGTGGTGGCCTGGCACCACAATGTCACAGCCAGTGCCCTATGCCCTGTGCAGATGCATCCTGGCCAGCCCACCATGTCTGACCTATACCCATGGTACCTTGCTGCTCATTATGCACATTGGCAGGCCAATACTGGCAGTAGTGCTGGCAGTGTGGGTTGGGGAAGGTGTTTGCAGCCAACACACACTGTATAGACAGACACACTCCCACACCTATGCCAGCATTGTGCTACTGTTGAGGGGGTGATTAGCCTTGGCCACCACACCGGTCCTGGGCACGGCACAGGCATGGATATGGTATGCAGTACTGCTGGGGGTCACTCCCCAGGGTGGTGAACACCATCAGAGGCCAGGCCTGGAGCATGCACCGCAGACACCAAACAGATTGTTCGGATGGGGTCAACTAGCAGTATGTGCGTAACGTAGGGATATCTATCAGCCTGTACTCTTAGCAAACGTTTCAGAGCTGTGTACCTCAGCTGTAGGGTGACATTGCTAAGGTATGCAGGTGCTGGTATTGGGAGATGCACGCAGGGTCCAATGTTCTGCCTCTACAGGAGACATTGGCCAATGGGGCCTGTGGGTGTGGGTGTGGGTGTGTCTGCCCCTGTTGGCTGCTGCTTTACGGCAGCGCTTCCCCACTCCAGCCCAGTTTTGCATCACACTGTTCGGGTCTTCCTGCTGTCCCTCATGAATATGCATGAGCTACATCTACATGCCGTGCATAGATATACAGCACAGGCATTTGTATGAGTGGCAGCATGGAACCTGACTGGTGTGTGGCCCACCAGGACTGCATTTGGGGGATTCTGCTGTAGCTTCTGCCCCTGTTCATGGTGTCTGTGCTCAGTGGGGTAAAAGATAGACGTATTACCATTGCATATGTCCTCGTCACGAAAGGTGTGTCCTTACTGTCACTGTTTATTTGTGGGGAAAATATGTGGGCAGGATTGCTGGTAGCCCCAGCTGGTCTTTGAACTTGTGACCTTCTGTTCTTGCATGCATTGTCTGTGTGCACTGCACCACTGTCTAGCCACAGCTTGGCTGAATTCCCTGGATAGTCCATGACTATGGATCCGGCAGGGCCTGTCTGTTGCTGTGGACTGTGCCAGCCTGCACATGGCTAGGCCTCTGTCTTCTGTCGCTAGCAGCCACTGCCCCCTGCACCACATGTACTCGTCCGCCAACAAGCTGGCATGAGCTTCTCCCATAAAAGGCAGGTGACCTGATTGGAATGTGGCAGTACGGGACTGCATTTGGGGTACTTGGCTGTGGGTAATGCCCATTGTTGTGGTGTGTGTGCGTTGTTGGGTAAAATATGGGTGTTTTCCCCATGCTTATGTCCCCTGCAATACAGGGGTGTCTGTGCTATCTGTGTTTAGTGGTGGGTAAAATATAAGGACTGGGTTGGCAAGTGCCCCAGCTGGGCTTTGAACCTCTGACCCTCTGGTCCTAGAAGTACTGACTCTGTCTGCTGCACCACACTATGGCCACATAGACAGTGTAGCCCCTGGAGGTAGTAAGCCTGGCAGGATGGAGTCACAAACCCTGCTCTACGCAAATTTACTGTGGGCATATGCACCCTGTCTGGTGACAAACGTGCACATAAACCCCGGAAATGACCACGGGAAATGGGGGAAAATATATCGCCACGCTGGGCAACAGTGATATTAATGGGCAACCATAGCAAACACTCCCAGGAAAGCTCCACAAAAGGAAATGTTTTTTGGAAGATTCTCCGCTCCGTAAACCCTTCCAAAATTCATTTCTTTTTTTCTGGAGCTTTGCTGGGTGTGTTTTCTGTATTTGCCCATCACTATAACTGTTCCCCAGCTGAATTACTATTTTTAATAGTTCTGTTGTGGTCATTTTCTATTTTTATTTGCACTTTTGTGCTGTGCACATGTATCACACTGCTCACGTTTTGCTGGTTTCCTCGGTTTTCCTGTACATTGCTGACGGAAATGGTTTCTCTTCCCTTTACATGCAAATTCGGGCCCGATACTGTGCGGGGAGCCTCTCCCCTCCCACTCTCCACCCATTGACCCTGTCCCTCCGCTCCTCGGGAGCCTTCCTCCGCCCTCCTTTAGCCGTCCCATGCCTCTATCGGACATTTGCGGGCCCGCACTTGTACGGGGCCCGTTAGTGTGCCGCGCACCTTTGCGGGGGTGACATGCACGTGTACGGGGCGTTTAAATGCGTTTATTAGCGTTTCAGTGCCGCGTTTCTGTGCGCTATTTTGCGGCGCGCACATTTCCGGTTTTTAGTAAACATCCCCCTAAGGGTTGTTATGGATATTTAGACTAATAAAACTGTACCTAATATGCTTAATATACCTTGTTCACCTGAAGCTTAATTAATCTCAGGTCCTTAGTGTATGACTGATTTGGATAACGAGCTTCATCTGAGAGCACCTCCTTTCCTTTAAGATGTGTAAGTAACTATAAAGCTACGATTATCCCAGGGGTGGGTGGGTGTTGGGGATGGATGGAGAGAAATACACTTATTAAAAGAGGGCTGCTACACAGTACCCTGTCCTGTGCTGCTGAGGTAAGCTGTGACCAACTTCCTGGGTGATTAACAGTCCTTGCTTGGATAGAAGGAGTCTTTCAAAATGGCCTTTTGACCTGCCCCCTGGTGTTAACACCTTTTGAAAAGGTTTTACAGGTCTCTTGCTCCCTAGGTAGAAGGCCTCTTTGTAAAGGCCTCTAGAAGACTTTATTTGTTTCTCAAAGAGTACTGACTCTGTTTTACCTTTTATGCTAAGTTATATTCTGATTTGATTTAAATTATAGCTCTTTGCTGCTGCTAGGCTCTGACTTATTATGAAATATAAACTACAAGCTATCTGCTGGGTTCTAAATTTAATCAGAAAGCTCTCTTCTGTGTTTTAAATTTAAACAAAAAGTACTTTGCTGATACTAGGCCCTGAGTGACTGTTAAATTTAAACTACAAGCTCTCTGCTGGGTATGAAATGTAACCAGACAGTTCTCTTCTGTGTTTTACATTTAAATTAAACTGCTGCTACTAGGCCCTGACTGATTTAACAAAAAACACTGGGTTCACAGATTAATTAGCTTTAAAGAAGTCCTTTCAGAAAATTCCCAGAAGTATATTCTCACAATGCAGATCTCTCTCGAGAAGTAGCAGTCCCTTTTTCTAGTCCTTCAAGACTATGCATTACACTGCTTCTATTCTGCCTGAATACATCCCTAGGCTTGTTTGTGTATGCTGCAGTCATAAGTACTCCTCACTGTAGGTACACATACTTAACCTAAATAGCGGTCCTTGTTGCGAGTCCAAGGCAAAGACTGACACCTGCATTTCCCTACTCAAGGCCGCTGACTTTCTACTCTCCACCACCTGTACCAAATAGCTTGAGAAGGTACCTTAATGGGATTTCAGGGAAAGGATCAGAGAATGGCGCACAGCCAAAGGGCCACTACTACCAACAATTTTGTTTGTGGCCTCCAGCATAATACTTCTCCTTCTTTTGTCGCTGCTGGTCTATCGCTCAGTAACTCTTACTTACAATGGACATCCCATTGTGATCATTTGATGTAGCACCTCCAATGTAATTATAATCGCCCTGCAATACCCAAGGCCTAAACACACAAAATCTCTAATTTGGATACAACCGGCAGACCTCTCTACCTCACAACCTAACAGACAACCTACCACACCTGCCTACTTGAAGTGTGCTCTTATCAATGTTTGTTCAGTGAGGAATAAGATCCCAATCTTATCTGACCACTTCCATGATAATGACTTAGACCTCATGTGCATCACTGAGAAATGGCTATCAAATATAGACTCCGTATTAATGAACCAACTATCACACCAGACTGCAGTTTATTCCACTCTCATAGAGCTGACTGCAAAGGAGGGGGAGTCTTGATCCTTGCTAAACAACACTTTCAATTCCACCAGGATACTGAAAACACAGCACATAACTTGGATCTACTTATTGTTTCTAACAAACACCTGACCATCTGCCTAACATACACCCTTCGGGTGATCAACTCCCTATCATACTCCAGTCAGCTTGTGATATATCCACCCTCAACAAGCACACTATTCTTCTCAGTGATTTCAGTCTTCCATCAGCACAGCATGGAACAGAAGATGCCTTCATAGAGGTGATGGATGCTCTTGACTACCACCAAATTGTTGAGGGACCCATGTATGAAAAGTAGGAATGCTGGATCTAATATTCATCAACAAGCAACACACACTCAGCCCCACAAGCTTCCCCCACCAACCATGTATAGAGTCCCCTCAACTTCTCTATACCTACAACCGAAGGCCAAGTACAACCACCCAACACCCCATCCCCCACTGAGGCGATTAAAGTGCTTTAACAAGGAAGCATTCCTTAACACTGTCCTTCCCAAATTAAACATGACCTGCATTGACCTGGAAACAATAGTGGAGAACTTGCAGGAAACCTTATCACAGGCTGCCTCAACTCCTCATTCTCGTAGAACCATTACATGGCACCGATGGGCTACATGGTACACAACAGATCTAAGACACTTAAAGCGGAGGCTCCGGAAGACCAAAAGAAAATGGAGACACTCCAAATCTCCAACTGACCATGAAGTATATATTTTCATGCTGCAAGAATATCAAGATACCATCAACAGGACCAAAAGGGAATATAACACAAAGCAAATATTGAAATCAATTAACAGTCAAAGGGAATGCTTCAGCATAGTAAATACAACACTAAGGAACCTTGCAACAGGAACCAACCCTGACTACCCCACACAACAAACATTCAGAAATCACTTCCAGACCACTACCACACTAACTAAGGACACAGTGCCCACTACACTCCCAACAACATGCAAGAGTCCTTCCCCTCACCTCTGGAGCGACTTTAGCCCCATATCACAAGACCAGCTCAAATGCATAACAAGTCTCAAAACAACAGCTTCCCAGCTCGATCCATGCCCAGTAGGATGGATCAAATCAACCTGCATAGAGCTGGCCCCAATAATTCTAAACATCATAAACTGTTCCCTCTCCCAAGAATACCTACCAAAGCGTCTCTAGCAGGCATCCATATGCCCAATCCTAAAAAGCCCAGAACTGGATCTGGCAATACGAAGCTCATACAGGCCCATCTCTAGCTCACCCTTCCTAGCCAAGATAATTGAGAAAGCAGTCCAGATCCAGCTACAGGTTCACGACACACATGCCCTCCTCGACTAACAGCATGGATTTAGAACCAACCATGGTGTCAAATATCTTATCACCATACTCATGGACAGACTTATGCTGGGGGCAGGGAAGCCTGCTCAAGGATCTGCCCTCATTTTCCTTGATGTAAAAGCAGCCTTCGACTCAGTGCTGCATAAAATATTACTACTCCAACTTTAAGTGATTGGCCTATGCAACACTACTCTCAGATGATTCTCCTCATATCTAACTTTGAGACAAGTACATATAATATGAGGATGACATAATTTTGAATATCTCTATCTCCACCCATAACCCAGTATACACTTCTCTGATAGACTGCTTCAATGCTGTCTGACAGTGGCTTAAAGCATACAATCTTCATTTGAACTACCAGAAGATGGAGTTACTACATGTTACCAAAAATCCCTGCTTCACACTCCCACTTCCAGTTTTCCAAGCCTTGACTCTACCCCAACTCGACTTTTGCAACATACTTCTCCATGGTCTACCAGCCTTATCAATCCACCCACTGCAGATGGCCATGAATACAGTTGCAAGAATGCTAACTGGCACCCCCAAATAAGAGCATATTACTCTGATACTCAGTAACCTACATTGGTGTCCTATAAGAGCCTGAGTTACATACAAAGCATTGGTTACTATCCTTAAGGTGCTCCACCATCTCTCAGCAGATTATCAAGAAACTCTTATAAAAAGGCCTGCAGACAATTGACCCAGAAGGATCAGCACACAAACCACCCTTGCTATCCCTACAGACAACAGGAAATACAGTGCTTGAACCCCAAGCAGAGCTTTCTCTCTGTTAGCTCCGAGACTCTGGAATGCCCTACCAGATGACATTCACGCACTAAAGGATCTTAAAGACTTCTGAAAAAAACAATAGCTCACCTGTTCCTTGAGCACTTCTCCATGGATCCAGACTAACCATACCTACCAAGCTCCTCGTCTACTTTTCCTTGGTTCATGACTAACTATGTCTACCAAGCGACTCTTTCAACAACTGCACTATCTCCTTTACCCTGCCCCCTTCCAACCCTGCCCTCCCTTTGATCTTTGATCTCTTAATGTGGTATGATATGCTGAGAACAGTCAAGGTGCTGGTCTAGACCTGATCATCAGGCAATGGTGACCCTTCTATGGCAAGCCTAATCAAGTCTGAAGAAAGGCCACTGTGCCATAGCACACTGGTTGGGAAACTCTGCATTAGGATATAAAATCCTAAGCAGGAAAGGAAAAAAAGTCTTTTGCCTGAGGCAACTTTGCCATACCTGCTTAGGTTTCACACTTTTCCTCTACTATGACATCATAGCTACATTAAAGTGCAAGTGATTTATTACTTTGCAATCAAGCAGCTGCTAAGTTTACTGCAATATCCTTAGAGAATCCATTTTCTTATAAAAGGTACATATAGCATGCTCCCAGTGGAAACTTTTCAGGAAAAAGCAGATGATAGGGGATCAATAAGAACCACATATTCTTCTAATGAAGAAAAAGGAAGGCCAGATATCAATGTCAAAGGATATGACTAACAAATTGATGGCAGATTACATAGCTATAAACTTCATAAGTGAAGTTGAAGCTTTAGCAATAAAGAATATCAAAAAAGTACTTGCTTTCATATATTGCATGTCTGTTTTGGTGGGATACTGTACTTAGCACTGCTATTTGTAGTACTGAACAGAGCATCTCGCTATGCTAAGATCAGGATGATAGCCATTTCTGTCTTGGCTGGTGCAAAGTTTGCCTTTTGCTGGCCTGGCTTCTTGTAGGTATTTTGACAGGCTAGGGAAAGAAGCTAGCATTTAGGCGGCTTGACTTGGAAATATCAATGGATAAGTGAACGCTAATGAGAAAATGTCAAGTTAATTAGTTGTTTAGAATTTCAGATTTGTCTAAGCAAAAACTAACTACACAGGTACACTACCAAAAAACTGCCTCCAGTTTTGCAACTGATTCCTATAGATTTTGGGGTGCTGAATCCAGGAAAAATAGCCAAAATGTTCCATCACGTCACGTTTTCTTGCAAAATTAGATTTCTTACCCATATAAGGAATGTTCACATAATTTCTTTTTAGCCGACTGCAGTTTATTTTCTTGGCCCAAAATAGAGGTTGTAATGGTTAACTAACTAGAAACACTCCCTCATGATATTTTAGAGTGTTTTGTATTCATTTTATACATTAACAGGACAATTGGGAGGCGGGGGGCTAAATCCAGTACTCGCGCTGGCGCATGTTCTTTCCTGTTCGCCTCGCCTCGTTCGCTTGCTCAAACACGGTGGTTGCGACATGAACGTTCCTGTCAAATTTCAGTTTCTTGCAAGTTCATTATTACCTTTTGTTTGCTCAGTCGTAATCCAGCTTTATTCCGAAGTGGTTCACTACAGTTGTAGTTTGCAGTGCTGTGTATTTGTGATGGCTCACAGAGCCAGAGGTTGCGTCAACTCTCCGGACAGTTTTTGTTTTATTTGTGGGGAATATACCGTGAAAAAGCGGCAGAGGAACATTTCTGCATTTATTAAAAAAGTATATTTCGCCTATTTCGGTTTGAAGTTAGGCGATCAAGACAAACCGTGGGCTCCTCACAAAGTGTGCAAGACATGTGAGGAAGATCTACGCTTATGGATGAAAGGTAAAAAACAAGCATTTCGTTTCGGAATACCTATGATGTGGTGTGAACAAAGAGACCACTGCAGTGACTGCTATTTTTGCTCTTGCATTGTGAAGGGATACAACTTAAAAAATAAGAACGTAATAAGTTACCCCAACCTTCCCTCAGCAATTAGGCCTATGCCTCATAGCAACGAAGTACCTGTGCCTGAACCACCAAAATCTGTGGATCATATTTGTGTGGACGGTTCTGATCATGATGAGACTCATCAGATGGCTTTTCCCGATGAGTCCAGTACTTCCGAGTTTGAAACTGAACCAGATCCGAAACCTGAACTTTTCTTTCAAGCTGAATTGAATGATTTAGTCCGGGATTTAGGACTCCCAAAAGATGCTGCCCAACTGCTAGGTTCTCGGCTTAAACAGAAAAATCTATTGTCACCAGGAACAACTTTTTATTGGTACCGCAACCGCGAGACACAATTTTTGAAGTATTTCAGCAAAGAGGAAGATTTGATATTTTGCAACGATATATACGGAGTGATGGAAAAGTTTAAACTCAAGTATGATCCTGTTGAATGGCGGCTGTTCATTGATTCGTCAAAAGACAGCATAAAAGGTGTTCTTCTTCATAATGGCAACACATTCGCTTCAGTTCCTATTGCTCATTCTGTTATTCTCCAAGAAAAATACGAGAATTTGGCCCTGATTCTTCAGAAGATTCGTTATGATGAGCATAAGTGGATGATTTGTGGAGACTTTAAAATTCTATCCATGCTATTAGGGCAGCAATCCGGTTTCACCAAATATCCCTGCTTCCTTTGCTTGTGGGATAGCCGGGCCCGCGACCTACACTGGGGGAAAAAAGACTGGCCAATTCGGGAGTATTTGAGACCCGGTGAGAAAAATGTTCTTCATGAGAGCTTGGTACCTCGTGATAAAATTCTATTACCACCTCTCCACATTAAGTTGGGTCTCATTAAGCAATTCATCAAGTCCCTTCCAAAAGATGGTGAGTGCTTTCGGTACCTTTGCTCAAAGTTCCCCCGACTTTCTGAAGCAAAGCTAAAGGAAGGAGTGTTTGTTGGCCCTGATATAAGGAAACTCATTTCAGATGGAGCATTCGCTGAAACGATGTCTGAGAAGGAAAAAGAAGCCTGGGATTCCTTCAAGGATGTTGTTCTCAAATTCTTGGGGAACAGGCGGGATGAGAACTATAAGGATATTGTTGTCAGGATGCTCAATGCCTTCAAAGAACAAGGCTGTAACATGAGCCTGAAAGTCCATTTCTTGCACTCCCATGTGAACTACTTTCCCGAAAACGTGGGGGCGTACAGTGAAGAACAAGGTGAAAGGTTTCACCAGGACATCAAGGACGCAGAGAGAAGGTACCAAGGAAGATGGAACACCACTATGATGGCTGATTTCTGCTGGTTGCTGCTGCGGGAAACCCCAGATGAAAAATACGCCAAGCAGCGCACCAAGAGAAGCATTCGAGGGAAGAAGAAACGGGCCCACCAGGAGATTGATTGACCCAAGAATGACTTTAAAATCTAAACTGTGTTGACAAATATCGTGTTTTTACTAAACTTTGAAATAAAAATTTGCTAGTTATTACCACAGTGTCGGATCTCATTTATTAGAATTTTATTTTCACACCATCGGGTGTTTGTCTTCATGTATTGCAATGGTGCGGTTTGCGTTTTCTATTCTTACATACATACCTGTACAACATTTTTTGCACATTTCTTTGCTTTGCTTTGTGTCTAACCTCGCTCTTATATGCTCAATGTTTGTGCACATGTATGTGGCTGTTTTAAGTGCAATTTTGCTACCATCACAGTGTGTTTTGTTGACATTACTCTATTCTTATGTGCTGCCTTGTTACAATTTTCTTTATTCTTATTTGAATAACTACTAAACAATTAGTATAAAGAATTCATCCAAGAAACTTTTATCTCGATCGCACTCAATCTGAAACGTTCACCTCAAACTGCTAACCCAATGTAGCAAAAAATCTGTACGTGATGGAGCAAATTGGTTACCAGATTTGGATTCAGCGCACCAAAAAACGTAAAAATCAATCGAAACATTAGAGGCAGTTTAAAAAATTTTTTTTTTAGTGTACCTGTGCTATTGATTTAATATGAATGTATTTAAAGAGCTATTATACAGATAACTTAAATAAATGTCTATAATGAAAACTCTTTTATGTATACAATTTGAGTGAATTACTTATAAAAATGTCTATAAAGATATCTGGCTTTATTAAGCAGACCTTTAGCAAGTTATTTAATTTTCCATATAGACAGGTAAACTGGCCATGTTTGGAAAAAAATGTCAACTTTGGTGAGATATATGTACTTCTCTTTGGGCATGACCAAGCTTTTTCAAGTGTGGATGTTTGGCTGGCAATTGCTTAGAGATCATGAGGGTCATTTTAAAAGGCTTTTTGTGATTTTAGACATCTGAAGACTTGTGGACATCGAAATCACAGACACGTCTCCATAGCCATTTCACAAATGGCATTTGCAGACGTATCTGGTGCAGGGGCAGTGAAGTGTCCAAGGATTAGCAATGTACTTACACATCTCTGTTTGATCTCAGATGCATCAGAGATTTCTACAGGCATGTCCATGTTTATACCTCTTCCAGGCACGAATAGGCATCAGGAAAGTGCTTGTTTTCACCTTAAAACATCCAAAGAGTATAGAGAATTAAGTGACTAGCTCCCAACTTGCCACTCACCTTGATTCTACTTTTGCCCTTCACCCCCATCAATCCGGATTTCGTGCAGGCCATAGCACCGAAACTATTCTCACAGCCCTACTTTCCGAGCTTCACTGTGCTCACGACCATGGTGATTTTTCCCTGGTGGTATCTCTGGACCTCTCTTCCGCATTTGATATGGTCGATCACCACACTCTCCTGTCTCGTCTGTCTGACTTTGGTATTGGTGGGACCGTCTTACAGTGGTTCCGTTCCTTTCTGTCTTCACGCACCTTCTCCGTGCACTCCCATCACTCCGCCTCCACTCCATCCCCTTCTATTTGCGGTGTTCCTCAGGGATCTATTCAATGGCTTCCTCGCTCCACTAGCTCTACTCATTCAACAATATGGAATTTCCTTCTACATTTACACTGATGACATCCTGCTGGTTCACCATATTTCCTCCTCCACTCCCGACCTTGTTCCACTTAACCGCTGTCTGTCTTCCATTGCATCATGGTTTGACTCTAACTTTCTACACGCTAACCCCGCCAAGTCCTCCGCAATTTGGTTCTGCTTCGGTCTCTCTTCACCTTGCTTGTCACCTGTAATGTCTTCCCACTCAATTCCCCTGGTTCCAACCCTTCGCTATTTGGGTGTTACTCTGGACTCATCCCTTTCCTTTCACCAACATCTTTCTTCTGTCATACATACTTCTTTTTTCCATTTACGCAGGATTCGGGCCGTCCAATCATCACTCCCCCCTTCCTCTGTTGTCACCCTTGTCCTGTCCCTAGTCATGACCCGGTTAGACTATTGTAATGTCATCTATGCAGGCCTTCCTTCTTCTCAGCTTCGCCGTCTTCAATTAGTACAGAATGCCGCCGCTCGCCTCATAACAGGTTCCCCAGCTCGCTCCCACGTGTCCCCCTGCCTCCTTGCCTTACACTGGCTTCCGGTTAAGTTCCGTTTCATCTTTAAGGTTCTCATCCTCACACACAAGGCCCTCCACTCCAGCACCCCCCAATACTTGTCGGACATCATTCACCTTCAGCCTTCTCCTCGTCTTCTCCGATCCTCTTTTGGTAACCGTCTTTTTCTTCCTTCCCCCGCTCAGGCCCACTTAGAGCTCACCCGTCACTCTGCTTTCTTCTTCTTAGGTCCGGCTCTCTGGAATTCACTCCCTTTATGTCTTCATCCTATCCCCGCTTTAAAACTCTCCTCAAAACACATCTCTTTTGCCAGGCCTTTGATCTCCCTCCTCCCGATGATGGTGCCTTGTCCCCTGGTCGTCCCCCCCACCCTCCATGATTATCCCCTTGCCTGTCCGTTCCTCGTCTCCCTTCCTTTTTCTCTTTCCTCCTCCCGCTGTATTGTCCATCTTGCCCCTCTTGGGCTCCTTCCCCTTTCTATCTTTTCTCTGCTCTTTCCTATCCTATTGGTTTTTGGCGTTCTTTTCTGGCTTTGTTTCCAGTAGCCTGCTTTTTGTATTGTACACCGCCCTGATGCTTCAGCCTGGGCGGTTCATCAAATTGTGCAAATAGAGATAAAGATAAAGACCCATACTGGGATTTGAACCCTGACCCCTCTGCTCTTAAGCCACTGCTCTAACAATTATACTATTAGACAACTTGGGTCTGAGATGCTGTCCTGGGGACATCTATATAGACATATGATACATATGCATATCGGGCACGTCCTCGTTTCCAAAATCATGCCTGAACTTGCACGTGCCTGCTGTTTTTTCATTCTGGCTTTCATGTCCCAGATTGCACTATTGTGAAATGTGCCTCCATGTGCTTATCCAATCAGATATGATTAGGAGGACTAAACGACACTGGCAGCATGGTTGAAAGAGGTAGGGCTCAGGTGGGTTCCTATCTCTCCCAGTTACATACGAAGCTGCCATCAGAGAGGGGGGTGCACTCCCCATCAGGCTCACACATTGGAATGAGTGCGTCAAATTTAAAGCCACCGGTGCTTGCCGTGCTGCCTCTGCTCCAGGCCTGGCGGCTCTTCTCTCCCAGCAGAAGTCTTGTAAATCATGAGACTTCGGCCCAGGAGAAAAGAGTCGCTGGGTATGGAGTGGAAGCAGCACGGCAAGCCACCCATGGTTTTAAGGTAAGTTTGCAGTGCTGGCTCTACCATGTGATCCTGCCAGAGGGGTACAGCTTGCGGCCCAGGGAGCGCCGGCTGTGGGGTACCTGCCCAAGTTGCTGAGGAGGCTTGGAATGCCACTGATCTCTCCTTTCAGTAAAAAATAAAGGCATGCATAAAGACCAATTTATCCTGAGGATGAACATTTGGTTGCATGGATGGTGTCAAGACAGGGCTTTAGTTTCTTGGATTATAGTATGATATTCCATGAATAAGGTGCACTGAGAAAAGAGGGAAACAACCTGTTAGAAATATGATTTTTTTTGTTCAGAGATATGCAGGGCCGACGCAACCAACTATGCAAGCTGTGCTCCAGTGGCAGAAAAGATAGCACAAATCCTGGTGTGTGTTTTTTTCAGGTCTCTGCTGCTTGCTCATGCCCTCACCAATGGGAACTGACCTTTTTCTTTTTTTTTTTTAAGTTTAGGGTTCCTTCCTGAGCCCTGCAGCACTATGCTTTTCTCATTAAATGCTTCATTTCCAGTGCTCCTGCCGTGGGACTGACAGTATGCACTGAAAGAGAATCATTTAACGAGAGCAGTATTTATTTATGTACAAAGTTTATAGCACCATTCTGATGTGTCCGTCAATCAAAAGGTTGAACAGAACATAAAAACAATAAAAAACAATGAAAACAACTCTACCCCCAGCCCCCCTATTCCCTGGCTGCCAGCTCCCCATTACGCAGCACTGAATAATCAGGTCTTCAGAGCTTTCCGGAATGCCAACAAGGATCTCAGCATCTGGATCTCTAATGGCAAGACATTCCAATGTTCGGGTGCTGTCACCAGAAATGCCCTTTCCGAATTACATACCTTGCCAACCACATCTAACTGAGCCTAGGGGGACCACAGGGGTCAGGAGGGGACAAACCAACCAAGCAGGGTGCATAAATAATCTGGGCGAGAGTTGTGCAAGCTATGAAACACTATGACCAATAGAGCAACCCCCCGCTGCTTAACCAACAACCAGTGCAGCTGGTGCAGTAACAGCTCGGCACTCACTATCCATCCCATTCCCATCAGAAGCTGGGCAGCAGCTATCTGAAGTCGTTGAACCATTCCCTCTGGCAATTCCACATACAACCTGTTGCACTAATCCACTACCCCGTGCAGGAACCCTCAGCGCGGCACTGTCAAGATACAGATGTAGCTGATGCACTAGCCCTAAGCTTCAGCCAGGCTGCCTGGACAACCTTATTGATTTGGCAGTCTCAGACTCCTGTCCATCTGAGTTTCTCCATCCAGAGGATCTCAAAACCAGAGATGATGTATAACTTGCAAAAATTGGAAAACTTGGCTTTCCTGAATCGTAGGGACACTGTTTTCTCCGCATTCAGTGCCAAACTATTTCCCCGCAACCAGAAACAGCTGCTCCAGGCTCTCATTTAGATGACCTATGGCCTCCCCCACTTAGTTGTACCAGGATCTGAAGATCATCAGCATATGTGTAAAAAAGTAAGCTGTAGGAAGGTATCAAGGCCTCCAGAGACTGCAGATAAATATTGAACAGCAGAGGTGACATGGAGTGAGGAACAACCCTCCCCTCCATGAACTCAAAAACGCCTGTACATCATGAAAAAGGCCAGCCAATTGAGCATCACACCACCAATGCTCAGTGATCTGCACCACTCCAACAGCAAGTCTCATTCAACCAGGTTGAATGTTGCTGACAGATCCAATGAAATTAGAAGGACTGAAAACCCTTGTCCATCCAAACATGGACCTGATTGAGAAGAGCCATCAGCAACGTCTCAATACTACTGCCCCTCTGAACCCCCCCCCTGCCCCACTTCCAGGAGGGAACAGTCCTCCAGGTAATTACCCAATTGCCAAACCAGTATAGTGCCATGGCTATGGCAGTCAGGACCTGGCCCAGCTAATGAACTCCAGCGGCTCTCGAAAAGACCTGGCTGGAAAGTAAGTGCACTTTGCTCAAGCATGATCCCTAGCTTGCTTAGCTAGAGGGAGTTGCTTTGGTGGTGTTAGGAAGGAAGGGAGGGTGGGTTCTGGTGAACTGTGTAGGGTTAACCACTGGTGCCAAGATTCAGGTTGGGTTTGTGACTTACCTAGCATGGAGGCAGCACAGTTCCATTGTTACCAGACTTGCAGCTATGCTGCTTGGATAAGTTGAACTTCTGAACTTGCTTTGCTGTTGGTTTATACGACATCACTATTTCTCCTAATTTTATATTTCACAGCTGTGCAGATCAAACTAAACTAGTTTCAGAAAGTAATTGTTGTTTAGATCATCCCTTTCAGTAGCAGTTCAAGGTCAGCTACATTAAAGTACAGTAGTCAACAGAGCATTAAATGGCTCATGTGAGATTTGAACCCTGGCCTTTGCTAATTATAGGCTGCTGCCCTAACCACTAGACTACTATGTGATTTTTTTATGTGGTTATATTTTCATCTTTAGTGGATAGAGCAGTGCATGTTGGGAAATATATTGAATCCACGGTAATGTATATAGAAAAAAAACGTTGAGCTGGCACAAGGTTAAGACTTCAGAGCAGAAACACCAATTGTCAACCCTAACTACTGGCCTTCCCTGTCACACTTATAATACAGTTACCTTTTTTTAAGGGGGCAGTGTCTGTATTCCCTTGCCTTATAGTAATTTGACAGCCACATGCCTGTGGTAATGCTGACTCGATTAAAGGCAGCAATTATGAATACTTATTAAAGAATACATACCCTTAATTCAATTTGGGAGGAGTAGCCTAGTGGTTGGGGCAATGTACTTCAGGCTAGAAGGTCAGGGGTTCAAATCCCACTAGAGGACAGCAACCTTGGGCCAGAAGGACTGGGGTTTCTAGTCCCACAGATGCTCCTTGTGGTCTTGGGCAAGCCACTTAACCCTCCATTGCCCATGTTCCCTGCAAGTATTAGTGTATGTGTCACATATCCCTGTGTGTTAAATGTATCCCCCAATTGTGTTGTGACCACTTTGATTGAAGGATAAGGCAGTATACAAAACTGTCTAAATAAATAAATTATAACTAATGCTAAAGCTTTAATGACTATTGTGTTACCGTCTGCCCCCAAGTTTCAATGTTGTCAAATTTCCTTTTGCATCTTTAATATGGAAAAGGTTGTCCTGTTAAAGATAATTTTTTATTTTTCCTGGCTTAAGAGGAACAGCAGCTTCAAAGAATCTGCATTTATTACTAACGTTTGTTTATGCTATAATCTGCAGCACTCTTTCTGTGGTCTGTATGGTTAGGTTTGCAACTGCTACTGGAAGAGTCTCAGGATGGTCTCAGCTGAGATGTCAGCTTAAGACAAACCACCCTTCTGGGCAGCAGCAGAACGGAACGAGGTTGGCAGTAGAGGATCACATTTCTGTGACAACGACAAGAATACTAGTATTACCTGCATGGAAGACAGGCCTGGATTTTGCTCAGTACAAGAGGAACTGCATTTCTGTTTCTATTTGTTCAGTGTTGCACTGCATACAGAGTCTGACTTCTGGGGGCTTCTGAGTTAAATTTTTGTTTGTGATCTCTTGCTCTGTATTTGGTGAGTAGCTGTCTGTTTTGCATGTGTGACTCAGATGCAGTTTTCTGCTAATGTCATTTTCTATGCAGGAATCTGTAGCAATCCTGCTTGCTCAGTTTTCCCAATAGATGTGTTGTTGTTTTAGGGCAATTATACATTTGTGGTGCTGCCATTTCATAGGTAGGGTTGGTGCTGTAAGAGTCCTGGCAATGCAAGTTGGCGATAGGCTCTGAATGAGCAGAGCTTTGTAATACGTCATACTGTACTTGGACAGTTGTCACTGGAGGGATGTTGTTTAGAAATCTGGTAGCCTTGATGTAGCCCCACTGCACAGGCACTTATTGTTGGAACAAAATCTCTTTTGTTCCATTGGAATCTACTGGGCAGTGACTAGGACAAAGGATTAGGGAAAAGGCCGTACCGGGCGTGAATTGTGCCCTGTGCGACTTGCACAACAGACGCGCGCCCCCTCCCCACACCTCCATCTAGCCACTTTCTGGACAGCGGCGGGAGAGAAGAGACAAGCCCGAAGTGCAAGTTGTCAGCATGCTAAGCAGATCTGTCCCTCTCTGCTCTGATGGAAGTCAAAGGGAGCAAGAGAGATGATGACACAGATGCTTGATCCAAGAAGTTTTATTAATGTTCCCCAATGCGTTTCGGCGGAACGCCTTCTTCAGGGGGTATCAAAACTAACAAAAATAACATAGATAAAATTATACATTAAAACATATTAAAAACATATAAATTGAACAGGATTATTAATAATAGCATGGGCATGTATAAAAAATAATAATGGAAAGGGCATCATCATGGAAAAACCTTTTACAAACGATTATATTGTGCATCGATAGTAATCAAACTATATTTGTTAACTCACACATAAATATAGACACTCCAAAGTTAAGAAAGACGCAGGGCAGAAAAGCATTTAAAACCAAAATAAAACCAAATAAAGGACAAATAGCAACGATACTCACTAATGCAGATCATGAAAAGATATCTGTGTATAAAAATTCACCCTTGAGCCAACTGTACTAGGACTGTGTGCATAAAAAACATTAAGCTATAAACATAACAACACCAATAAAGAGATTCAGCAATAAAAGATTATATAGGAAAAAAACTTCAAACATCAAAAGAAATATATAAATAAATAAATAAATAAAATTATAAAAATAGGAACCATGTTACAGACACCATACCAACTTATTAAAATAGCCAAAAGAATAAAACGTATACTTACTCAAAATAGTGGCGTGGTTTTTAAAAAAACCTTTAACAACAAACACACTGTGAATGCATAAATGATACATGATAAGAATACAAATACATTAGATAAATATCATATTAAGAACAGCATTGAATAATATAATTAATAAATAAATAATTAATATCATCAATAAATAATTATTTCATTAAATGATTACTAAAAACATCAATAACTATAAGACCAATGAGGAACAGCGGGGGACTAAAATCAAAACTCCAAAAGGGATGTTGATACGCTGGAGGAACTACTAAGGAATAGCTATGAATTAAAAAATGTGTTTTTGAAAGGGTGACTTAGACTGCCATATTTTGGTGTACTAGTCATAAATGAAAGACACTATTATACAGCATGTTGACCACTAACGAAGGAAACCAAAAAACACAACGTGGACGTAAAAAGAGGACTGCATAAGATATTGAACCAACGTTGAGCAATAGCTCAAAAAAGCTGTGTTTTAAATAATGATATGCCATAAACGGACTCTTGCACGGGGATCGTATATCATAATTTATATGTATTTTTTTTAAATTCATAGCTATTCCTTAGTAGTTCTTCCAGCGTATCAACATCCCTTTTGGAGTTTTGATTTTAGTCCCCCGCTGTTCCTCATTGGTCTTATAGTTATTGATGTTTTTAGTAGTCATTTAATGAAATAATTATTTATTGATGATATTAATTATTTATTTATTATTATTCAATGCTGTTCTTAATATGATATTTATCTAATGTATTTGTATTCTTATCATGTATCATTTATGCATTCACAGTGTGTTTGTTGTTAAAGGTTTTTTTAAAAACCACGCCACTATTTTGAGTAAGTATACGTTTTATTCTTTTGGCTATTTTAATAAGTTGGTATGGTGTCTGTAACATGGTTCCTATTTTTATAATTTTATTTATTTATTTATTTATATATTTCTTTTGATGTTTGAAGTTTTTTTCCTATATAATCTTTTATTGCTGAATCTCTTTATTGGTGTTGTTATGTTTATAGCTTAATGTTTTTTATGCACACAGTCCTAGTACAGTTGGCTCAAGGGTGAATTTTTATGCACAGATATCTTTTCATGATCCACATTAGTGAGTATCTTTGCTATTTGTCCTTTATTTGTTTTTATTTTGGTTTTAAATGCTTTTCTGCCCTGCGTCTTTCTTAACTTTGGAGTGTCTATATTTATGTATGAGTTAACAAATATAGTTTCATTACTATCGATGCACAATATAATCGTTTGTAAAAAGTTTTTCCATGATGATGCCCTTTCCATTATTATTTTTTATACATGCCCGTGCTATTATTAATAATCCTGTTCAATTTATATGTTTTTAATATGTTTTTAATATGTTTTAATGTATAATTTTATCTATGTTATTTTTGTTAGTTTTGATACCCCCTGAAGAAGGCGTTCCGCCGAAACGCGTTGGGGAACATTAATAAAACTTCTTGGATCAAGCATCTGTGTCATCATCTCCCTTGCTCCCTGTGACTTCTGTTTGGTGTTGCGAGAGTTGCTTTGCTCTCTTTGTATTGCCTCTCTGCTCTGATGCCACGTCAGAGGAGGGAGGGACCAGACCTGCTTAGTGTGCCATGTAAGGGCTTAAGGGTGCATTTCAGCTGTCTGCCATTGCCTGCCGCTGCTGAGAGAATAAAAAGTGGCAGTGGCAAGCAACGGCAGACAGCTGAAATGCGCCCCTTAAGCTGTTGCACCCTCTGCAGCCGCACCCCTTGCACAGGGCTAGGTACAGTCCTGGTTAGGGAGGCTGCAGGGGGAGGGGTGGGCAGCCCAGTAATAATTTGCACAGGGCAGCAAAAAAGGAAGCACCAGCCTGGAGATATGCCAACTTAGTGACAAAACCCACAGGTAAGTGGGATGTGTAGTCATGGGGAGAGGGAGAAATGTTTATATTAGTAACTGGGGATATTGAAACAGTAGGAGGGAGATAAAAATACCTGGATTGATATTCAAAAGCACTTATATGGATAGCAATGTCATTTTCAGTGTCGTCATCTCACAGGTTTTTATGATGTGAATGTACTTCAAAAAGTTTTATTATGAGTTTTTGCTTCCATAGCAAGCTTCTTTTCCAATTTTCTCTTTGCCTGCCTTTTCAGTGCATTGCATCGAACTTCCCTGTGCTTATGCTGTTACCTGTGTTTGTAATTTGGCTCCTTTTTCCATTTCCTGAAGAATGCTTTTTTGGCTATAGGAGCTTCCCCGACCTCATCTTTAAACCATGCCAGCAGGTGTTTGGCCTTCCTTCCATCTTTCTTAAAGCAAAGAATACTCATGCAAACTGTGTACACATAACTTTGCCCAGACTGAGCAAAGGGATTTCTGGGGGCTGAGGTAGAGAAGAACTTATATTTACATGCCTAGATTTGAAAATCCAAGCATATGTACATAAATTAACCAAGAAAGTATGTACATGTGAATAGGAGGTATAATTTTAAGTGTATAAATTCCAAATGATAATATTCAAAGCAGAAGTATGCTCATATGGGCCTTTTTATTAAAAAGCGTGGCAAATTTTTGCACCTAGCATGTGTTAGGAGCAAAACCCAACATGTTGTAAGTTCAAAGGCCACACACTAGCTGTTGTGGATGTGCCCAACATATCCTCTAGAGTTACCACACGGAAAAGTTCTTTATCATGCATTAAGTGCAATAGCAATTAGCATGGCACGCTTAACTCCTCCTCTTGAGGTAGTATTAACTGCACACTCGTTATCTGCAAAATTGACAGTGTGTATAAGTACCGTGCACTAACTACAATGCACAGTCCATGATATAAATTGAGTTTTATTTTATAATAAATGTTGATATTTTATGCATGGCTATCTAAATATACATTCCTCCCATTCTTGCAAATATTACAGTTAAAGCTTTTGATTTACAGTTATAGCTCATTTACAGTTATAACTCAAAACACATTTTTTGTAATAACCAACCCTCCCACCCAAAAAATCACCCCTTCCTCAGTGCTCCAATGATGTCACCTGAGAGCAAATAACCCACCCAGTCCCTACCGCTTGATATTAAGCAGTTAATGCAGGATTTTCCCCCACTGACTGTTTTAACTACACACTAACCGCTAATGTGGGTCTTGTTAGCACACTTTAATAAAAGGAACCCAAGGGGCCTTTTTACTAAAGTACATTAGGCTTTTGCAAGGTGAATTTGGTGCAAAAACTAATATGCATTAAGTGCAAAGACTGTTGGGTCAGTGACCAGCATGTTCCCAACAGTTAATACACACCATGGGTGCACTTAACTCCACCTGTTAAAGTGGCGATAGGTGAACCTGTGCTAATTGCAATCTTGACAATGTCTGATAGTCCCCCTGCACTAACTACAATGTGCTCACCACATCCACTGTCTGCTGCTACTTCACCCTTCAGCACCCTAACACGTGAATGGCAGTTAGTACATGAATCAGCATGCAGTAACGATCAAGTCCCTGTGGCAACATTTACCATCGGCCCTTGTACACAGTTACCATCTGCAAAAATGTGCTTTAACTCCTAAGCGCACTTTAGTAAAAGGGCCCCTGTAGTCTTGTTTTGAAAATTCACTGAAGCTCATATAAAGAAGAGTTAGCTAACATTAGCAGTAAATTTGAGAGACTGAAATCATACTCCACATACCCTGGCTTAGAAGTGAGGTTCATGACTGTCATGAATGTGCAAAACTAACCTACTGTATTTGGAGAAATGTCTCTCAAGTGTATGTATATATAAAATTATCTCTTTAGCTATAATTAAAAAATGATCAAGAAAATGAGTCATGAAATTAAGCTGCGTGTATATCAATTATTCTGTACATTAGGCATGACTTACTTTCTTATGCTTATCTACCCATTAGCTTACTATGGCACGGATATTACAATGCAAGAAATATATGAACGTGGCTAGCATTGTTTGTGATGATTTTTTCATGAATGATTCTTGTTTAATGGAGACTGATATTTAGTAAAGATGATGATTGTTGAATATTTTATTAGCAATGTTTAAAGGGAAATAACTATAGACAAATTTAAATATGGCATTTATAATTGTTTAATCTCTTTCAATTATTGCTGTTGTCACATTGGGGATCTTCATAGTCTAGTTAGTGAAAGTACATTAGGTTTCAAAACATTTGATTATGGGACATGCTAATTAAGGTGTGCTAAGGATTCTATACCTTAGCGCACACTAACAGTCAAATATTAGTGTGAGAAGTGCAATGTCCTTATGTTAACTGTTGGGGGTGAGACCAGCATGTTCCCATGCAGTCACCATATTGGGAAGCAGCTTACCACACATTTTAGAAAGATTGTTAGGTGAAATCTGGAACAATCCATGTTATGTTAGTGATACAATGTTAGAGCTGTTGGGTAATACCAAAATCTGCAATAGAATAGACACCCAGATGTAGATAACATGAGGAGGGATCTAGCTAAGCTTGAAGAATGGTCTAGAATTTGGCAGCTGAGATTTAATGTTAAAAAATGCAAGGTCATGCATTTGGGCTGCAGCAATCCAAGGGAGCGATGCTGTATAGGGGGTGAAGTACTTCTGTCCACAAAAGAAGAGCGGGACTTAGGCATGATTGTGTCTGATGATCTTAAAGTAGCTAAACACGTAGAAAAGGTGACAGCGACGGGAGGTAATCAAGATGGCGGCAGGATGCTCTGACCTGTTGAACTGCGTCTGTTGAAGCTCTGGTGTGTCCGTGGCTGACCCCGTTTGGATTCTGATGGGGCGGAAGAAACGGAAGCAGGCAGCCCTTCCTCCTGGGGCTGGCTTGCCGGTGCCATTGACCCAGCGAACTTTGCCTGACTGCGGCTTTGGGGCCGGAGGACAGGCTGCATCTTCGGCAGCAGTGAGAGTGGAGGATCCGTTGCTGGGTGCATCGGGTATTCTTTTCTCTTCGGAGGAACGTACCTCTCCACCGCGCCCCAGAAGTGTTTTCTCACCAGAGGCTGCCTTTCCCACTGGTTTGCTGGGGAGTACACCAGTGGATGGGGCGGCAGGAGGTACTCTGGTTGTTGAAAATTGTCCTGTAGAGGCTGGGAGGCAGAAAGGATCTGCGGAGTCGGCGAGTTCCGGGCAAAGAAGTTTACCTGGGACGCCCAGTCGAGTAGAGGCTCTTTCGGAGCTTCCTGCTTTGGAGAGACCTGCGGTGATATCTTTGGAGGCACTCTGGGATGGTTTTGCAGCGCTTAATGCTTCCCTAAAGGACATTTTTTGTTATGTGAGTACTGAGATGGTAGAGATTCGAGCTTCATGTGGAACTCTTTCTGGTGTACAAGTGCAGCAGGCAGAGAGACTCTCTACAGCGGAGCAGGAACTTGGACAGCTGCGGGAGATGGTAGCGGCCCAAGTAAAAGACAGAGCTGTAACCGCTAAGAAACTAGAGTACTTGGAGAATCAAGTTCGGCGTTGTAATTTACGCTTTTTGAACTTTCCACGATCTCCTATAATGTCACCGATGGAGATGGTGAAAAAATATTTTGGAGAGATCTTGCAGATCCCTTTGGATCAGTTACCACCTATGGTGCGTGTGCAGTATTTGTCTAGGGGTCAGGGGGCCGTCGGGTCCAATGACCCTGAGGCTGCCCGTGTTAGAGATGATCTTACGGGGTTTTTATAATCTTCCCTAGAGGTCATCTCAGAGAGGTCTACTCTACTTGTTACCTTTGCAATAGAATCTGATAATTTTTTTATCCTTAGATTGTACTTTAGGAACCTCAATGAGGAATTTCTGGGGTCTAAAATACGTATTTTTCCTGATATAGCTCCTGAATACGCAGCTGAGAAGGCAGGAGTTTCTAGTGCTGCGCCCTAGGGTGGTGGCACTGGGAGCCTCCTTCCAGCTTAAATTTCCTGCAAAGTGTTTCGTGGTGTTTAAACAAAAATGTTTTTTGTTTTTTGACCCTGGGCAGTTGTTGGAGTTACTGGAGGCTAGGGAAGTTGTTAATGTTGCTTTGTCGGGACCCCCGGTACTGGCTGATGCTTAAGTTCCTACCTGTCGCATATGGTTAAATTTCCTGTGTATTTTAGGTAGTTCAGGTCTTGGTTTTAGACCTTTACTTTCTTGGTTTTCCTAGAACCTCCCCATATTTCCTTTTTTTTGTGGTCTATAATATGAGCGTTACTAATGTTTAGGTTGTTGTGTATAGCCTTTGGGGGGTTATTGATTACCTTTGTACAGTGTATTTCTTTTGATAACTATGCTCATGTCTGTATCATTCAAAGATGTTTCTTGGATGTAATAATTGTTAAAATTGAATAAAAATTTAAATGAAAAAAAAAGAAAAGGTGACAGCGAAAGCTAGAATGATGCTTGGGTGCATAGGGAGAGGAATGCCAGCAGAAGAAAAGAGGTGATAGTGCCTTTGTATAAGTGTTTGGTGCGACCTCATTTGGAATATTGTGTGCAATTCTGGAGTGCACACCTTCAAAAGGATATAAATAGGTTGATGTCGGTGCAGAGGGTGGCTACTAAAATGGTTAGTGGTCTTCGTTATAAAGCATATGAGGGTAGATTTAAGGATTTTAATATGTATACTTTAGAGGAAAGGTGGGATAGAAGTGACCGAGACCTTTAAATACTTCCATGGCATAAATGCACAGGAGGAGAGCCTCTTTCGATTGAAAGCAAGCTCTGTTACAAAGGGACATAGGATGAGGACGAAAGGAGATAGACTCAGGAGTAATATGTGGAAATATTTCTTTATGGAAAGAGTGATAGATGTGTGGAATAGTCTCCCAGTGGAGGTGGTAGAAATGAGGACAGTATCTGAATTAAAAAAAAAAAACATGGTAGTTCTGCGGGCATATTTCAGAAATTTCAATGTAACTTTTCTAGGCTCTAAAGTTTATATTTTTCCTGATCTCTCACGTGTTACCCAACTGAGGAGGAAGGAGTTCCTGGGTCTTCGGCCTAGGGTCCTTTCCCTCAGGGGGACTTTTGGTTTAAGGTTTCCCTCTTGGTGTATAATTGCCTATAAAGACAAGGTTTTTCTGTTTTTTGAGCCTAGTTAATTATTGGATTTTCTGGTAGCTAGGGAGGAAATTGTGGTTAATACTGCAGTCAACATGGCTGATGCATAAGATCTCATCTTTGCTTTATGTTTTTCTTTTTTATTAGGCCCCTAGTGATTTCCTATATTGTGGTCTAAATATGATGATTAAGTTTTCTTTTATCATTGTTTTTCTTTTTTTTTTTTTTGCTTATTTATTTGATATATCATCTTATTTCTCCCATTCTTGTTTTACTGGAATGAGATGTATAAAAATGATGAAATAAAAAATTTTAAAAAACCAAAACACGGGACAAACAAATGTCTATTCATGGCAAGAAGAAGGTATAGACATGGGTATGTCTTCTGCTGGTTGTAAACATGTGGCCCTGTTCTTAAATCGGGTGAATGGACATTTTCAGACATCCAAATCATGACAGGTTTTAGGGACGCCCTAAACCTTTAATCATAATTAATGCAGGTGCACTTAACGCCACCCACTGAGGTGGCATTAAATGACCTTGGGCTAGCTGCAACAGTGACAGCTTGCAGTCACTGCCCACTCTTTCCCCTAACTATCACAGTCCCCGCCACATCACGTGCTAAGCAGTTAGCATGGGCTTTTTGCCACGCTGGCTCTTTTAACCTGCTGTTGCAGTTACAGTGGTCCTGCACTACCTGCTCAAAGCATACTAAAGTGCATGGTAAACATTCACACACTTTAGTAAACACGCCCTTACATGTTTCAAGATATAAATTGAGTTTTATTTTATATTATATGATTTGAGTTTTTATAATATATGACTATCTAAGTATGCATTCATCCGATTCTTGCAACTGTTACAATTAAAGCTTCTGATTTTTTGGTTATAACCCAAAAACCATGATAAAACACCTCAAAGCAGAATTAGAGGTTTTTGGTTATAATGAAACTCTCCCTAAAAATTGCCCCTTCCTCTAAAGATGTCCCCTACAGCTTCCATCACAGCCAGTTGATGTCATTGGGACAAGCCTCTAATGAAGAGTCCTTTGGCAGGTGGAAGGAATTCCATCTTTTGCTTCCACCTCTTTCTGCTGCTTGATTAGCTCTGTCCCCAGCACTGAAATGGGTTTTAATCCCCAGATCAGGCTCTTCCAGCTGGCAGTGATAGCCAAGCAGTATAAAGCAGTGGGAAAAACAAAGCACAAGTTACTATTGCTGTTGGCAGGTAGGACTGGGGGGCTTGGAGAAGGGGGCTATTGCTGACATGGGGTGCTGGGAAAAGGGGGCTGTTGAAAGCTGGGGCTTGGAGGGGATCTGATGCTTTTGCTGGGGCTTGGAGAAGGGGGATCTGATGCTTTTGCAGAAGCAGGGAAAAGTGGAGGCTGATGTTCTTGCTGAGGTTTGGAAGAGGAGCTAATGCTGTTGAAGTGGCTGGAAGAATGTGGTAGCTGATGTTCTTGCTGAGGTTTGAAGGAGGAGCTCATGCTATTGTTTGGTCTTAGAGAGGGGAGTTGTTGCTAATAGTGGGGCTTTTAGAAGGTGGGAGATGATGCTGTTTGGGCTTAGAGAAAGTGAGTATGATGTTGGGAGAAGATACTGGCACTGGAAAACTGTTTTGGGTCATTGAATGGATTGGGTGAGTTAGGGGAGGTGGAGGAAAGCCGGTGGGGCTGCCTGATCGAGGGACTGCTCTTGTGAGGAAACTGGAAGAGAGGGCCAGTACCAGGATGTCTTATTGATATATATGTTGACTAGGGAAGGGTTCTGAAAAGGGACGAGAAGCTGTTAGGGCATGGGGGTCATTGTGTTCAGGCGGGGGGGGGGGGTTCAAAAGTGGGGCGTCTTCATGTGCTTTAGATTTTGGCTCGGATCAGGGGGTTAAGGCAGGGTAACCAATCATGGAGGAGGATCCAGCACCATTGGAAGCCTGCTCTTTGCTCATAGGCTTGTCAGCTGCTATGAGGGATTATGTGCAGCTGCATTGTCGGCAATCCTGACAACTAGCCCATGGCAACATTTCAGTGCACTAGATGTTACTAGCCAGCATGCCTACTCTCTGCTTCAATCTCACCCTGATCCTGTCCTGATGAAATAAGGGCAATTAGCATAAGATGTTTTACTGTGTTGGCTGCTCTTATTGCATGGTAGCGGTTACTCCGGGCCTTAACGTGTGCTAAAGCCCATGATAACCACTGTTGCACTTCATTAAAAGGCCCCCATAGTAAGGTGGGTTAGAGAGTACGCGGGTTCTGTATTTAGAACACCAGGACTTAAGTATACTAGGTGTAGACATGAGCTGCAAGATTCTTCAACTTGGGGATCCTGTTCTTAGGGATCCTCAGCTTGGGGACCCCAAGTCTATTTGACTGATTTGTTTTTTTTTTTAAACTTCCATATATTTCCTATAGAAGTAAGCAGAAGTTAAAACGTACCTTTTTTGGGGATAAAATAGCATCTCATTAGTTAAATGGAAATAAAATGAGTTAATTTTAGGTATGCACTGTTGAATCGGAATGAATTAGCTGTGATCTCAAAACTGAGCTTCGAGAAAGAAGTTGAAAACCTGGCATTTTCAGAAATCACTAGATCAAAATTAAATGGTATCCAGTTTATTTGATGAACACCATGATTTTAATTGATATTGAATTTTATGTTATTATTGTCTACTAGTTTTAATGTGTACACTGCACAGATTCCCTTTCAGGATATGAGGCAGTCTGTAAATGAACAATTAATTTAAATTATAGTAAATTAGTTCCACATGCAGCTTATTGGTATTCAGTAGCATGGAAAGTACATTAAAACCAGCTCACCTCTTTGCTTCCTGCTTAGCACAGAGGGGTTTTTTTTGCACTAAGTGGCATGTTTACTAAAGATTACTGCATGTTACGTTTACTAAAACTTAATGCATGTTAATGCACATTAACACATGCTAAGCGCTACCACAGCTCATTTGTTTCTATGGACACAGCAGTACTTAATATGTATGAACATCTGTTCACCTTTAGTAAATATACCTTTTAAACACTTCTGCATTGAAAGTACTTAGAGCACACTGAAAATCTGCCTTGAAGTCAAAGTAAATGGCAGTGCTAAGCATAGTGCAGTTTATCACACTAAGGCATGTTTACTAAAATGTTGTAATTGCTAGCACCTGCTATAATGGCATGATGGTGAAAACAGTCACTGCAGTAAAAATCCCATGCTAACTGCTTAGTGCACAATTGGGTAGGAACTGGGTATGTTCAAGGGCAGAGAATGGATGTGGAATGTCCATTGCAATTAGTGAGGGGGGAATTACTGCACAGTAATTGTCAAGCTTGTAGTTAATGCAGTTGCACATAAAACCACCTTAATGGGTATACTCACCTCAGTTGGGAATGATGTGCAAAAATGCAATGTGTGCGGTCTCCTAGTGACCTAGCAGCTCTTGGGGTTGTTGTTTTTTTTGGGCAAGATATGACAGAAAGTAGATTGCCAGGCCTTTCTTCCAAGGCAATGTAGGGTAAAGTGACTTGCCCAACAAGGAATGCCAGTGAGAATCAAACCGTGGTCTCATGTTAGCAGGTCACTGTGCTAGCCACTAGGCTACTCCTCCACTTCAATAGGAGCAATAGAGAATATTTACTAAAGTGCAGGAAGTTTTTGCAATTACCACATGCTAGGAATGAAAATTAACACATGGTAAGTGCAAAGGCAATGCATTCATTTGTTGGGAGCATAGCCAACATGTCCCCTGCAGTTATCACCCAGTTGATTACATCATTCACAATTAAAATGGATACACTTAATTGTGAATGATGTGACCACAAAGTAATAAACTCTATTTTCCCCTATATAATTATGTGTAATTATGACATTCATTCAGGAAATCCATCATCAATTATTTATTTATTTTATTTTATTTATTACAAGCTCTTATATACCGCACTATTTGGAATCAGCGCGGTTTACAGTACAACAAAAGACCAGAACAACAAGCTGTTTGGTTTTACATTGAACAGGAAGATGAACTTGGATAATATATGGGGAAAAGTATTTAACTGAAACAATTTACAAAGTATTTACATGTACATACAACAGTATTAAACTTAGATCAGGATGGGTGTTCAATGGAGTTGGAGGTCAGGAAGGAGATTGGGTGTTCTGGTAGTAGTGGGGGAATAAATGGGATTTGATTGCCTTTCTGAAAGAGGTTAGATCCGGGATAGTTCGAATTTCAGGTGGTAAAGTGTTCCAACACTTAGAGGCATAGAAACTGAACGCCCTGTTAGATGTCGCTCGTGAGCATTTAGTTGCTGCCTTAGGGATTATTAGCGAGTTTGTAGATATAGTCCTCCTGGATTTGTTAGGTGGGACAGTCTGAATGAGGTTTATTAGAGAGGAGGAGGTGAGGCTTTTGATGGCCTTGATCGTGAGTAATAATGTTTTGAACAACAGTCTCCCGTGTATGGGGAGCCAGTGGAGCTGCTTTAGAATAGGTGTTACATGATCCCTTCTTGATGCTCTGTAGAGGACTCTGGCCGCAGTGTTCATGGCAAGTTGCAAGGGGTTTAAGGTGGAGTGTGGTAGGCCTTGAAAAAAGGCATTAGCATAGTCAAGGTGCGGTAGGGTTAACGCTTGGAAAATAGTCCGGAAGTCTTCAGGATCAAGCAAAGAGCGAAGTTGGCGGAGTGTCTGGATTTTGAGATAAATCGCTCTGACTACATTGGATATGTGTAATTTCATATCTAGATGCTGGTCCAAGGTGACCCCCAGGTATCGGATTGAAGGCTTTGTTTGGAGCTCGGCTTCTTTCACTTTTAACTGGGAAGGGGGGCTGAACAATGGGTCTCTAGTGATGAAGAGAACCTCTGTTTTCCTGTGCTGAATGCGGAGGTTTTGGGATTGAAGCCATTCAGACACTGCATCAAAGCATTTGGTCATCGGTGAAAGATCCATGTTGAGTGTAGAAAAAGGCATATAGAGGAGAATGTCATCTGCGTATATTAGACAGTCGACCTTGAAGGATTTAATGATGTTACAGACTGGCTGTATGTATATGTTAAATAAGAATGATGATAGGGATGACCCTTGTGGCACACCCTGTTTTTGATGGAAAGGTGTGGATGTTGTTGCTCCTGAAGTTACAAACTGCCATCTCTGATCCAGGTATGATCTGCACCATGCCAGGGCAGTGTCGTTGATGCCCTTTTCTTTTAGCCGCCCTAGTAACAGATCGTGATGTACAGAGTCAAAAGCAGCGGCAATGTCCAGGAAAATAAGCACAAAGCCTTGAGATGATGTTGTTAAAGAGGGTTGTGAGGAGGGTTTCCACACCGTGGAACTCCCTGAAACCATGCTGGCATTGGTCTAGAGGGGATGCAGTGTCGATATGATCCTGTATTTGACTTTGAGCTACCTTTTCAATTACTTTCGCTAGAAAGGGAATACTAGATATGGGTCTATAAGATTCGACTTTCTGTGAGTCGAGTTTGGGATTCTTCAAGAGGGGTCTAATGGATGTTCTCTTGAGGGCTGATGGGAAAGACCCAGAAGTAAAGGATAAATTCATCATTCTAGTGATGAGAGGGCTAAGCTCACTTCGTAGCTCCCTTATCCAAAAGGCTGGGCAAGGGTCAGTTTGTGCCGTGGATGTGTTAAGAGTAGCAATGATGTTCTCGACATGTTTATTTGATGGTGTGGAGAACATAGATAGGTTAGATAGGCAGATGGAGTCTTGAGCGGGGATTGTTGCGATGGTGTCAGTTGTTATCAGCTTGGATTGTAGATATTCAGCAAACGCTTGTGGGTGAATGAATTTGGGTTGTGTGGACGAAGGCTCTTTAGCTAAATTCTTGACTAGATTGAAAAGATCACGTGGTTTATTTAGTGATCTTTTTAGTGTGTCGGTGTGGAATTGTTTCATCTTAGCGATTACTGATTCTCTGTGCGTGGATAGGTGTAATTTGTAGGCTGCTAGGTCTTCCGTGGAACGTGATCGACGCCAAAGTTATTCCAATCTTCTTAGGTGTATGAGGGAGGTTCGTAGATCCAGGGAGAACCAGGGAGATGGTTTTCTTTTCTTCAGGTTGTTACTTTGATTTGGTTGTAGTGCCACGGTGCTGATATTGCTGTTCCAGGTTCTCCAGGTTGAGAGAGGAGTCATTGAGGAGAGGACGAGTTTGAGCAAGAATAAGTTCTTTGTTGAAGGCTCTGAAGTTCCGAGATGATACTTTTGTTGTTGTGATAGGGTTTTTGTTGAGGTTTGATGGTATCTTACTCTTGATGGGAATGGGGAAGATGATTAATTTGTGGTCTGACCAAGGTACTGGAGTTACAGATGCGTCAAGTGTGGTGTTGGGGTCAAGGACTGTCAGAGGGGCAAAAATCATGTCAAGGATATTTCCTTTTTTGTGTGTGGGAACTTTGACAATTTGCTCATAGCCCAGTTCGTGGAGGGCTGAGGCGTGACTGGGGTGAAGTGTTGGGAGATTGAAATCTCCTAGAATCCAGTTAGGAATGCTGGGATTGAGTGTGTTGGTTGCGAGGTCTAGGATGTTCGGAAGGTCATCAGGAGAGGGAGAGGGTGCTCTGTATATTAAATTGATGGAGCACTGATCATTTTTAATGGATATGACGTCTAAGTTGTTTGAGCTTGTGGAGTCAACGGTGTAAAACTTAAGATCCGTCTTGGTAAGTATAAGTATACCTCCTCCTCTCTTATTCTCTCTATGTTGGAAGTGGACGGAGAAGTTGGAGGGTACAAGTTGATTAAGGATTACATTATCTTCATCAGATAACCAAGTTTCAGTTATCATGAGTATATCCAGATTGTATGAAGAGATTGTTTCGGAGATGACTGGCCATTTCTTACAAATGGATCGTGCGTTTATGAGCGCACAATTTAGGTGTAGGGGTTGATGGGGTTCCACTTGTTTATTCTTCTTGGAGTGTTGGAGAGCTATGTGTATTAGGTGAGAGCGGCGCATGGGGGCTTCAGCTCTTTGGTTAGGATAAGGAGCTTCTGCCCATCTTTTTCCATGGCTCTGGAGTATTTATTTAATTTATTAATTGTTTATATTCTATATCAGTCCTAAGATCATGGTGGGTTACAGAGATGTATACATAATGCAATCAAACCTTTTCCTTATATGGACCTGCAATCTGGAACACACTACCAAGTAAATAAAGAGCCATCGATGATGTAACTGTTTTCCACAAAAAGTTAAAAAAGCATCTCTTCCAAGAATTCTTTGGATCTGACACATAATAAAGGCTTCTCTTCCTAATCAATCACAAACCCTCTCCTCCTAAATCCCCAACCCAACCCTGCCCAACACACTACATTGAGTATGCTACGGGACCACCAAACTATATTGACTGAGTGACAACAATGTATTATAAGTTCATTGCATTATAAGTTCTAATGCTCACCCCATTCACCCTCTCTTCATGTTCATTGAGAGAGAATAGTGAGGTTCCTGAAGTCCAATGGATTCACCAGAGGCAGGCAAAATGGATTCACTAGAGGCAGGTCTTGCCAGATAAATCTGATTTCATTGACTGGTTGACCAGGGAGTTGGACTGAGGGAGAGCCCTTGATGTAGTGTATTTAGATTTCAGTAAAGCCTTTGAAACCATTTCCCACAGGCGACTTATAAACAAACTGAGCACCCTAAGGATGGACCCTAAAGTTACTGTTTGGGTTAGAAATTGGTTGAGTGGGAGGTGACAAAAAGTACAGGTAAATGGAACTCACTCTGAGGAGAAGGAGGTTACCAGTGATGTGCAGGGATATGTCCTTGGTCCAATTCTTTTTAACATCTTTGTTAGCGAGATTCCGGAAGGAGTGTCTGGTAAGGTTTGCTTGTTTGCAGATGATACCAAAATCTGCAATAGAGTAGACACCCAGGAAGGAGTAGATAACATGAGGAGGGATCTAGCTAAGCTTGAAGAATGGTCTAGAATTTGGCAGCTGAAATGTAATGCTAAAAAAATGCAGGGTCATGCATTTGGGCTGTAAAAATCCAAAGGAGTGGTACAGTGTATGGGGTGAGGTACTTCTGTCCACGAAAGAAGAGTAGGACCTGGTCGTAATTGTGTCTGACAATCTTAAGCTAAACAGGTAGAAAAGGTGACTGTGAAAACCAGAAGGATGCTTGGGTGTATAAGGAGTAGAATGTCCAGCAGAAAAAAGGATCTGATAATGCCTCTGAATAAGTCTCTAGTGCAGCCTCATTTGGAGTATTGTGTGCAATTCTGGAGACTGCACCTTCAAAAGGATATAAGCAGGTTGAATTTGGTTCAGAAGGTGGCTACTAAAATAGTTAGTGGTCTTCTTCATATGAGGACAGACATAAAGATCTTAATATGTATACTTTAGAGGAAAGGTGGTATAGAGGAGATAGGATAGAGACGTTTAAATACCTCCATGGCATTAATGCACAGGAGGGTCTCTTTCAATTGAAGACAAGCTCTACTATGAGGGGGCATAGGATGAAAGTGATAGGGTATAGACTCAGAAGTAATATACAGAAATATTTCTTTGCAGAAAGAGTGGTAGATGTGTGGAATAGTCTCCCAGTGGAGGTGGTGAACACGAGGACAGTATCTGAATTCAAAAAAGCATGGGACAAACACAGAGGATCTCTAAAGAAAAAAAGGGGACTATTGTAGTTGATATGGAAGGGCAGACAAAATAGGTCATGTGGTCTTTTTCTGCCATCATGTTTCTCTGTTTCTATTGTAACCATACAAGTTAATGGTCTATGTAAACCGCATTGATACCATGAAAAGCGGGATAGAAGAAATGTTAAATAAATAAATTCACAAATAACTAAGGGCCCAATATTTTTTTTTGGGATGGCTATGCGCTGCTATGGCGCCTAGCCGTTGCCACAAACTTTAACCCCGGATATTCAATGCCAGGGTCATATGCGACCCCGGCATTGAAGATCTGGGGTTGTCCCACAGTCCTGAAGCCTTCAGCAGCTAACCAAACAGTGGTAATATTGAGCCACTGCCCTGTTAGGTCCCATGGGAAAAGATAGGCCAGCTTTTGCTGTGCTTATCTTTTACCCTTGGGTGCTAACTGGGCAGCGGTGTAATATCTCCGCTGCCCATTTAGCAACTGGTGCCACCTCCGTTCCTCTCCAGAATGCCCACAACATGCCCTGACGCTACACAGTTAGCATCGAGGCATGTAGCAGGGCTAATCAGAGATATTCAGTGGCACTAACCATGTTAATGCAGCTGAATATCCCTCTAAGCGGCATTTACTCGGTTTTCAGTTCTATAAATCTTGTGAATGCCTTTGAATATCGGGCCCTAAGCCTTTAGGTCATTTCTTTAAGTATTTTTTTTACTGAGTCTTTTGATTCATTTGTTTGATTTACATTTAAAAAGTAACATTAACTCAGAGAGAAGTAAGGTATGTATTTTAAATCTCTATTGATATTTGTGAATATTACTATGTACTGTTTCAGTTAAACCTAAGCCAAAAAAGACCCCAAACACAGTCCCAATAAAATTTTTTCGGATCACATCTAGGGGAGAAAAGAATATGCTTAAATCCCCAAATGATGGAATCCCTTTTATTCAAAACAGTTCCTTGTTGTGTTAAGAAATTGAAGGAAACATTTGTAGTAATGAATCTCATGAATAAAACAGCCAAACTTATCTTTGAATAGTGACAAAACTCAGTCCAAACAGCATTCCAGACAGCACTGCACACGACGTATATGTTTCGGGGCAGAAAACCCCTGTATCAAGTGCTCCCACACGATATTGATATCACATGTCCTTCCTTCATGGAACATAAATCGTCCTTCTTCAAATCAGCTGTACCTCCACACCAACGGTTAACCTGTAAAATAAGACCAAAGGCTTCATGATAGGCTAACAATGATTGTCAATCATCGAGGACACCACTCATTAACCAGAGGTAGCTCAACAGCAAAAACTCCCTGGATGATTGGACCAAAACACTTCAATCAAAACAACTCATATTACACCCCCAATGAACCACCAATTGTTAAGGGAATCCCCCATGAAAAAACAGGAGGACCCCTTATCCAATTAGAACCTACCTAATACAAACTGGACCATTCAATTTTGCGATTTAAACCAGCTGGCTGCACAGTCTGTAATTCATAAATCCACATCTGCTCCCGCAATTGCAGTCGGGCCAGCCGATCACCCCCCCCCCCCCCCCCGGGGATCCTGCGGAACATGATCTATGACAGACCAGTGAAGATCAATGAAATGATGTCCATATTCCAAACAGTGCTCCACCATAGGTGCCAAAATCACCTGTTGTCGAATACGTGAGGCATGCTCACTTAGCCGAATTCTGATCATTCTCACAGTACGTTCCACATACCACAAAGGACAATTGCATCAGATGACATAAACCACAAATGTAGAAGTGCAAGTTGTAGACCATCTTCTGTGGTAGACACGATTAATGTGAGGATAAGTCCAGGAAATCCCCGAAACAGTATTGGCACAGAAACCGCAATTCTGACAGGGAGAATGACCCAGCGGTTCAACCGGGTGTATTGGTCTATCAGCAGAAACAGTGGATTTAACTAAAAGATCACACAAGGTAGAAGCTTTAGTAAAGGCAGTCATTAGAGGTTGCTGAAAACATGAGTGAACGGACAAAACCTACCAATGTTTACAAAGGATGCCCACCACCGCAGAACTATGTTCCATATAAGGAAGGATTCCCACCATCCTTTTTTCAGCAGTGTCCCCCAAATTCGAAGTAGATGGCTGAAGCAGCCACTCACGATGCGTGTAACATGCCCTGGTGTAAGCCCGATCCACCACCGAAGAGGGATAACCTCTATTCCTCAAACGGTGCTTCAAATCACGGGCATGATTTTATTTATTTATTTATTACAGTTTCTTATATACCGCGCTATTTAGAATCAGCGCGGTTTACATCATAACAAAACGACCATTACGACAAACTGTCAGGTTTTACATTGAACAGGAGTACAAACTTGGATAACTGGGTTAACTATATACATAATCTATCTACACTGCAGTGTGAGGGCATTTCTAGATTGGGTCATTCCTTGGAGGGGATATCTGGTTCAGTTGCTGTCTGGGAAATATTGGCGGAAAAGGTATGTTTTGAGAGCCTTTCTGAACTGATATAGATTGGTAATGGCTCTAATGTCGGGGGGTAGGGTGTTCCAGCATTTTGGTACATAAAAAACTGAATGCCCTGTTTGTGGTGTTCGTGTTGGACTTTGTTGAAGCCTTTGGTATTGCTAGCAAGTTTACAGCTGATGTTCTTCTTGCTCTGTTGGGGGGGACCATGTGGATTAGATTCGTGAGTGAGAGGGATGAGGTGCCTTTGATTGCCTTAAATGCTAATACAAGGGATTTGAAGGTGATTCTCCCGTGAATTGGTAGCCAGTGCAGCTGTTTGAGAATGGGAGTCACGTGGTCATTTCTGGATGCACCGTAGAGGACCCTAGCTGCGGCATTCATGGCCAACTGTAAGGGGGTTAGTGTGGATTGGGGGAGACCTTGTAGGATGGCATTTGCAAAGTCAAAATGCGGCAGGATCAGCGTTTGATATATGGTACGGAAATCGTCTGGGTCCAGCAGGGAGCGTAGGTGTTTGAGGGAACGGATTTTGAAGTAGATGGCTTTGACTACGCTGCTTATGTGGCGTCTCATGTCTAAATGTTGGTCCAGGGTAACTCCCAAATATTTTATTGCATCTTTAGTTTGCAAATCAGCTTCCTTGACACTGACATGGGATGGGGGCGTAAAGTTGGAGTCTCTGGAGATGAAAAGGACCTCTGTTTTTTTATGCTGGATACGTAGGTTCTGTGTCTGGAGCCATGTTGAAACTGCATTGAAACAATCTGTGAGTGGGGTCAGGTCCATGTGGGTTGTGGAGAAAGGCATGTATAAAAGAATGTCATCTGCATATATCATGCAGTTTACGTTGAATGATCTTATGATATTGCATATGGGCTGCATGTAGATATTGAATAGTAAGGAGGATAATGAGGATCCTTGAGGTACCCCTTGTTTTTGATGGAAGTGGCTAGACTCTTCTGATCCAGACTTCACATATTGCCATCTATCGTCCAGATAAGATTTGCACCATTTTAGTGCCTTGTTGCAGACACCCTTTTCTTTTAGTCTTCCCAGGAGGATTTCGTGACTCACGGAGTCAAAAGCCGCGGCGATGTCTAGGAAAATGAGGACAAAACCTTGATGGATGTTGTCGATTCCTGTGATGATATTGTTGATTAGACCAGTGAGTAGTGTCTCAACCCCGTGATGTTCTCTGAACCCATGTTGGCAGTTATCTAAGGGAGCAACAGAGTCTATGTGATCTTGAATTTGCCGTTGTGCTTCCTTCTCAATTATTTTGGCTAAGATGGGGATGCTAGCTATTGGTCAATAGGAGTCCACCCTTTGGGGGTCCAGTTTGGGGTTTTTCAGTAATGGTCTAATGGACATCTGCTTGAGTGAAGTGGGAAAATAACCTGTTGAAAAGGAGAGATTCATTATATTTGCGATGACAGGACTGAGCACATCACGTAGTTCCTTGATCCAAAAAGCTGGACATGGGTCGGTCTGTGCAGTGGAGGTGTTGAGTGATGCTATGGTGTTCTCAATACATTTATTGGATGGTGTGGAAAAAAAGTTAAGTGGAGAGAGGTCCGCCGGTTCTTGATATTGGACTGCTGTGACCTTGTTAGTTTGTACAATCTTGGATTGCAGATAATCAGCGAATTCTTGTGGATGTATGTTGATGTGTTGCTCGGGTGATGGTTCCTTTGAGAGGGATTTGACCAAATTGAAGAGGTCACGAGGTTTATTCAATGACCTCTTTAGGGTGTCAGTGTGATATTGTCTCATTCTGATAGAGATTGTTCCTCGATGTATTGCAAGGTGGGTTAGGTATGCGGTCTGATCTTCCGGTGAGCGTGATCGGCGCCATCGGCGTTCGAGTCTACGTAATTGCATGAGGGAAGCGCGTAGATCAGGAGAGAACCATGGGGCGGATTTTCTTTTCGCTCTTGCTGTATTTTTAGGGTTTGGGTGTTGAGAGATGGCAAGCAGGCTGGAATTCCAGTGAGAGATTAGTTCATCAAGGTCAGGTGTTGTTTTGTTGGTGAGTGATGGGGTCTCTGAAAGGATGAGTTCCCTATCGAAGGGGCGAAAGCATCTAGTGGAAGTTCGCGAGGTGATGTTCGTGGGTTGGCTTCTGTTCAGCTGGTCATTGTTGCTGGGAATCTGGATAATGATCAATTTGTGGTCGGACCAGGGTACATCCACGACTGATGTTGGCAGATTGTGGCTTTTGTCCTTGACTGGATGTGGCACAAAAACCAAGTCCAAAATGTTCCCTTTTGTATGTGTGGGTTCATTTATGATTTGTTTGAGACCCAGGTCTTCCATTGCATCAAGGAACGCATTTGCGTGGTTTTGGTGTAGCGATGGGAGATTGAAATCACCCATTATCCAATTTGGTTTGTTGGGAGTGCGGGTGTTAGCTGCAAGGTCAATGATGGTTGGGAGGTCAATTGGAGAAGTAGATGGTGTTCTATATAAGAGGGTGAGGGAGAATTGTTGGTTAGCAACAGAGAGAGTGTCCAGGCTGTTTGTGCTAGAAGAGTCCACAGTCTGGAAGTTGAGGTCTGATTTGGAGATTATGAGCACCCCTCCTCCTTTTTTGTTTTCCCTATGTTTCATGTGTATGGAAAAATTGGGGGGAAGTAGTTGATTGAGGAGGACGTTGTCTTCTGGTGATAGCCATGTTTCTGTGATCATGAGGATCTCAAGGTCATAGAAGGAGATTGTGTCAAGGACCACAGGCCATTTTTTGCAGATGGAACGTGCGTTAATGATGGCACATTTTAGGGGTCGGCATCTACAAGGTTTTTCCTGGTTGGGTGTATTGGATAGCTGGAATGCTACATGTATCAGGTGGGAGTGGCGTGGGTAGGTGTTACTTCCTGTGTTGAAGTAAGGGGGACTATTCCATCTTTTGCCATGGCTATTCAGGATTGGAATCCTGCCATGTGGAGTGTAGAGAGATTGGGAGGTTCCAAGCCAGTGGGTGAGGAGGTAGAGGCTAAGAATGACAGCGACCTGGAGGGCCATTCTGAGGGTTTGGAATGTGTGTGAGACACTGTAGAGGAGTGATTATATGAGAGCGCACAATAGAGCAGGTACAGTTTACATGCAAGATAGTGACTAACTTTACAGAGAGAATGCAGTATTGCAGTAATGTGAACACTGTAAGAAGTGCAAAGCTGGCAGTTTAAATTGACTTCAAACTGGCAATATTGTATTGCTAAGATAGTATCTAATACGTTATGATGTTATCAGGTTACTTTGAAAGTTAATGTGGCTTACAATAGATAGAGATATTCAACAAAAACACATTCTCACAGTTCAGATGTTGGTAGAACGCTGGATGTTTAAAATCCATTAATGAAGAACATAACTGACGCAGCCGGAGAAATTGACCATAAGGGAGCCCACGTCGAAGGGGTGCAGGATGGAAACTGCGAAAATTCAGTAAGCTGTTACGCTGTACAGATTTCCTAAACAAAGAAGTACAAAGTATAGAGTCCATCCTATACACCAACATGTCAAGAAACTCAATTTTGTGTGAATCAATGTGCGCAGTGAAATTGATATTAGGTTTCAACTCATTTAGCCAACATATAAACGCCTGTAAAGATTCCAAATCAGAGGTCCTTATAAAAAAGATGTCATCTAAAAATCGTCTCCAAAAAATCACATGAACGAAAAGAGCCGAAGAATATATTAAACTTTCTTCCAATTGTGCCAGATAAAAAGTAGAAACAGACGGAGCTACTGTGGTACCCATTGCAATACCAAACGTTTGCTGGAAAAACGTGCCCTCAAACAAAAAATATTTTTTTGTCAATACTAACGCAATCAAGGACAGCAAAAAAGATTTAGGCACCCGAGAAGGAGCAGGTGTTTATATGTTGGCTAAATGGGTTGAAACCTAATATCAATTTCACTGCGCACATTGATTCTAAGTACCTTTTAAGACACTTAACTTGTTGCAACTTAAACAGTACCCCCTACATCACTTTCACTACCTATGAAAGGATAATTCACAATCCAAAACTACTCTCAAATATACCACTTTATCCTTTACCAAAATACCATACCACCCAAGAAAATTAATTTAGGAAAAGAACACACCCCACTACTACAAGCAAACATTGCCTCCATCTCTTTAAAATTATTAAATTTATTTATTTAACAAATTTTTTATACCATCTTTCAGGGTATCAAAGCGGTTTACAATGAACTCAGTGTTATATGGAACAGAGAGGTTAATACATTGAACTTAGTGAATTACATTGTATAATCTATGATACATTGTTAGGATATTTATTTATTTAACAAATTTTCTATACCTTTTCTTGTATTCAAAGCGGTTTACAATGAGCAAATGAATTTAGAACTTTACATAGAACAAGGGGATTAAACAAAGTTAACAGGGTCAACAAGCAATGTTAATTGCATGGGAGGTCACTCTGAGCCATGATTAGTGGGGATGGATGTCCCGTTGGGACGTCCATCCCGCTATTTGTGCCCTTTCCTGGTCCCATCTTCCTTCCCTGTGCATTGTACAGAGAAGTTAGATGGGGGTGGGAAAGGGGCGGATCGGGGGTAGCATTAGGGCGGGCAGTGGGCGGTTGTCGGTCCCAGACATACAGGGCCGATTCTAATGTCGGCCTTATACGTCCGAGGCCGGCAACTTGAACAAGGAAGTTATTCCACCTCTGAGGCGGAATAACTTCCCTGATGCGGAGGAAATGGCAGGACTGGTGCTGGGGAAGTGCAGCAGGGGGCAGAGGGCATTCCCCGCATCCTAACCCTGGCCCTGTGAGGCCAGATTGGGGGTCAGGCTGCGGGGAAAGCACTTTGGGCTCCTGGCAACCAGGGATCACGGCTTTTAAATGGAGCCACGGTGCCATGGCAACCAGATGCTGTGGTGCCGCAGCTCCATTTAAAAGCCCTGACTGAGTTAGCTGGGCTGGGGGCCTATATGAATCGCGGTCCCAGCCTGCATGTACAGACCTGTTCATGATTCTGATGACTCAGGGCTAGACATGCCCCACATGATCAGAATCACGACTCCCTCTGTGTGTTTGGTTCTGACCAGATACACAGAGGGCCTGTACGTCCAGGATGGAAAGACCCCCAAGGTGAATTTACTTCAGATTGTGAGAAGTTCTCACTGTATGTTTGGGAGCATGTGAAATTGATGTCATTATAGAGTAGCTGGAACCGTCTAGAGGGGTGTGAGTTGGTCCATGTTTTACTGTGGTGGGTGCATCTCCAAGGGTGGTATTAGGTGTCTGGTCCATAGTATTCCAAAAAGAGATGTGTTTTGATTGCTTTATGGGAGTCCCATAAGTCATTGATAATTCTTATGTTCTCGGGAAGTGAGTTCCAGAGTGACGGCACATATATTGAGAAGTCTCTGTGACAAGTTGCCTGTTTCACTTTTGTTTTTTTCCTGGGTATTATCAATACGTTTTTATTGTTTTTCCATTTGGTTCTGTTTTCAGGGTCTTTGCTGATGAATGTTTGTAAGATGGGTGGTGGTAATTGATGGAAGATTTTGAAGATTGTGAGTAACGCTTTATATTTGATCCTAGTGATTAAGGAGAGCCAATGGAGTTGTTTCAAGGTTGGGGTCATATGGCTGGTCTTTGTTGATCCAGTTATAGTACATGCAGTCGTGTTTTGCAGTAGTTGAAGAGGATAGGTGGACTTTTTTCGGTAGGTCCTGGTAAATGATATTGCAATAGTCCAGGATGGTGTTTAGTAGGAGTTTGAGTTTTTTATTATTCTTAGTATGTGGTAGGCTGCTTTTGTTGTTTTGTTTATATGAGCTTGGAAGTTTAAGTTCTGGTCTAGGCATATCCCTAAGTATTTGACTTCTGATATTTACTGCTATGTCATTATGGGATATTTGTATTGTTTTTGGTAGAACGAAAGAGGTGCTCCTTATTATGAAGAGTGCTTCTGATTTCATGTAATTTATTAGCAGATTGCATTCCAGGAGCCAGTTCGACATCTCGTCTATGCATGATGTTATTCTTTTTTTTATTTTTTTAAATTCTTTATTTTCGTTTTATAACAACAAAGGAAAAGGAAGACATACAGCTAAAAGACAGATACATAAAGTGTAATACATACACCAAAGTAAACCCCTGCCACCCCCCTCCCCCCTGCTTCTTCTCTATAAAACTAATCATTCCCGAAGCGGGCGTGTACTTACATTATTGTGGTACAAAACCTAACGGTGATCTGAAACATGATGAGTGCACATTATACAGGCATGTTGGAACAATGAGCAGATTGTACATAATCATTAAGCATCTGCCATTTAGACAAGCGAGAGTGAGTTTGGGCATGGGGAATAGCTCTCCGAGGTATCTGCTCATATTTACTATATAAGCAGACGAGGTTCCACCATTCATTGACAGTAAGTCGAGAGCTATCCTTCCAATTCCTCGTGATTAAGCATATGGCTATACCCAGCATGAAATCAAGGAGAAAGCGACCCTTCTTAGGAAGAGAGGGGACCTCCGCCACAGAGCGGAGTCCCACGATCTTCCAAGAGAGAGGCTCGTGAAGGTGTAAGATAAATTGAATACAACCCCAAACCCGCCCCCAATAAACCTGTAGTTGAGGACATTCATAAATAACATGAGCGAAGGTTCCCACAGCGGTATGGCAAGACCAACACTGGTCCCTAGCAGTTGTGTTCCATTTGGCTATTTTTTCTGGGGTATAAAAGCAACCAGTATGGCAACCCCACATTTCTTAGAAACGGCTGGGGAATAGGCGGCCACCATGTAAGGTTTAATATTGAGTTTAAGAGTTTCCTTCGAATTTAAATGCGTTTCTTGGAGAAAAATCAGATCCGCAGCTTCCTGACTTAGGTAGCTTAGGATTTTCTTCCGTTTTATCGGATTATTGATTCCTTTTACGTTCAATGAGAAAATCTTACATGGTGCCATCAATCGGTAATAGACATTTTAAGTAAGGGCGCTTGATAACATACAACAGAATCAGAATCTGTGCAACAATGACATAATCACCGAGTATGCTGGCTAATACACCCCATATTGAAAAGTATGTACCAAAGTATCTTAGAGAAGAAGCAAAACCCCCAAAGAATATGGCGACCATATGTCTGCGGGAGGAGGCCCTAGAGAGGAAATAGAAAGACATGAAAAAAAAAGAAAAGAAACACCAGAGTCCATAATTAACACTGTCTCTGATACTCATCGAGGCTACTGTGGGTAGATGGAGTCGGGTCACAGATATCATCAAAAGTAAGGCAAACAAACTGCCCTTGCCAGACTCTTTGCTGGGCTGCGGCAGATCCAATATGGCAGGTACAGCGGATATGAGAATACTTGCAGGAATATTCTGGAAGTCAGCGCATCAAGTCAGCTTCTTTGGAATCCAAAAACTCCGCTAGTAGATCAGGGTCCTCAAATGTTCTTGTCTGATTGTGAAGCGTGACTCGGAGCTTGGCCGGGTACATCAGGCCATAGCGTGCTTGTAGTTGTTGAAGCCTCGGCCGGAATTCCAGAAAGCGCTTTCGGCGGTCGACCGTGGGTTTAGCCAAGTCAGGATAGAAGGAGATCTTGTGGCTCTCAAACTCCATATGGCCCTTTGCCCGAGAGGCACTTAGAATTTGCTCCACGTGTTGATATCTCAAAAGTCGAAAAATGATAGGCCGCGGGGTCTTCCTGTTGAGCGTTATGCTTGTGGGTACACGATGAGCGCGATCGATCTCCAAATCTTTGGTAAAGGTGATTTGGAGCAGGGAAGGGAGGATTTTGCATAAAAACTCTTTCATGTCTCCCGAGTCGTATGTTGTTGCGGCGCGCTCTATTATTGCCATCTTCCACTTCTTTCTGCAAAGCCCGCACCTGACGTTCAACTTTGTCGAGTTTGGACAACCGGGCCGCATGGGAGTCCAATATGCTCTCCATTTTGTCCTGACGCGAAGAAAGCCCTTCTAGCTTGCTTTGCAGCACACCAAGATCTTCCCGCAGCGCTCGGAGTGCTTCACCGTTTGACTCCACGAGGTTTTTAACCCCTCTAATCTCTGCGAGGATTTCCTGCTGCATTTCGGGGCCCTCGCGCAAGGCCAGCCCCTTCTGCGGTGACGGGGGTTCAGTTTTGGAACGTTTGCCGTGAGAAGCCGCTGGAGATCCAAATTCCAGGCGCGTGGGTTTGGTCCCCGCCATCTCACCAATGTGCCCCGGCAAGATCAGAGTAGAAGTTCCAAGTATGTACGGTGTTAATTCAGGATTCTGAGTAGGCCTCTCGGGAGCCTCAGCGTTATGCGACCATCCCGCTGGACATCAGGCTCCGCCCCCCCGCATGATGTTATTCTTAAGTAATCCGGTTGATCTATGTTGAAGGGAGTATATACTATAATGTCATCTGCATATATGCTGTAGTTGATATTGTGTTTGGTTATTATATTGCAGAGGCTGTAGATATATATTAAACAATAATGCAGATTGGATTTTTCTGTAGACCAATTTCCTGAAGGCGCTTGATGAGGGTTTTATGATTTATGGAGTCAAAGGCAGCCTTGATATCAATTAATACCATTATGCAGCATTGCTTGGCATTGTCTAGTTTGGTGATTATGTTATCCAGGAGTGATGTGATTAGAGTTTCTACGCTGTGTTTGGGATTGAACTGGTGTTGGTGTGGGTTGAGAGGAGCATGGATGGTGGTCTTGTAGTTGCAGCTGGACCACTTTCTCAATGATCTTTGCTGTAAATGGAAGACTTGAGATAGGTCAGTATGAGTTGGGGTCTGTTCTATCAAGGTTGGTGTTCTTTAATATTGGTCTTACTATAGCTTGTTTGAGGGTGGGTGGGATAATGCCTTGTGTGAGTGAGAGTTTCACTATGTTAAGTAGAGTGAGGGCCAGTTGTTCTATCGTCATCTTAATCCAGGATATTGGGCATGGATCAAGGGAGGAGGTTATGGTGTTGAGATTGGTTATGATGTTTTTTAGCGCTTTTATGGATGGTATGTGAAAGATTTTCCATTGGTGGGTTTTTGTTTTTGTTGGATATGTTTCCAGTATTGAGGATTATTTTTGGTTTAGGTTAGTTTTAAATTTTAATTCTAGGAAGTCTGCCATAGCTTGGGGTTTGATTAGGTTATTGTTGTGTTCCTCTGGTTTATTCTTTGTTAAGGTTCAAACTATGTTGAATAGTTCTGGTGGTTTATTCAGGAAACCAATCCATTAACTGACAGCCATTGCCTCTTTGAAAATTCATCTTTCTCCTATGGAACATCCATTTAAACTCTTGGTGGGAACTTAATGAACATATCTCTTCTGATGGCTCATGTGGGGTGGCAGCAGATCCTCACTCCTCTCAATTGCCTTTTCTTCTTAGCTAGGGTAACAGGATGTGGCTTTTCCAAAGGGACAATAAATAGGTTTAGGAAAGGCACACTCCTTAGGCAAGGCCTTGTCCAAGGCTTTGCAGGAATCATGTAGGAAGACGTTTTCTTGCCTCTTACCACAAGGATCCCCAGTAGTCTTGTAACATAGTAACATGCTGTAGTGTATGATGGCAGAGAAAGACCAGTATGGTCCATCCAGTCTGCCCAGTAAGCTGATTGTGATGTCTGTACCTGCTAGTCCGTGTAGGTCACCATCCTCTATACCTTTGTTTAGGATTGTACCCACCGCCCCATGCCAGTCATCCCTCTAATTGTTGAAGTATAAAAGATATTTAAGTTTATTTTGATTTTATCATTTTGCTATAAAGGGATCCACTGTGTCTGTCCATGCCATTTTGAATTCTGTCATTATTTTTGCTCCTACCACCTCCATTGGGAGGGCATTCCAAGTGTCTATCATCCTTTCAGTGAAAAAGTATTTCCTGACATTGCTTTTAAGTTTACCTCCCTGTAGCTTCATTTTAATCCCTCTAGTTTTACAGTTTCCCCTTCTATGAAAAAGGTTTGTTTGTTCATTAATACACTAAGAGCCCAATCCCAGAAGGGCACATCCGGACTGTCTGCATGCCCCCGAACAGACCCAATTCTGTACCACAGGAGCCAGGCATTCCCGCGGTTGCAGGATTGGGCCCTGAGGCATGCCCCTTCAGCAGCTGCGGGAGACATCCAGGTAGAAGGACGGCCAGGCCCCCTCTGCTCCTGCAGGCTGGACACCCCCCTGACCAAGTTCCCTGTGCCTGACCCTCGCTGGGCTCTGTCAGGGCTGGGATTGGGCAGCGGGGACTAACCCTCAATCTGCGCCGTTGCTCGTGGGTGGGCCACTGGGCAAAGGAAAGGAATGCCCCATGCTTATTCACCTGCAAGGGGGCAGCAGTGGTGGCAATAGGTGCTGGAGGAAGAAGGGGTGAGGGGGCGCAAGAGATGTTTCACCTAGGGCACCTCATCTCTTTACACCAGCCTTACACAGTCTGATTGCTAGAACCTACTCTAGCTATAACTTGGATGGTGTACACATCTGTGTTGCAATGCAGTTTATTGCTTCTAATTAAGAATAAAGCATCACTTTCTCAGGACTTTTGGGGTCCTTATGCTTCTTCCCTATTATGAAGAATTCATCTCCAAAATTGATGAGGTAAAAACACCCAATCTATCTATGGAGATCACAGCTCTGCCTTGCACATGTGAGACTACTCTGAATTTCTAAAGACTTACCTGATGACCTTGAGATATCATGTTGGCGGAACCCTGCAATAATTGAATGGCCGCAGGTTGATAGGACCTTGTGCTCTATTGGTGTGAATGTAATTTGACTTCCAGGGCCATCATGGGAGATGTGGCTATCTTTTTGTGTGCTGTTCTATATACATCTCTCTTATTTTTTTTTAAATCTTCTACATCTCTGTTGGTACAATAAATTGGATTTAACTTGTGACACAATCCATGCCACATGGTATGGCTTTTGCCATAAATTAAATGCAATTTCTCGTAACAACAGGGATGTAGAAGATTTGGAAAAAGTAGAGAGACATGCAGAGAACAGTACGCAATAAGATAGCCACATGCTATCATGAGGGCTATGACAGTCAGCTTCTACTGTGAATTCTTCTTCTCACCCCAGTGAAAGTCTACTATTCTCTAAGCTTTTCTATTCTGCATTCTTGCTGCCAAGTTTTTTCATATCCTGCCCAGGGGCAAGAAGAACAAATATTGCTGCCCCTTTTATAATATTTATTTATTTTCCCTTTTTTTGTTGTTAAGAATGTATTTGGGCTGGGATGCTGCAAGGCTGCAAAAAAGACCTGAGTCAACTCCTAGAGTTTCTTTAAACACAGTGATTCCTCTTTTAGCCCTCTGAAGGTCACAACTGCTTGGAACCTCTGGCCGATGTGGCAGTGTATGTGCTATATCAGCATCACCACTGTGCATGTCCAGCTCAAGGATAGTCCAGTTCCCCTCCCTCCCCACACCATGGCTCGATGACATCAGCCACGATGATGACAACGGTACTATGGCTTTGGAAAAAAGAAGGCTGTACTAAGAGGATGCTGAGTGCTAGCCAGTAGGAGTGCCTGGTAAGTCGCAGTGCCTGCACAGACCATGCGGGCTTCACACAGATCCATAGCAAAATAATATGACACTAAACATTTTTTTCTGTGGACTCGACTACCATATTGATTCTTTTGAAAAATTAGCTTGTGCAAAATATGCATTTTCAAAGCATCCATTGACTTTGCACCTGTTATTTGTACATGCAATGAGATGGGCAGATGGTAGGGGTGGCCAAAAGTACTTATAAAAAAATCACATGTATGTACATTGTTTCCTTACATTACCTGATCGTGACCAAAAGAAAGTCATTTTTCCTGCTTCTGAAAGTGCATGTGCTGTGGATCCCATCCTTACTTAGCCATATTTGAAGAGAGCAATTTTTTAGGTACATACCTAGTTACCTGTGTAAATGCTTTTCAAATCTCCTCTCCCCAACTTGTTATCTTTTTGTGAATTTATTAAAGATGTTATTTTTTATCCCAAGCAATTTCATATAATTTCCCAAAAGTGGTTGATGCTGATTTTGGCAAAATCATGAGTGGTAATTGATATGTCACATTATGTATTCTGAAAAAACCTTTCAGGAGCTGCCAACGTTTATTATGCTCATTTCTTATATTGTGGCATGATAATACCACAATATAAGAAATGATGAAATGATGAAATGTGATGAATGATGAAGGATTATACTCTGCAGTGTAAATGATCAAACTCCCAATGGCCTTGCCAATCCAATGAATAGTTTTTACCCATGGGGTTTTGCCAAACCAATGAATGCAAAACTATGCGGGTAGTTTTGCTTTAATTATTGTCAAAGAGAAAAATGCCCACAGAAATTTGTGCCCGCTTTCTCATTGGCTAATTTGCCCATCGGACATAATGCATATAGTTTTGATTATATATTATTTTACCCAAGCAAACGACTGATTACTTTAACCATGAACCAAGGGGAATAAATCTCCCTGCTGATATACATAAATGTGTATGACTTATCTCCCTCATAAGTGGAAGAAAACAGAAAAGTAAGAGAATAGGAGTTGGATAAGCAACACTATAAAAAAAAGCTTTTAATAGCCTCATGAGATAAAATGAAAACAACCAGGATGGAAAATCCTCACAACAAATCAGAAATATACCTCAAGTGCCCAAATCTCAAGCCCCACCTTACACAGGTAGCTTAAATAGAATAGGGAGATGAGCAGAGGAAGAGAGATAGAGAAACAGAGAGAGAGAGAGAGAGAGAGAGAGAGAGAGACTGCGAAGCTTCCAAGGTTTGGGATCTGAGGTTCTGGGCCCTACAAGACTCTTACATAGTGTAAATGATAAGCTTGATGATATGACTGGATTGAGACCAAGAATCTTACAGTATTTCAGAAAGGTTACTGAGATGGTGAAGGGAGAAGCTACTACAAAGTTTGGAGTGTTACAGGGTTGAGAGACTCTAACTAGAGTGTAGCCACTGCCCAAACTGGTCTACAGAAGCCCCTCTTTAAAGGATCAGGCCTTTGAAGAGTCAACTTGAGGAACTAAAAATGAAAGCTTGGAAGATGGGGATATCCAATAGTAATCCAGTCTACATATGTGGGCTCTGATAATACCCTACTATTCTAATGAATAAATAAACAGGTTGAAAGCTGCATGCATATTGACATGCTTTTTTGAAATCAAAAACATCAAAACCCAGAGGCCTTAGGGAATACCACCTGTCCACAAGATCCAAAACAAAATCACGTCCCTTTTAATCATTTGCAGTAAACCTTTAGTGGAAAAACCTAATAGAAAATGCACACTTAACTTGGCAAAATGGAGTCCATGCAATCAGGAAACTACACAGTCCTGTGTTTTGGGCTAAACCTTTGTCCGCCCTGCTTCAGGTTCCTTAACACCACAGAAGTTGTGGGGACAAAGGTTTAGCTTGAAACACAGGACTGTGTTGTTTTCCTGTTTGCATAGACTCCATTTTGCTAAGTGTGCATCTTCTATTAAGTTTTTCCACGAACGTTTTACTGCAAATAAATAAAAGGAATGTGATTTTCAGAGGGGACCCTGTCCCTTTCTGACGATCAGTGTCCAACAAAAATGTAATGTTTTCTCAGGGTTCTTATTCTGGGGGACCCACTTTTTTGTTTTGGATCGTGTAGGCATGTTTTTGTCATCCCTTTCCCCTCTACTTTTCTAACACCACCCTTTTCCCCTTTATCTTTATTCCCTTCTCTTACTTCCTCTTATCTCTTCCTCCTCTTTCTTCTCTTCCCTTAAATCCCCTTCTTCAGCTCCCTCCTCTTATCTCACCTTTCCTGTCTTCCCTCAACCCTATTCTTACCTCTTTTTCCGTTCCCTCCCCCTGCCCCCCTTTCTCCTTTCTTCTCTTACTTCCCTCATCTCACCATCTCACCTCATGAGTATTCTCTTCTGTCAGACAGGATTGGGAACCCTGCTCTACTTTTTACTCTTCTGCCGGTGGGGGCTGGGAACCCCACAGCTCTTCATTTTCCCATGGTGCTTCTGTGGAACTCTCACTTTCTTCGATCTGGGAATTCATGGCTGCCTTAGTAACGCTGTGCATGCGCACATTTCCTAATACAAAAAATGTAGAATTATATTATTTCTAAAGGACTTTGATAATGTTTTTAAACAACTTTGCTGTTGCTGTCACTTTGCAGTCTCTTAGCATTTCACACTTACAGTTTCAAGCAACTTAGTTTTGTTGATTAAAATCAAATCTTCCAAACTCAGATATAACAATGGCAATGAAGCAATTCATGGGTTAGGTTACAAGCCTGAACAAAAGATACTGTTATTTAACAGAGCGTTATTGTAATAGGCACCTGTTATCAAATATGAGTGGCATCTCATTTGTGGTACATATGCCAGAACTGTTGCAACCCATATAATAATCCTCCCACTCATACCATCCATAAGTCAATGGCATCATTATTTAAAGAGGTTTCTCCAGTGGAAACAATTACTGTAACATTTACACGTGATATTTCTATGTTTGGCATATAAATTTCATTTTATATGCTTCAAATAAGATAAAACATACTTGTTAGAGGACTGGGTTGGGAGCCATCACTTTCTACATCGATTCCAACATTATTCTGAATGGCGCTGTGTGGATTAAACAAATTGCATTAGGATACTGGAGGAACAACTTCCTGTTTTGCCTTCTCAAGCAGAAATGTTTGAAGGATTAAGGAGAGACTGTTGTCTCTTACTCATTGTTTCTTCAGATAAGTGCATGGCTGCATGCAGGTTACCCCTTTCTTTGATTATAGGGTTGTACCTGCTGCTCCATGCATATTTCATGCCTCTATGCTTTTTTTGAAGTGTGAAAGTCATTTAAGTTTTGCTTTGAGTGGAAACACTCTATAATTTATTTTATTTATTTATTTATTACGTTTTTATATTGCTTTATCATTTCAGTCCAACTGGTTTACATTGTAACTTAAATTGGTAATATATATTAAACAGGGACATTGATAACTTGGATTTTACTGAGATAATGGAGGGTTAAGTAACTTCTACAAGGCCATAAGTAGTCTAGTGGGAATTGAACCCTAGTCTCTTGGGTCCCAAGCCAGTGCTCTGGCCATTAGGCCTTTTGCTTCTAACCTTTTGCTATATAGGGATTCTATTGTTTATTCCACATTTTTTGAAATTCATCACTATTTTTGTCCTCATCACCTCCACTAGGAACATATTTCAGGTATTCATTATACTTTGCATGAAAAAAAAGTCTTTATGTTTCTTTTAAGTTTACCTCCTTGCAGGTTCATTTCATGCCCTCTAGTTTTATGCTGCTCCATCTTTGGAAAAGGATTGTTTATTAATATCTTTCCAGTATTTAAATGTCTGCATCATATCTCCCCTGGGGCTCAGCAATGAGTTGAATAGGGACATTGTTCTGCTACTTTGAAACCCTTAGACATTCTTACCCTGAGATCTCTCTCCTGGTCCATGCACATTGGCCTCTGGCCTCCTATTGTATCCAGCTCTTTTGAATTTCGGCACCCCCAAATGTATCACTCTGTATTTCTTTACATCATATCTTAGTTTCTAAGCATTGTCCAATGCTCTAAATTTTTATAGATCACTTCTCATGTTGTCAACGTCTTCCAATGTGTCCTCTTTGTTGATAATCTTCATGTTATTTGCAGAAATACAAACATTTCCTTCTAACCCTTCGGCAATATCATTCAGAAAGGTAGCAAACAGAGATGTTCTCTGGACTGATCCCTAAAGGACTCCATTACTCTTCTTTATTTCTTCAAAGTGAGTTCTATTTATCACTACAATCTATCTTCTGTCAGTCATCCAAGTTCTGAGCTAGTTCTCCACCTTAGATTCTAACCTCAGGCTGCTCAGATGATTCATGAGCCTCTTATAAGGAAGAGTATCAAAAGCTTTGCTTAAATTTAAATAGACCACATTTAAATTATGCCTTTGATTTAGTTGTCTGGTCATATAATAGAAGAAATCAGTTAGATATGTTTGGCAAGATCTACCTTTGGTAAAACTGTATCGACTCAGATCTTGCATCCCATTAGGCCATAGAAAGTTCACTATCCTTTTCTTCAGCAAAATCTAAATTACTTTTCATACTACCAAGGTAAAGCTTACTGGTCTACAGTTTCCATCCTCTTCTTTGTGATCTATTAAACATCTTTTAGAGGACCTGACAGAGTCTTTTTGAGCTCCCTTAGGGCCCCAATCTGATTGGGGCATGTCCGGCCTGTCCAGACGTCCAAAATCTGGATGGACTGGATTTGCACCTGACTCTGCACCCACGGGAGCTAGATGTTCCCAAGGTAGCAGAATCAGGGCAAAAGTCCTGGATGTGCTGGACATGCCCAGATTCCATCTCACTGCTCCCACCCCATCCAACCCTCCTAATGCTTCTGCATGGAGCCTTGATGCCATGGCATCTGTCGCTGTGGCACTAGGACACTATGCAAGAGCCCCAATTCCCTACACCAAATTAAAGGTTCTGTTCCCTGTCACCCGACCCCCGATAGGACCTGCCAAGGTCGGACTGTGGGGAATCTCTCACTGCTGCTCACCTGGGTTGGGGGTTCCTCCACTGCTGACTGTCTAGGGTCATGGTCCCGCCTCTTCACTGCCCATGCTCCACCTCTGGCCCTCCCCCTCCTGTCCCCATCCAGAATTCCTCGCACATCTCCTCTGTATGTGCAGGGAGCTTTGGAGGAATCGGCCCCCAGCGAATAGCATGGCATATATGTCCAAACTGGAAGTACATCCCCATTATTCACATATCGGAATGACCCCTTTAGTGTCCTGTGTAATATCTTATCCAGCCCCATGACTTTGTCCACCTTTAATTTTGCAAAATGTTCATAAATACTTTCTTCTACTTCATTCTCATTAACCTTTGTGAGCTTAGGTGGAGGATATTTTCTATGGAAACACCTAAGCTGTGGAATTCACTTCTGGCAGATTTGTGCCTTTTGTCCAATATAGGAATATTTAAGAAGTGACTTAAGACCTACTTTTTTGAGCAAGCATATGAAGTGGATTAGTTAGATAGTAATTATTTGAGAGCAGATGGTTTGTCTATTTTATTCTAGTTTATATTTTATTTTCTATTTTATTATTCAGTTTGGTTCTTTAATTACTTTTAGATTTTGAGATTTATTGTATTTATTTTATGTTTTTGAGTATGGTAATATAATTTGATTTATTATGAATGTGTTTTGTACTTCACATGCTGTAGGTTGTTATGCAGAATATAAATCTTTGAAATAAATAACTAAATAACTATATATTTTAGTCAGTTATCTGTGATCCTTCTCCAGGATTTTCTTACATGGACACCAAACAGAATTATTGACATTTCAGATTTTTCTTCACCGTTTTCCACACATTTGTCTTGCACTTCCACCTCTGGCTTTTTTCTTCACCTGAAAAAAGTCTTGTCACCTTGCCTTACATATTTAGCTATTTTTTTTTCTGCCCATGCTTTTGCTATCCTTATTTATTTCTTTGTCTCTTTCAGTGTTATCCAGTATTATTTTCATTGTTCCCATTCTTGTGATCTTCTGTATTTGTGAATGCTATCCTTTATTGGCCCAATGCAGGAAGGGAAGTCCAGTCCCGCTTTATGCCCTCAATCTATTCCACCTCCTTACCCCACTGCTTGTACAGAGCCACTGTGTGTGTTGTGGGGGACAGGGTGGCACAGGGTCAGAGCATGGGTGAAGTGTGGGCGGGTCTGACCCCTGGCCATACAGGGCCGCTTCTGGTGATGGTCCTGAACCATCCGGGGAGCACCGGGGGGATGCCCTGCTTATTCCACCTCATCAGAGCAACAGGCCACCCACAGTGGGTCCCCACCACCCTATCTGGACCCTGGCGGTCCCCGTCGAGAGTCAGCGGCAGGGTGACCAGGAAGGAACTATGGTGGGCAGACTGAGAGGTGGTGAGGATGTCCCTGCAGGTATACAGGGGCACACTGGGCCATCTCAGGGCCCGATCCTGCACCTGCAGGAATGTCTGGCTCCAGAGGTACAGAATCGGGTCCTAACGGGCCCATCCTGCTCGGAGGCACCCAGACAACCCAGGTGTGCCCTTTTGGGGATTGGTCTCCACGACTTTTTTTGCAGTTACTTCTTTAGGCCATATTAGTTTTGTTTTCCAATTGTTTTTGTCTGGTTTCTCCTTTCTTTGCCAAGTTATACTGGCTTAAGATGTCAGAGTGTATAAGTTTTAAATTTTATTTGTTTTTACATAAATTATTTTATGAGTTTGTCCCAGTTTGTTCTTCTGCTATGTTGTTGTCACCTTATTAAATCTAGACATTTGCAGGGTACTATGGCTCTTCTGTTTTCACTGAGTGGGGGGATTATGAGCAAGAAGAGATTTGGGTATATATAAAGCAGCTGAGTTTTGGTCCAGGCTAATGCAAAGTTTGAAGGAAATTGAATCAGTTTTAGTGTTCCGTAAGAAACGTAAGGCCTGGCTGGTTATTTTCTGATTGAGGAATTCCATTTTAACTGATTAATGATGCATCTTTTGTAAACCACGTTGATCCAATGACCGAATGGGAGTGCTGCGGCATAAAAGTATTTAAAATAAATAAATAACAAAACATTTGCTTTCCTTACATAAAGATCTGTTGCTTTTTGTATAGTCCTTTCAATTTTGCCTTCTGTCTTTCAATTTTCTTCATCTACTTCTACTCTGCTAAGTCCTCCTTCAGGTACTTTCCCATTTTAATGAGATCCATCCGTTTAAAAATTCAGAAATCTGGGTTTGACATATTGCTAAGGCCGCAGGGCCGCGTACCTGCTGGCCGTTCTAACCGGGTGGGCGGCGTGGTGCGTGGTCCCGGCCGCATGGCGCTAGGGGAAAGGGGGGGTCGTTTCGGTGGCACGGGAGCGGGTTTTCTAAATCCATTGGCTCCCGCGGTTGATGGAGGGCTGCGGGAGCCAATGGGAGGGGCAGACGGTCCTGGGAAGGGGGGGGCTCAGAGGCGAGCATGCCGGCGAGGCTGCAGTCTGTCGGCGCGCTACAGAGAGGATGGGCACATCGTGGGACCGCTGAGGAGCAGTTTGGGACCCAGTCGGGGTTGTGGTAGCGGCGTAGGAGGGCGAGTCGGCCAGTTTGATTCACTGCGGACTGGGGCTCCGGCGGTCATTTGCTGTTTCGGCCGGGTGAGAGTTTTCAGAACCGGCGGGTGTTAAGGAGGCAAGGGGGGCTGGGTTCTGGGGCAATTGCCCGGTAGTTCTCCAGGTGGGGGGGGGGATGTATTTTACTGAGAGCTGGTGCGCAGGGGGGGATAGCGCTGTTATTAAAAAAAAAAAAAAAGAGAGACACTCAGTAGAGCGAGGATCCCGGAGAACTTCCAGCGGAGTCTTCCACCTTTGATTATAAGACGGGGATGCCGCCAAAAGACAGTAGGGGGGTTAGGGGGACTAGGCGGCCAGTGGGCCGGGCGGCTGGGCCATGGGGGAGGTAGGCTGGTGGTTCAAAGGGCAATCGGGGACAAAGGGGGGGCGGTCCCAGGACAAGGAAAGGTGTAGGCCGGGTGCCGGGGTGCTGGGAGCGCGGAAGGGGAGTTCTGGGCTTGGACGTGGCTCTCCAAGAGGCAGGGGGGTGTACGGGGGTCCCGGGGGGGTTGGGGGTGGTTGGGGCACCAGGGGGGGCGTGGGGGCGGGGGTTGCAGAGGCTGGGGGTGGGGCCACCCCACAGAGGATGGTTGGAGCAGTGGAGGCAGGGGGGCCTGTGCAGTGGGCATGGGGGGCTCCAGGGGGGGGAACGGGCAGGACGGGTTACAGGGCGTGGGCCCATGGTGTTGGCCGGTGCTGCCTGGGGGCTTGTATCCTATGGCATGGGATCACTGGCGGGGAGGGGGGCAGGGTTCCTCAAGGGCCGAGTGGTTGGGCGCATGGCAACCGCAGTGGTCCCTGGCAGGTTCTCCCTCCTGTTTTCCCTCTTTGTCTTCGCAGGTGCCGGTGGGTGAAGTGCAGCGGTCGGAGCGGCAGTGTGAACTGGATTCCCGGGGCGACGCTTTGGCCGCGGATGCAGCAAGGGGTCTACTGGTGGCAATGCCTGGTGACGGGCAGTTGGAGGCCCCGCCTGATGACAGGGGGTGGCCCCCTGCGGAGGACTTCTCGGGAGCAGCGCCGTTGAGGACTCAGATGGTGGGTGAGTTACTAGGGGGTACGGAGGAGGGGGGTGCCCGGGGCAGTCGTGCGGGTGGGGGAACAGGTAAAGCGTGGAAGAAGAGGCGGCATTCGCGGAAGTGCCGACGTCAAGGGGGGTCCTCCACGTCTTCGTCAGAGGATAGTTCATCGGCTTCTTCGAGCGCGGTGGTCGCCGAGCGTGTTTCCAGTGGGGGGGGGGCGGCCCGACAGGGGGAGGGGGGGCGATGCTGGCGTCATTCTCTGAGCTGTGGGAAGGGGTTCCGCGAAAATTGCAGTGGAAGATCCGGAAGAGAAAATATATTGATATCTTTCGGTTATTGGAAGGTAGGAAGCGGTCGGGAGATAGCAAACGGAAAAGGAAGGAGGATGAAAAGGCGGGAAGGGTCCGTAAGGCGTCACACAACGTTATTAATTGGACGAGGGCGTTCTTGAGGTTGGTTGGCCAGTGTATGGGGGCACCGCTATCTAGGGCAATATGGGATGTTATTATCATACACTGACTCGATCTTGGAGGTGGCGCAGACTCATGATGGTTGGGCCTGGCTCAACTATGATGAGAAGTTCTGAGACAAGATGGAGGAGAATAGGTTACTGTCGTGGGGAACGCGAGACATTAACCTATGGTTGACGCAGATGTCGGCGAAAGGAGGGGGAGGGGGTCTTAAAGGGGGCAACGGGGCGTCAGTTACCATGGCACGGCCCTTTCGTGGAGGTGGGGCTCCCACACTCCCAAAAGCGGTCGGAGGGGGGGCCGGTGACATCTGCTGGCATTTTAATAAGTCCTCGCGCCCCTTCCTGGACTGCAAGTTCTGGCACAGCTGTTCCGTATGCGGCGGGGGGCACTCGGCGCTTAAATGTGTTAAGAAAGGGTCAACGGTTTCCCCCGCTCCTCCCCTCAAACCCTGAGGTGTTGCTTGCCCTAGCCCCTACACCTATTCGTATTGAGGCACTTATGCCATGGTTGAGGCGGTATAAGCGGCCTGGGGCTAGGTCGGTATTGGAGAGGGGGTTTCGGTACGGGTTCCCTATTCCAGTGGTAGGGGAGGAGGGGACGGATGCAGCACGTAATTCGCCGTCGGTTAGGCATTTTGTGCGCATTGTTAGAGATAAGTTGGCTGTGGAGCTCGCGTTGGGTAGGATAGCGTGGCCATTCAGTGAACGTCCGTTTGCACAGTTCATGGTTTCCCCACTGGGCATTGTTCCTAAGAAGGAGTCCAGAAAATTCAGGTTAATACACAACTTATCCTCCCCTGTGGGGGCATCGGTCAACGACCGCATACCCAGGGAGCTGTGTGCCGTGCGTTATGCGTCCTTTGATGAGGCAGTGGGTTTGGTACGCGCATGTGGACCAGGGTGTTTGCTGGCGAAGGCGGATATCGAGTCCGCCTTCCGCCTGTTGCCCGTGCACCCAGATTCTTTTCACCTGCTCGGCTTCGCATTCGAAGGCCGATACTATTTTGATAAGTGCATGCTGATGGGCTGTTCGGTATCCTGTTCTTACTTTGAGCTTTTCAGTTCATTCATGCACTGGGCTTTGGGGGAGGCTGTCGGTTCCCATAATGTGGTGCATTACCTGGACGATTTCTTATTCATCAGCAAGGCACAGTCAGGGCACTGCCAGATGCTGCTGGATGGTTTTGGGAAGTTAGCCCGGGAGTGGGGTGTGCCGTTGGCAGTTGGTAAGACGGAGGGGCCATCGACGTGCCTCACCTTTTTGGGGGTAGAGTTGGATTCAGTGGACATGGTGGCACGTTTACCGGCAGACAAGGTGTCGCGCTTGCGGGTGCTAGTGGCGAACGTGATGGGGTCAAGGAAGGTAACGTTGAGGGAGATGCAGGTGCTGATTGGATCGCTAAACTTTGCCTGTCGGGTTATTCCGATGGGGCGGGTGTTTCTACGCCGGTTATCGTCGGCTACCTCGGGAGTGCTTAAGCCGCATCACCGCATTCGCATTTCCAGGAGCTTGCGGGCGGACTTGGGAGTTTGGGATGAGTTCCTCAGAGACTTTAACGGCACTGCGGTTTTGCAGGATTGGGAAACGTCTACGTTTGACCTCCAGATCTTTACGGACGCAGCGGGCGGTTTGGGTTTGGGGGTTTACTTTGATGGAGCCTGGTGTGCGGAGCCCTGGCCTAGTGCGTGGCGCGAGGCGGGTTTGATGAAGAATATAACCTTCCTGGAACTCTTCCCGGTGCTGGTGGTATTGGAGGTGTGGCCGGAGAGGCTACGCAATTGCCGGGTGCTGTGGTGGTGCGATAACGAAGCACTGGTCAGTGTTATTAATAGGTATGCTCCGTGCTGCTTGCGGGTGGCCGCCTTGATGAGGGAGGTCGTGTTAGCTTGCTTGAGGTTGAATGTGGTGGTGGGGGCTAGGCATGTGCCGGGGTGTGCTAACCAGGTTGCTGATGCTCTTTCCCGTTTCAAGTGGGACTTGTTCCGGTGTTTGGCACCAGAAGCGGACAGCGAGGGAAGATCGGTCCCGGAGCGCTTATGGAGACATGGCCTGTAGGCATGCTGGACCTGTTGCGGAGTTCCGTATTGCCTGCGACATGGCGGTCTTATCGCAAAATATGTGACAGCGTGGTGGAATTTTTGGCAGCACGGGGATGGCGGCAGGGCTCGGCGCCAGATCACCTCATAGGACTTTATATCACTGCAGCGAAGGCTGCGGGAACCTCACGGGCAACGGTGCGGGTGCACTTAGTGGGTTTCACATTTTTCTCCAGGGCTGTGGGGTGGGGCGTGTCCAGCTGGGGTTTTTTGGCTCGCCGGTTGTTGTTGGGTTGGGAGCGAGAGACCCCTTGGCAGATGGACGGGAGGCGCCCTATCACACATGACCTGCTACTATGGCTGTGCGCCGCGTTGCCGGGGGTGGCGGCATCGGCTTATGAGGTCACGCTGTTCAAGGCAGTATTTTGCGTGGCCTTTTTTGGGGCTTTCCGGGTGGGTGAACTGGTACCGGCGTCCAGCACGGCGGTGGGGGGTGGAGCATTACAGGTGCGGAATGTGCAGGTTGCTGCAGGGGAGTTGGGGATTCGGTTGGTGAGGTCCAAGACTGACAAGAGGGGCAAGGGTGCCTGGATACGATTGAGAGCCATTGGGGATTCCCCGACTTGTCCAGTGGCGGTGATGGTGGCATACCTGAGGCTGAGGCCGCACATCGGCGGCTTTCTCTTTTTGCACAAGAACGTGCGCTACCTGATGCATTTCCAGTTCACGGCGGTATTACGGTTGGCGGTGTGCCACGTAGGTCTGGAGCCTACTGACTTCGCTCCCCATTCGTTTCAGATCGGGGCAGCCACCAGCGCTGCGGCGGCTGGGGTGTCGGAGCACGGCATCCGGCGGATAGGACGGTGGCGTTCTAGCACATTTCGGGGTTATGTGCATCTGTGAAGGATTTGGCATGGGTTAACTGTTTACTTTTCTTTTAGGTGTGGGCCAGATGCCATATTGCTGCTGGATGATCGGCCATTCTTTTGTATATTGGGCTGGCCATCAGGCAGTGGCGGGGCCCCTCGGGGCAAACCTTGGACTTCCCACGGCGGAGGTGACCATCTCATGGCTGGGTGAGCGCGGGCTTCGGTTGCTGCAGCTCTTGCCTTTGCTTCGGCACCATCAGCGCGTGTGGGGATCACCGGCTATGCTACTGTTGCACCTCGGTGGCAATGATTTGGGGACATGGACAGTGAAGGAGCTGATCAGGGCGGCCAAGAAAGACATTCTGGAAGTATTGTTAATGTTTAAAGATGCTGTTTTACTGTGGTCTGACATAATTCTGAGGCCGGCATGCTGGGGCCACCGGAGGTGGTCGCGGGGGTTGATTAAGGTTAACCGGCAAATTGGCTGCTGGGTGTGTGAGAAAGGGGGTTGGCAGATCTTGCACCCTTGGGAGGAATTGGACTGTCTCGGCTTGTATCAGTCAGATGGAGTACATCTATCCCCGGTGGGGGTGGCTTTACTCCTGAACGATTGGCAAGAAGCCTTGGAGTATGTGGTTCAGTGCAGAGTGGCTGGTTGCAGCTTTGGGTCTGGGGGGGGGGGCTCAGGGACAGGTGTCACTGAGCCTGTGGCGGGATCCCGGAGGTGTCCGGGGTCTGGAGTCTTGGCAATATGCAGGGCGGGGGTTGGGTACCCCCGACCCGGACAATCCCTCGGGGCTTTTGCTAATTATATGGCTAAGCCGGATGAGGGGGGATGGAATTGCCGGACGATGGTTCATGGCGGAGGCGGGAGGGAACTCACTTTGCTACCCATATGGCTGGTGAGGGTTCGTCCCGCTGCCGGAACCGGTGTTGACATAGTCATGGTTGTTGTTAGTTGTGTTGGTAATGTTTGACTAATAAAGCTGCGACCAGTTAAAATGCCAATATGTGTACTGTTGTGGTTATTTAGAGGGGGGGGGGTGTTGGAAGGTGCTTTTGAGGGACATGAGCAACACGTCTGCCTTACCTGGTCATGCTAAGGCTGCGGGGCCGTGTACCTGCTGGCCGCTCTAACCGGGTGGGCGGCGTGGTGCATGGTCCCGGCCGCGTGGCGCTAGGGGAAAGGGGGGGGTTGTTTCGGTGGTGTGGGAGCAGGTTTTTTAAATCCATTGGCTCCCGCGGTTGATGGAGGGCTGCGGGAGCCAATGGGAGGGGCAGACGTTCCTGGGAAGGGGGGGCTCAGAGGCGAGTGTGCCGGCGAGGCTGCAGTCTGTCAGCGCGCGTTACAGAGAGGATGGGCGCACCCACCTTCCCACCCCTGGGAGTGGCGGTGCTGGGTCTGAGGGGGGTTGCAGCTGGGCGGGGCAGCGGGATCCCAGAGGTGTCCGGGGTCCGGAGTCTTGGCAATATGCAGAGCGGGGGTGGGGTACCCCCGACCCGGAGAATCCCTCGGGGCTTTTGCTAATAATATGGCTAAGCCGGATGAGGGGGGATGGAATTGCCGGGCGATGGTTCATGGCGGAGGCGGGAGGGAACTCACTTTGCTACCCATATGGCTGGTGAGGGTTCGTCCCGCTGCCGGAACCGGTGTTGACATAGTCATGGTTGTTGTTAGTTGTGTTGGTAATGTTTGACTAATAAAGCTGCGACCAGTTAAAATGCCAATATGTGTACTGTTGTGGTTATTTAGAGGGTGGGGGGTGTTGAAAGGTGCTTTTGAGGGACATGAGCAACACGTCCGCCTTACCTGGTTACTGGACTTTGCCTTGGCTTTTAAAGCAACCATGATCATGTGATGATCACTGCTTCCTGAATGGGCATTCACCAATGTGCAGCGGTGGCCAAAAAGTCAAATAAAATGCTAGGAATCAGAAGGAAAGGAATGAAGAATAAAACAAAGGATATTATAATGCCTCTGTTTCATTCCATGGTGTGACTGCACCATGAATATTGTGTACAATTCTGTTAACTAAATCTTAAAAAGGATATAGCAGAATTAGAAAAGATGCAGAGAAGAGCCACCAAAATGGTAAAGGGGATGGAAGGAGGTTCCTATGAGGAAAGGCATAAAAGGTTAGGGATCTTCAACTTGGAAAAAAGATGGCAGAGGGTAGATATGATAGAGATCTATGAAATAACGGATGGAGTGGAACGGGCAAATGTAGATTCGTTGTTTATTCCTTCAAAAAATAGAAAGACTAGGGGATATGCAATGAAGCTACATAGCCCATTTAAGACTAATAGGAGAAAATATTTTTCACTCAATGTGTAATCAAGCTCTGGAATTGGTTACCAGAAGATATAAAAACTGTCAGTGCATCTGGGTTTAAGAAAGGTTTGGACAAGTTCCTGGAGGAAATGTTCATAAACTATTATTAAAGAGGACATGAGAAATCCACTGCTTAGTCCAGGATAAGCAATGTGGAATCTGTATACCTTTTTGGGAACCTGATAGGTATTTGTGACCTAGATTGGCCGTTGTTGAAGAGGATACTGAGCTTGATGAATCCTTGGTCTGACCCAGCATGGCATACCTTTTGGTGTATGTTTATTATGGACATTAGACATGCTTTCTCTGTTTGAGAGTATCAGATCTGTGAGGCATATAGTTTATAAGTAACTAATGAATTATGCACTTTGGTTTCTAGAAGCCCCACCTGAGTACACTATCTGCACAATCTAGAATCTCTATACTAAATATGAATTTATTCAGTTTGATTCAAGAGGATCAGGGAATGATAAATCACTGTCTAGATATATACTTAGTTACAATCAGAGCTGACAATAATGCAATCATTCTCTTATAATTCCCACTAGATAGGCAAACAATATGCACCAACTAGCTATCTAACCAATTAAGGAAGATAATATACATTTATACTACACCTCCAATTAGACTTGCTTGCTTATAGATGACCATTCCTGGAAGTTTTGTACTTTTTAGCAGGGAGGAGTGGGGGAGTAGCTGTGTGGTTAGAGCATCAGCCTGGTGACTAAGAGACTGGGGTTTGATTCCCACTGGAATTCCTTGGCAAAGTCACTTTACTCTCCATTGCCTCAGAAGAAAGGCTTGGCAATCTAGTTCTGCTCACATCTTGCCAAGGTCAGCATTGACTCAGCAGCACATGTTGCATTGCAGCAGGGTAAAACAGAGAAACAGAGGTAGAAAGTTGTATGTGATGAGACTTCAAGCAGGAGTTTTCATCCTGAGAGTCCAGGCTTGAGAGACACTATACATGCAGGGAAGGATGGAGTCAGAGAGAGAGCAGAGCTGGTTTCCATAGAATCAGCATTTTATATTGGCTATATCTGACTGTGGCAGAATCCTTTTCCCATCCTGTTGTATTCCTTTGTGCCTTCCATATGGTCAGCCAATTTACTGGTGACTGGCCCAGCCCCGAGTCTGAAGGTTCAAATCAGTGAATCCAAAAGTATCCTTTCATAACCAGGCACTTACATTTATTTATTTATTTGTGAGTCTTCTATACCGCTTTATCATCATAATCAAGGCGGTTTACATTGAACTTAAAGAACCAGTTTGCAGTAGACATAAGTGAAAGTTTACATTGGAAATTATTACATTACAATTAACATTATAAACTAGATATTCAATTAACTGGTAACTTATTTACATGGGAAGTGCAAATTAAGCATTGTGTGAAGTTCACTAGTTGTATCTTAATCCAAATAGTGGAGATTTCCTATGGGTAATGAGAGTAGTCATGAGGAGTGGACAAGGATCTATATATTTTTGATTATTGTACAGACCAAGTGGGGGGGGGGGGGGGAGGCTCACTCCACTGGACAGACCGAGTCCCCAATCCACCTTCTCCATGCAAGAGGGGAACAAATTAACACCCAAGAAAACACTCCTTATGCAAATTACACACAAAACGGGCACAATATTCTCACAGAAGTTTCTTTGCAAAAGGATTCTTTATTATATCTTTTTCTTGTCTCACAGAAGCAAGCATACATGGAGCATAATAATACTGACTAAATACAAAGCCATTTGGATTTTTTTCCCTGTCCTCTGACAGGTCTTAACACAGCAGAGAGCAGAAAGATAAATATATTCCTAGCTATACTAAAGCAAGCTATAGCATGCTGCACATCAAGCAAACAGCACAGAGAATCAGACCCACACACACACTGAACCAAACAAACATACAATGAAGACTTGAAGCCTACATTACTTCCATGATGCAAGATACAAGTTTCCCTCCATTGAAGAGTTCTGTCATCTTATATAGTTTTTTGTAAATAGCCCCTTTGTTTTTCCTGTTCCAGGCACATTGACTTTCTCTTCCATTATCCCTCTTTTATTCCTCCCCGTGTCTGCCTGGGCCTTATCAGATTTATGCCTTGTTGTCTTTTGCATGCCCATGTCTGCCTGTCTGTTTGGGCCTTGTCAGATTTATTCCTTGTTATCTGACCTTTTTCCAACTTATTCGGTTCTTTTCTTAGTTTTTCTCCCCACCCCTCATTCTCAAAAAATATATCTTGTTAGCTCCTGTGTCTTCTGACACCTAAAATGGGCCATTTGTTCCCTTCATACTAAGCTGGCTTATTTACCCTTTCCCTGTGCCCCTACTGATAAGTGTGTTTTCACATTGTTGCCATATGATGTCACCTAATACCTCTGGCAACTCATTTTCACACCTCAGTGCAATTACCAACATTTTGATTTTTTTTGTATTAACCCTTTCTCCTCTGGCTCCCACAGTATGTAGGGTATATATTTTGTCCTTCTATCTTATTTTGAAAATATTCTGTAAACAGGTATTTCTTGATTTGTTTCCAGAAGGTGGTAGGTCATTTATGCTCCTTAGGTTGTGGGGGAGAGAATCCATGAGTAGAAAATAAAGGCTCTGTTACTTGTTGCTTAATTGTTTTTTCTAAAGTCTGTCGGGATTTCTAAAGTGTGTTGTGTGCATCCTCTCCGCTGTTTGGAATCCAGAAGCATGGTTATTAGAGAGCTTAGGTGGGATGGAGACAAGTTCTGTAGTATTTTTGAATGACGTCATTAGAGATTTATATCTGATTCTACATTGAATAGGTAACCAGTGCAGTTGGTGTAGAATGGGTGTGATCTGTTCAGAATTAGCTACTTTCTGAATGGTTCATTTGACTGTGGGTTTGGCTGTCTGCAGTTGGTTTAGGGCTTGTTTCGGAAGTCCCTATAGGATGCTGTTGTAATAGTCAAAGTGGGGGCAGATCATTGCTTGTATTACAAGCAGAAGTCTTGGGATGAAAGTAGGTTTTGAATCATTTTTTTTTATTGTAGATTGTCCAAGTTGTTAAGTTGATATGTTTATTCAGGTTCAGGTTTTGATATAGGATTATACCTAGGTATCTCACCTCATTCTTTACTTCCAGATAGAACATAGAAACATGACAACAGAAAAAGACCACATGGCCTATCTGCCCTTCCATATCAACCACTACAACAGTCCCCTTTTTTCCTTTAGAGATCCTCTGTGTTTCTCCCACACTTCTTTGAATTCAGATACTGTCCTCATCTCTATCACCTCCACTGGGAGATTATTCCACGGATCCACCAATCTTTCCGTAAAGAAATATTTCTGCATATCACTCCTGAATCTTTCCCCTTTCACCCTCATCCCAGGTCCATCGTAGCAGAGTTTACTTTCCATCGAAAGAGGCTCTCCTCCTGTGCATTTATGCCATGGAGGTATTTAAATGTCTCAATCATATAACTTCTATCCCATCTATCCTCTAAGGTATACATATTAAGATCCTTAAGTCTGTCCTCATATGCTTTTATCCTTTTAAAGATGCGGTCTCCAGATTTCACACAAAACTCCAAATGAGGTCGCACTAAAGACTTCTCCAGAGGCACTATCACCTCCTTTCTTCTGTTAGCCATTCCTCTCCCTAAGCACCCAAGCATCCTTCTAGCTTTTGCTGTCACCTTTTCTACCTGTTTAGCTATTTTAAGATCATCAGACACAATCACGCATAGGTCCCGCCCTTCTTTAGTGGACAAAAGTACTTCACCCCCCTATACTATATTGCTCTCTTGGATTGCTGCAGCAAAAATGCATGACCTTGCATTTTTTTATCATTAAATCTCAGCTGCCAAATTCAAGACCATTCTTCAAGCTTAGCTAGATCCCTTCTTATGTTATCTACACCTTCCTGGGTGTTTACTCTATTGCAGATTTTGGTATTATCCTCAAAGATGCAAACCTTACCCAACAGCTCTTCCACTATATCACTTACAAAGATATTAAAAAGAATCGGACCAAGGAGAGATCCCTGGGGCACACCACTGGTAACCTCCTTCTCCTCAGAGTGAGCTCCATTTACCTGTACCCGTAGTTGCCTCCCACTCAACCAATTTCTAACCCAAGCAGTAACTTTAGGGTGCATCCCTAGGGTGCTCAGTTTGTTTATAAGATGCCTGTGAGGAACTGTGTCAAAGGCTTTACTGAAATCTAAATACACCACATCTAGGGCTCTCCCTCGGTCCAACTCCCTGGTCATCCAGTCAAAGAAATCAATCAGATTTGTCTGACAAGACCTGCCTCTGGTGAATCCATGCTGCCTCGGATCCTGTAATCTGCTGGACTCCAGAAACCTCACTATTTTCTCTTTCAGCAGCACTTCCAAATTTACTGACCACCAAAGTTAAACTAACCGGCCTGTAGTTTTCAACCACATCCTTACTTCCGCATTTGTGTAAAGAGACCACATGTGCTTCTCTCTAGTCCTTTGGCACCGCCCCTAACTTCAAAGAGGCATTGAAAAGGTCAGTCAGTGGAGCTGCTAGAATGTCCCCAAGTTCCCTCAGTATTCTAGGATGTACACCATTCAGTTCTATTGCTTTGTCTACTTTATGTTTAGCTAGTTTCTCATGAATACAGTCTTCTGAAAATTGTTCAAGATGCCCCTTGTTCTGTTCCTGTTTGTGGGTGTTTTCTGAGGTCCTGCTCCTGGTTCTTCACCTGTGAAGACAGAACAGAAATATTTGTTAAGCAATTCCATTTTATCCTCATCAGCTTCAACATATTCCTCCCCTACACCCTTGAGTCTGACAATACCACTTTTGCCCTTCCTCATCTCACTAACATATCTGATAAATGTCTTATCCCTCCATTTTATTGCATTGGCTATTTCCTCTTTTTAAATCTTTGTTTTCCTGACTACTTTGGTAGCTTCTCTAAGCTTTTCCAAATTATAGATGCCTGTCTTCCTCTCTCTGTGATCTCTTGTATTTCATGAAGACCTCCCTCTTTTTCTTCACTTTTTCAGCTACTTCTTTTGAAAACCATAGCGGTCTCCTTTTCCTTTTATCTTTATTTACCATTGTAACAAAAGGTTGGTTGCCCTTAAAATATCCTCTTTCAGTTTTGCCCACTGTTTTTCTACATCCCCCAGATGTTCCCATCCCATTAACAACTCCCTGAGGTATTGGCCCATCTTGGCAAAGTTAGTTTTCCTAAAGTCTAAGACCCTCGCTTTTGAATGGATTTTAACAGCCCTTGTCCTAATAATGAACCACACCAGCTGGTGATCACCGGATGCAAAATGATCTCCCACTATAACATCAGAAACACTTTCATCATTGGTAAGCACCAAGTCCAGTATGGCCCCTTCACATGTGGGTTCTGTTACTAGTTGCCTGAATAGTTCTTACTTCTAGATGATACTGCAGCAGGAATGTGCCAATCAACATCTGGCATATTGAAATCCCCTATCAGTAGCACTTCCCGTTCCTGGCAATGCTGTGTATGTCTTCAATTAACTCTCTGTCCACCTCTTCCTCCTGTGAGGGAGGTCTATATATCAGGCCAATGCAAATAGATTTCTCTTTCCCTCTTTATAGTTTAACCCACAGTGCCCCCTCTATGCCTTTTAAGCTCTGTAGTTCCAAAGCTTTAATATTATTTTTTACATATAGTGCCACTCCTCCTCCCCTTCTTCCTACCCTGTGCTTTCTGAATAAAGTATAGCCTGGTATGTTGTTGTTGTTAAGTGCCGTCGAGTCGGATTCGACTCATGGCGACCCTCTGGATAGCTTTCCTAAATTGTGTTCGGTCTTCAGTCAGGCGGCTCATTGTTGACAGACTGGTACCCGTAGCTGCTGTTATTGTATCGATCCATCTCATTGCTGGCCTTCTTCTTTTGCGTTGACCTTCTATCTTGCCAAGCATAATGTCTTTCTCTAATGATCTCTCTCTTCGCATGATGTGTCCAAAGTATGAAAGTCAAAGTCTTGTCATCTGAGCTTCTAAAGAAAGCTTAGGTTTGATCTCCTCTAGTACCGACTGGTTTGTTCTTCGGGCAGTCCATGGTATACACAGTATTCGCCGCCAGCACCATAATTCAAAGGCAATCAATTTTCTTCCTGTCTATCTTTTTCACTGTCCAGCTTTCACATCCATATGATGTTATTGAAAATACCATGGCTGAACAAGTTGAATCTTTGTATGGAGAGAGACATCTCTGCTCTTGAAAATCTTATCTAGGTCTTTCATAGCCATTCTGCCAAGAGCAATGCGTCGTTTGATTTCTTGACTGCTTGTTGCTTCTTTATTGATAGTTGATCCAAGTAGGTTAAAGTTGTTCACAATTTCAATTTCTTCTCCTTCAACGATGAACCTGCTGATTATGCCAGTTGTCATGATCCTTGTCTTCTTTTCATTAAGGTGCAGGCCCATTTTGAGACTATGTTCTTTGATTGTGAGAAGAAAATGTTTCAGATAATCTTCACTTTCAGCCAGTAATGTGGTATCATCAGCATAGCGAAGGCTGTTGATGAGTCTTCCACCAATCTTCACACCTCTGTTGTCTTCATACAATCCTGCTTCTCTGATGATTTGTTCTGCATATAAATTAAACAGGTAGGGGGAAAGTATGCAGCCTTGTCTTACACCTTTGCTTATTTTAAACCATTCTGTTTCTCCTTGTTCCGTTCGAACTGTTGCTTCTTGATCAATGTACAGATTGCGCAAGAGAACGATCACGTGTTCTGGTATACCCATGCTTCTTAATGTGGCCCAGAGTTTCTCATGGTTTACACAGTCAAAAGCCTTGCTATAGTCAATAAAGCACAAATAGATATCCTTTTGGTATTCTTTAGTCTTTTGAAGGATCCATCTCACATCCGCAATGATGTCTCTCATTCCTCGCCCTTTCCTGAACCCTGCTTGCACTTCAGGTAGTTCTTGTTCCAGGTATGGTTGTAGTCTCTTTTGAATAATCTTCAGTAGAATCTTGCTGGCATGTGGGATTAGAGCGATTGTGCGATAATTTCACAGTCAGTTGGATCACCTTTCTTTAGTATTGGTATAAACACAGATCTTTTCCAGTCAGTTGGCCATGATGTTGTCTTCCATATTTCTTGGCAGAGCCTTGTGAGTACGGTAACAGCTGCATCAGATTGCTGCAATAGTTCTATGGGAATGCTATCAATGCCTGGTGCTTTGTTCTTAGATAAGGCTTTCAATGCTGCTTCAACTTCTTCTTTCATCACCAATGGTTCCCGATCATAAGGTACAGGTTGAAACGGCTGTTGGTCCACTTGATCTTTATCATATAAAAACTCTGTATATTCCTTCCACCTTTTCTTGATCTTCTCAGCATCATTCAACATAGAACCTTGAGCATCTTGTAACATTCCAATTCGAGGCTGGAACTTTTTCTTTAACTCTCGTAGCTTTAGGAAAGCCAATCTTGTTCTTCCTCTAATAGTTTCTGCTTCTATTTCCTTGCAAGTGTCATTGTAGTACTTTTCCTTGTCCTGTCTTGCTGCACGTTGGAAATCTCTCTTGAGTTCTGCGATTGTCTTTCTTTCTCCTCTGGCTTTAGCTTCTCTGCATTTCTGGGCAATTTTCAGAGTTTCTTCCGTCATCCATTTTAGCCGTTTTTGCTTTTTCACCTTTTGTAGAGACTTCTCGCTTTCTTCCAACACAACCTTCTTGATGTCATTCCATAACTCTTCCGGAGCTCTGTCATTTGTATCTAAAGCAGCAAATTGATTTTACAGGCAGTCTTTAAATTCCAGTGGTATATTCTCAAGGTCATATTTTGCTGCATTCATGAGTGGTTTGCTCTTTTTCAACTTTAGCTTGAGTTTGCATACTAGTAGTTGATGATCTGTACCACAGTCAGTTCCAGGTTTTGTCTTTGTTGATGTTACAGAGCTTTTCCATCGTTGACTTCCACATATGTAGTCAATTTGATTTTTATATAATCCATTCGGTGAAGTCCATGTGTACAGTCGCCGCTTGTGTTGCTGGAAGAAGGTGTTTGAGATGAATAGATCATTGGTCTTGCAGAATTCTATCAGTCTTTCTCTAGCTTCATTTCTGTTGCCAAGTCCATATTTTCCAACTACTTTGCCTTCTTCTTTGTTGACAACCTTTGCGTTCCAGTCACCCATGACTATCAGGATATCCTGTTTGCATGTTCTGTCAATTTCAGCTTGTACTTGTTCATAGAACTCTTCAATTTCATTCTCTTCTGCAGCTGTTGTTGGGGCATATACTTGAATTATAGTTGTGTTGATAGGCAATCCTCGTAGACGAATGGAGATTAAGCGTTCGCTGACTGCATTGTATTTCATTACAGTTCTTGCATGTTTCTTCTTTATTATAAATGCAACACCATTTCTTCTTTGTCTTTCATTTCCAGCATAGTAGACCATGTGATCATCTGATGCAAAGTGCCCGATGCCAGTCCATTTCAGTTTGCTGACACCCAGCAGATCAAGTTGTACACGTTCCATTTCATTCTTGACCACCTCCAACTTCCCTTGGTTCATGCTTCGTACATTCCATGTTCCAATGTGTAAGACATCTTTACAGCTTCTGACTCTCATTTCATGTGCAACCCAGTAAAAACCGTGGAGGCAAGGAAGGAACTATAATACCACCTTTATTTCATAAAGCCAGGCCCGACACAGGCCGTGTTTCGTTTATGCCTTCCTCAGGGGCTTTGGCTATAACAACATATAAAAAATTCATTTAAAACAAACAAATTCATCATAAATATACATATATAAGGCACTCAAAACACTAAAAACACTAAAAAATTCATAAAAACTGTAAATAAATAATTAAATAAATAATTAATTAGATACTAACTGCTCAAGTACAGCGAAAGTCTGTGAACCAACAGACAGATAAATAAATAAATTATTAATTAAATGATTGTATACGTATGATACGTGTATAATCACATATATAAGAACTTATAGACACATGGTCACACTAATAAATACTCAATAACTTAATAAATTAGTGACACACAATAAAGTATCTATTTACTCTAAATGAATCCAACTAATAATAATAAATAACATATATATAAAAAGTACATATCATACATATAAAACCATACAGTTATAAAACTAGACTGAAAAAGTTAAATGGCTAAAAAGATCATTAACTAAAAATTGAAAATAAATCAATAAAGATTATTATGTAATAAATAAAACTAAAAAATATATTTTATTAATTAATTAAATCACCCATTTATAAACCTATTTGTGACCAAGAAACAACATAACCCACAATTTGATGTACTGAAAATCATTTATCACATTCTTACCTATATGATTTTCTTGCCACAATGATAACTGAAGGGAAAAGAGAAAAGAGAATAGAAGAGCTAATCCAATTAACTGTACCCTATAAAAATATTCAATGGTACAAAAATCAATAATAACCATAATTAAAATTATAAAATAATAATAATAAAAATAAAAATTATAATGAAGAAATAAAACAGAAAACTACACTACTGGAGGAAACGCTGAACCCAGGAAAGACGCAACAGGTAGAGCAAGTGAAGCCTATAATTAATAAACGTACTTAATTGAATATTATCTTATTATCTTATAGATTGCATGAAATGATAGTATAAATTTATGGTCCACCACAACTATTTTACAATTATACGTTTTTTATTTCTTCACCGGAAAGTGTTTTAATTTTGATTAATTAAATTATTCACCAATCATCCCTCTATAAAATTACATCTGTACTTAAAACTATTGTACTCAGAACCATTACAACCCTTCTATTCTCTTTTCTCTTTTCCCTTCAGTTATTCATTTAGAGTAAATAGATACTTTATTGTGTGTCACTAATTTATTAAGTTATTGAGTATTTATTAGTGTGACCATGTGTCTATAAGTTCTTATATATGTGATTATACACGTATCATACGTATACAGTCATTTAATTAATTATTTATTTATTTATCTGTCTGTTGGTTCACAGACTTTCGCTGTACTTGAGCAGTTAGTATCTAATTAATTAATTATTTAATTATTTATTTACAGTTTTTATGAATTTTTTAGTGTTTTTAGTGTTTTGAGTGCCTTATATATGTATATTTATGATGAATATGTTTGTTTTAAATGAATTTTTTATATGTTGTTATAGCCAAAGCCCCTGAGGAAGGCATAAACGAAACACGGCCTGTGTCGGGCCTGGCTTTATGAAATAAAGGTGGTATTATAGTTCCTTCCTTGCCTCCACGGTTTTTACTGGGTTGCTGTTGGTACGTGGACTGTGCTTTTTGTTGGACTGATCTCATTTCATGTGCAGCCACATCAGCAGTCAGACTTCCCGAGGGCTTTGATCTAACCACATCATAAATGCTGGCTTTACTCTGAAAAGTCTTCAGCTCTTCCCCAGTAGCTAGTTGAGTGCCTTCTGACCTGGGGGTCTCATCTTCCAGCACCATAGCACAATTTGTTTTGTTGTAACTATCCATTGGGTTTTCATGGCAAGATACAGAAATAGATTGCCGGGCCTTTCTTCCGTGCAGTTTAAGTTTGGTGTTCTTGCCGTTGTCACAAAAATGTGATCCTCTGCCGTCAACACTGTCCCATTCTGCTGCTGCCCAGATAGCCTGGTATAGTTACATCCTAGTCATGGTTTTCTGTAAACTATGTTTCTGTAACTGCCACTAAATCCAAGTCAGCCTCTCCCATTAAAGCTTCAACATCTGGGATCTTATTTCCCATGCTATGGGCATTATGCATACCGCTTTCCATATGATGCCTCTTTTACCCATTTCCCTAAAGATATTTAATGTTTCACTTTCTTGGTGGCTTTCACTTACCTGGGGGCTTTCTTTGCCCATCCCCAACAAATCTAGTTTAAAGCCCTCTTCAGCAGATTTGCCAGTCTGCTACCGAAGACACGTCTACCTTTCTTGGACAGATGGACACCATCTCTGCTCTGCAAACCTTGGAACAGCATCCTATGGTCCAGGAAATCAAAATGTTCTCAATGACATCATCCACACAGTCATGCATTCATCTCCAGGATGTGAGCTTCTCCACCTTGGCCTTTACCCTTAACAGGGAGGATTGAAGAGAACACTACTTGCATCCCTATCTGCTTCATCCTCTCTTCCAGAGTCACTTTTGATACACTCAGAGGGATACCTGGCAGTATCATTTGTGCCAACATGGATTAGCAACATTGGGTAATAGTCAGTGGGCTTGATGAGTCTCAGCAAACTCTCTGTAACATCAAGTCTGGTCAGCAGAGGGATGCCTCAGTACACCTCAGAAGAGAATCACCAACCACCACTACCCTTCGCTTCCTTATGGTCACTGATTCTGTAATTTTGGGGTGCTCGAGCTCTGGTTCTTCCCTTTCCAGGGATGCTTTCACCTCCTCTACTTCCAGGGTTGCATAATGGTTCTTCAATTCAAGGGCTAGAGAAGTTGGATTGGTGATTCTGCATGCCCTAGTGACTTGTGTGCAACCTTTGTCATTCTGTAGGCTCCCATCATCTCCTCTGCTAGAGAGCTTGGTTGTTGCAAGAAGCATCTTATAAATGTACTTCTCACTTTCTTGAATGCTCCTCAGCCTCGCCACCTCCTCCACTTGTTCCTCCACTTGTTTTCTGAGAGCTTCAGCATGCAGGCATCCTGCACATGGAACCGGTCCTTCAACTGGCATTGGGACCTCTGTCTGGAAAGAGGCAGAAGATGTAATGGGGGCAACAGCTTTGGCAATACGATTTTCCCAGCCATTGTTCAGTTGGTGGAGCTTAGGTTTCTGTTGAAGCAAAAGAGAGAGTGAGAGAGACCTACCAAAGAACCAACTGCTTTCCCAGCTGTCCTTTCAGAGAAAATGCAGTTAAATCTCTTTTAAGTGTGTTCAAAATGTACTTTTCAAAGTCCCTGTGTGTAGTTAATTGGGAGGTGCCCTATAAAGCAAGACTGCTCACTAGGGATGGGTGGGAGTTGGGGTAGGGGGTAGGGAGGGAACTAACACCTGATGAGGTGTCAGTAGCTTCAAAGAGCTGAGAAGATACTAAAGCATAGTTTTAAACCTACCCCACCAAAGAAAATATTTACCCTTGTAAACTAAACCTACCTGGAAAATCGAACGCAACAAATCAAATGCGACCAAAAGAAATCATTGCAGTTCCCCGTCACACAGGGAATACCACAAGGTTTAGCCTTGTCATCAATGCTCTTTAATATTTACATCAAAGCCATATGCAACATCATCAAATGACACAAACTCCACTATCACATATATTCTGACGACATCATGGTGTATGCTCCAATCAACCTACTAGCAAGTAACACCATAATAATAACCAAATGCCTTGAAGACATGAATGCCTGGCTCACAAGCAATAACATGATGGTCAACTACGATAAAACTGAGGCAATGTTCGTCACCAGGAACCCCACCTTCATTCTACCACAGACTATCAGCATTCTAAACAAACTTATAGTAGTCAAAGATGAAGTTAAGTATCTGGGCATCACAATGGACAGAGCGCTGAACTTGACATCTCATATCACCAAAACTGCAAGCAAGGCCTATCAATGTTTGAGGACCATAAGAAAGATCAAGCCATTAGTCTGCCAGGACCACTTCCGTACAGTGTGCCAAGCACTCATTACACCTTTACTTGATTACGGAAACTCGTTATATCAAGGCCTCCCTCAGCAGACCTTACACCCACTCCAAATGGTACAAAACACTGCAGCGCACATCATTACAGACACTCCAAGAGCTGAGCACATCACCCCCGTCTTACAGCAACTACACTGGCTCCCAATGGTGGCCAGAGCAAAATTTAAAACAATCCTGATCATCTTTAAAATCATGCACCATCTCTCAGCAAATGCACTCCAAGATATCATAACAAGGGATATCAGTATTAGATCAAGAAGGACTAATAATGACAACATGATCGACACACCTGCAGGATACCACAAGACTAAACAAAATACTTCAAGAAGAGCTCCATCACTACTGGCATCCACACTATGGAACTCCCTCCCAATGAGCCTGAGGGCATTAAAAGACATCACAGACTTCTGCAAGGCCCTTAAAACACTGCTCTTTACAGAAACATATGAGCAGATAGATAGCAGTCTCCACCCAAACGGTATTGCAACTACCCCCGCCAACTCAATACCCAATCATCCCAACTAGACTTAGGAGTTCATTGTATAGTGTTGTTAAGCACCCTCATGATAATTGTAACCCACCAATTGTGCTGTCTAAATGTTATTAAATATCCTCATGATAAATGTTGTAAAGTATCCACATGTTAAATGTAACCCTCCAATGTGATGTAACCACTTTGATTGTAGGATAGCTTCATTGAAACAGGCTGTAATTTGTACCAAGTTTGGTTTTGCTGTATTGAATGGGATGAATAGCATTATGTCATCTGCATAGATTTCTCTCTTCAAAGTTCTTTTCAACTTTCCCTTACGGTACTTGTCCGCTATCGGTCTCGTGCCGGTATTTAGCCTTAGATGGAGTTTACCACCCGCTTTGGGCTGCATTCCCAAACAACCCTTTCCGTAAAGAAATGTTTCTGCATATTGCTCCTGAGTCTATTCCCTTTCACTCTCATCCTATGTCCCCTTGTAGCAGAGCTTGCTTTTAATTGAAAGAGTCTTTCCTCCTGTGCATTTATGCCACAGAGATATTTAAATGTCTATATCATATCTCCTCTATCCTGCCTTTCCTCTAAAGTATACATATTAAGATCCTCAAGTCTGTCCTCATATGCTTTATAAGGAAGACCACTAACCATTTTAGTAGCCACCTTCTACATCAACTCCAATCTGTTTATATCCTTTTGAAATTGTAGTCTCCAGAATTGCACACAATACTCCAAATGGGGTCACACCAACGATTTATACAGAGGCACTATCTCCTCCTTTATTCTGCTGGCCATTCCTCTCCCTATGTACCCAAGCATCCTTCTAGCTTCTGCAGTCACCTTTTCTACCTGTTTAACTACTTTCCCAAGGAACATTAGAAAAGGAACCAGCCTCCACAGAAAAGGTGCATTATTTGGAAGTCCCTTCCTCCTGACTGCAGCAAGCATTTTGTGTCTCTGACCCTCCACCCCCCAAAATCCACAAATTTAGCACCTCCAATCCAAAGACCCTAATCAAGCACTACTAATGCCCCCATCTCTAATATCACTCACCCCTCTTTCTCACCCCAAGCCTACTACATATATGTAGTTCTGGTAATTAGGGTTTTCTGGAAAGGAGTGATCCCGAATTGTCACTTCCTGTCACAGCATCGGGTTCAATATAGCACCCATGATCCCTAGTGGTATTCTTGCAATTCTACCCCTAGGGGTCAAGTTGATATACCTCAAGGCAACCATTTGGTTATAGGTTTTTTTGTAATGCCAGGTTCAAAATGGTGCCTATTACTCCTTGCGGTGGCCTCACCGTATTACTGATCGGGATCAAGCTGCCATATTGGTATCTGGTGTCATGATGGGCAGGAGCGACGGGTGGACATTCCTGCCAGGAAACCCCCTGGATGACCAGTGCTTTTTACAGTAAGGTTGGGGTGTGCAAGGAGTGTTCAAGGTCTTCAAGGTGGAAGAACTGATAGTTCTTGATTGATAATCTGGGAGTGGGAGGGTCTTTGGATGTAGGGAACATTTAAATGTGGATTTGGAAGGGGAGGGAGGCTGGGGAGTACTGATGTTTTGCTGCGGCTGGGAAAGAAGACTGCACACCTTTACTAGTGAGACGAGCTCATATAAGAATGCTCCTCAGAGCATAGGGTTATGCATTATTGCTCAATGTTACTGGAGTGCTGAATAACACAACTTGTGAGGTTGATAACAAGCTGTGTTATTCCTATACTATGGAAGATACTAATCTACGATACTGGGTTAACACAGGTTAGTGACACCTGCGATAAATTAAGTTGCGGTAAAATGTAAGATTTTGCCACATTTTAGTAAGCAGCCCCTTTAGGGGGCTATTATGAGCCACGAATAGCAGGGATGGACATCCCAACGGTTGTGCAGGGAAGTTAGACGGGATAGAAAAGGGGTGGCCCGGGGACAGAGTCTGGGCGTTTGCCAGCCCTGGACGTACAGGACCGATTCTAATGTCGGCCCTGTAAGTCCAGAGCCGGCAACATGTGCGGGGAAATTATTCCACCTCTGGAATAACTTCCCTGGATTTTTTTTTTTTTTTTTTTGCTGCCAGGACATAGATGGGCAGCGGGGGCTGGAGGACATTCCCGCCAGCATGACCCTGGCCTTAGAAGGCCAGATTGGGGGTTGGGCTGCAGGGAACTAACTTTATTCTCTGGCGGCCATCATCGTGGCTCTTCAATGGAGCTGCGGTGCCATGGCAGCATGATGCCATGGTGCTGTGGCTCCATTGAAGAGCCTTGACTGAGTTAGCCGGGTGCAGTCCTGCAAATGCAGGCCAGACAAAATCACAGTCCTAGCCTGCATGTGCAGAACTGTTCGCGATTCTGATCCTGTGGAGCTAGACATGCCCCACGGGATCAGAATCACGATCCCCTCTGTGCGTCCGGTTCAGACCAGACGCACAGAGGGGATCTACATCTGGAACAGAATCGGGCCCTTAGTATCTAAAAATGTTCCTGCATGGTAAAATTACAGAGAAAATTCCTGTGTTGCCTGGAAAGAAATAGTTTCCCATGGTGTACCTGTCATTTCAATTGTTTTTGCTCAGGCCTAAATTATTGTAACAAGTGTTCATCTCCTTGTCCCATGTATGCACCATAGTATCGACAAAACAGCACAATTTAATATTGTCTTTAACAACATCTCCTTAAGGGGGTATTATTATAAGGGTGTGCATACTTTTAGGTATCAAGTACACTACATGCCTAACTGGGTGTTATTTGGGTCATTACCACATTTATGTGGTTTAAACTAGGTGTCTTAAAAAGTGCTTTATCTAGGTGCCCCCCTTATAAAATTACCCTCTAAATCATGGGTGGCCAACTCCACTCCTGGTGCACCACAATCCAGCCTGCTTTACAGGATGTCCCTAATGAATATTCACGAGATATATTTGCATACGACTAGAGACAATGGATGCAAATACACCTCATGAATATTCATTAGGGACATCCTGCAAACCAGGCTGGATTGTGGTGCACCAGGACTGGAGTTGGCCACCCCTGCTCTAAATGTATCAGTCATTCGACTTTTCTTATCCTGGTATGTACTGTAATCCTCCTAGGGGTACAATTACCCAAAGAATAATCTCAAAAAAGTAAACAAATTTAACTAAAAAAATAGTCCATCTAAGGAATCTCAAAAAGTCCAATTTCAATATTACTGTATCTCCCTCATCTGAAGCGGGAATTAAAACTATTAATTGTATTTATTTTTATTTATAAATGTTTAGCTCATGCCTTTCTAGGAGAAGATCAAGGCAAGTTACATTCAGGTACCCAAAGCGTGACCCCTCTAATGTGTGGGGCAACATACTTCCTGGACCATTGGACATAAGGCACAAGAACGTTTTTGAGCTTCTGAATCTGCCAAATCAATTTGATTATTAAAATCCCCAACCACCCAAAGCCCTGAAAACAATAGGAAATATTCCAAAATAAGGTCCCCAAACTCCATAATGAGCTATACTGACAGGGATAGTGATAAATAATTAAAAGGCCCTAAGTTCATCTGCATTGCTGGTATGTTTACCAGTTTGTAAAGAACTTTTCTGTGCTGTAAAGAAACACACTGGAAGCACCCCCAAGAGTTAACACTCAGGCTTTTCACATCATGTATTGTGATACAATGTGTGCCTTCAAGTCAATGCTGACTCCTGGCAACCCAGAAGCTCCTGGGTTTTCTTGGCATTGTGACCAGAAGTAGATTGCCAGGCTTGTCTTCAAATACAATGGAGGGTTAAGTGATTTGCCCAAGACCACAAGGAGCACTAGTGAGAATTAAACCTTGGTTGCTTGGTTATCAAGCCAGTGCCCTAACCACTAGGCTACTCCTCCACTCCCATCATGTATTAATGTTTGCATATAACATAAGGTAAGTCCAAAACTTTATCAATGACCTGTTAATTCAGTTTGTCCCCTTTGTTGATGTTGTTGGATCTTCATGCCGCTTTTGATGTCTTGGAGTGTTGTTGGCTCTAGGGCAGATGCCTTCCAGCAAGTTTTAAGCATGTTTGGTTTAAAATAAATGGAAAACCCTTCTGCTAGAGAACAAAATTGTTTACTCCATTGCCTTTAATGGACCTGAATAATTAGGAATCAGAAACAATTGATTGACGCGAACACAAACTGAGCCGAACGTTTTTCATGCACATCCCTAATAATTTGCAATTTAACATTAATAGACAATAAAAGAAAATTAAAAAAACAACAACATTTTATCTATTTTAGCAGAGTGCTGATGTAAGAAAAGTGCCTGAAGGCAGATTTGAACTTTTAAGAGATATTTCACTATATTGATGTGTCAGCAGAAACAAACAGGAGATTTGTTTGCCATTTTAGTTGCTCTCTTTCTGTGCCAGTGATGCTTTAGCTTGTGACTAATTTTTATTGGAAGATTCCCAGCATCATTTATTAAATTCATAGTGTCTTTGTAAGACAATTAATATAGGTACAGCACTGTAGCAACCACCAAGTACAAATGGGCATAAATAACCTGCTATATGCTGAAGGCTGCCTGCCAGAACCTGGCAATTTTTCTGTACCCAAACGCAAATGTTGGCAATGCATTTTTCTGTCTGGAACATTTTGATTACACTATACTTAATTGAGTAAAATAGGATGATGATTGCATCATAATACATGGCATACTGTAAATGAGACATAGTATAAGTACTTTGAATTATCTTAATGCCTTCTCTTTAAAGTTATTATGTGACATTATGATGTGACTTCAGAGTTCACTAGTTATTTTACTGAATTAGTGAATACGTCTACATTCACTCAACTTCAAAAATAGATAAGTTATCCATTTAAGCTTATGTTGCTAGGGGGGTTCTGGTAGGGAGGTTCTGGAGGCTAAATTTAGACTTTTAGGTAGGAAGTTGAAATCCAGAACTTCCAGGGTAGCATTCTCTGAAATTCTTCCCGTTCTATGTACAGGACCCAAAAGGTGCCACAGAAGAACTGAAAGAAATATTGATATACCAGGAAGATGTATTAAAACTATTTGATAAACTGAGGAGTAGCAAATCACCTGGACTGGATGGTATATATCCAAGGGTGTTGAAAGAACTGAAATATGAGATTGCAGACCTACTATTAGTAATCTGTGAACTATCATTAAAATCATCTATAATACTTGAAGATTGGAGGATGGCCAATGTAATGCCAATTTTTAAAAAGGGTTCCAAGGTTGATCTAGGAAACTACTGACTGGTGACTCTGACGTCAGTACTGGGAAAAATGATAGAAACCATTATAAAGTAGTTTCTAATCAATTATGGTCCTCATTGTTTACCTGTGACTTGATTAACCAACTTGTATATAGTTACCCTAGTTAGGTCCAAGTTAAGTCCCCTGTTCTTTGTAAATACAGTGCAGTGTCTATCACACTGTATAAGTTACTGTTTTATGTAAATCACACTGATTCTAAAGAGCGCGGTATAGAAGAGTCTTCAAATAAATAAATAAATAAATAAGTAAATAAAAGAACAAAATTACTGAATATGTAGATATTCATGGCTTAATGAGAGACTGCCAACATGGCTTTAGCCAAGGATGGTCTTGTCTTACTAATCTGTTATGTTTTTTTGAAGGTGTGAATAAACAGGTAGGCAAAGGTGAGTCAGTTGACACAGTATATCTGGATTTTCAGAAAGCCTTTAACAAGGTCCCTCATGAGAAACCTTTGGCCAAATTAAAAAGTCATGGGATAGGAGGCAGTGTACTATTGTGGATCAGGAACTGGTTAAAAAGATAGAAATCAGAGGGTTGGGCTAAATGGCCAGTTTTTCCAATGGAGAAAGGTGAATAGTGGAATACCCCAGGGATCTGTGCTAAATCCGCTATTTTTTATCATATTCGTAAATGACCTGGGAATGGGAATAGCGAGTGAAGTAATCAAATTTACAGGTGACACAAAATTATTCAAAGTTGTTAAAAAACAAGAGAATTGCAAAAAATTGCAAGAGGCCCTTGATAAAGTGGAATACTGGATGTTCAAATGGCAGATGCAATTTGATGTGGACAAGTGCAAAGTTATGCACCTAGGAAAGAACAACCAAAACTATGGTTACACGATACAAGGTTCCACATTGGGAACCACCACCCAGGAAAAAGATTTAGGTGTCATCGTGGATAACATGTTAAAACCCTCTGCCCAGTGTGCAGCGGCGACCAAGAAAGCAAATACAATGCTAGGAATCTTAAGGAAAGGAATGAAGAATAAGACAAAATATATTATAATGCCTCTATATCGTTCCATAGTAGGACCACACCTTGAATATTATGTGCAATTCTGGTTGCCATATCTTAAAAAGGATATAGCATTATTAGAAAAGTTACAGAGAAGAGCCACCAAAATGGTAAAGGGGATGGAAGGATATTCCTATGAGGAGAGGCTAAAAAGCTTAGGGCTCTTCAACCCGGAAACTAGATGGCTGAGGTAGAAGTCTATATATTAATGACTGGAGTGTAATGGGTAAACATAGATCAATTGTTTACGCCATCAAAATACAGAAAGACTAGGGGACATGCAATGAAGCTACAAAGTAACCTATTTAAGACTAATAAGAGAAAGTATTTTTTCACTCACCGCGTAATCAAACTCTGGAATTTGTTATTGGAGGATGTAGTAAATGCTGTTAGTATAGCTGGGTTTAAAAAAATGTTTGGACAAGTTCCTGGAGGAAAGGTCCATAAACCATTATTAAAGGGGACCCAGCAAATCCACTGCTTGCCCCAATGCAAGTATTGTGGAACCTGTGCCTTTTGGGGAAATGGCTAGGTACTTGTGACCTAGATTGGCCACTGTTGGAAACAGGATACTGGGCTTGATGGACCTTGGTCTGACCCAGTATGGCACATCTTATATTCTTATGTTCTTATTGGTATTTTCAGCATTCACCCTTCTGATGTAGAGCTTCATTGAATATTCACAAAATTTTGAATGGATAATTATTGTTACTAATACTACTTATCATTTCTATATCACTACTAGATATATGCAGCACTGCCCAACAGAGCTTACAATCTATTTAAGAGACAAATAAGAGATTTTAATTTTTATATGCTGACTCCTGGCAACCCAGCAGCCCCTTGTTTTCTTGGTAAGGTATGACCAGAAGTAGATCGCCAGACCTTTTCTTCTGAGACAGTAGAGGGTAAAGTGACTTGCCCAAGGTCAAAAGGATTGCCAGTAGGAAATAAACCTTGATCTTGTAGGTACTAGGCTGTTGCTCTAACCATTAGGCTTTTTCTCCACTCCAAATAAGAGATTAAGGAGTCACATTTATGAGAGGAAATGATTAAAAACAACATGGGCATTAAACAGGTGAATAATGGGTTCGGGATTTAAAAACAGCCTCAAAAAGATAGGTTTTTAGGCTGGATTTGGAAAGGTCCAGAGATGGAGAATGATCTACCAATTCAGGAAGTCTAAATTAGGGATGAACACTTAAATCTAGGAGCCTACAAAATGGGTGGAAACAGGAGCAGTTTGAGAAGAAAAAGAAAAGCTTAGCAACAAGAAGCCTAACCTAGGATCCCCTCTTCCCTCTCTCTCTCTGTATCTATCTACTTTGTACATATACAAATACATTTCAGATCTAAATTTTGGGCACTAAGTTTCAGGCATCTAAATTCTAGCAAATTATCAGCTGAAATGTCAGAATAAGTTCAATCTCCCTAAATTGGATCGATACAATAACAGCAGCTACGGGTACCAGTCTTCAACAATGAGCCGCCTGACTCAAGACCGAACACAATTTAGAATAGCTATCCAGAGGGTCGCCATGAGTTGACTCCGACTCGAGGGCACTTAACCACAACAACAACAAATTGAGGAATTAAGGGGGAGGGATGGATATTTAGTGGTGGCGGCTAGCCATTCTAGCACTGCTAGCTGCCACCACTGAAACTTAAACTCAGATATTCTTTCTGTGTCTCCCAATCATTGATTGTGCACCTATTCCAAAAGCTGTTTCCCGATATCTTGGTGGAAAGAAATACCTTGCGGTCTCTTGACCTGCCTAGTTTTCCTTCCAGTCCAATCTTGAATAGAATTCAAAACAAGGTGAAGAGAGGGCTCGGAATACATGCATATGAGGAAAGCCACCAGAGTTTAGAAGGACACTTCTGAGTGTTTGGAAGGATATTTTATTTCACAGGCTCACTAGGATGCTTTCCAGATGTCGGCTCACTGGATACATGCACAAGTAGTCCATTATCAGCTTGTGAGGTAACAAAACCCAGGTAATGTATGCAGAAGGTTCCAGAAATAGACCTTTTTGGGTACCTCATTTATATGCCTCTTAGAGATGCTACATTGTTCCATCATCTATTTATTTATTTAACAGGTTTTTATTCCGTTTTATCATTTCAGTCAAAGCAGTTTACATTGTAACTTCTTCTTGGTTATGTACATTAAACAGGGACATTGATAACTTGGATTTTTCTGAGGCAATGGAAGGTAAAGTGACTTGCCCAAGGTCACAAGGAGTGCCAGTACAATTAATAGTTTTAATTTCCGCTTCAGAGGGAGATACAGTAATATTGAAATTGGACTTTTGGAGATTCCTTGGATGGACTATTTTTTAGTTAAATTTGCTTACTTTTTGAGATTATTCTCTGGGTAATTGTACCCCTAGGAGGATTACAGTACATACCAGGATAAGAAAAGTCTAATGACTGATACATTTAGAGCAGGGGTGGCCTGTTAGTTCATTATATAAGAACATACGATATGCCATACTGGGTCAGACCAAGGTCCATCAAGCCCAGTATCCTGTTTCCAACAGTGGCCAATCTAGGTCATACGTACCTAGCAGTTTCCCCAAAAGACACAGGTTCCACAATGCTTGTATTGGGTCAAGCATTGATATCCTGGGTCCCTTCTTAATAATGGTTTATGGACGTTTCCTCTAGGAACTTGTCCAAACCTTTTTTAAACCCAACTACACTAACAGCCTTTACTACATCCTCCGGTAACAAATTCCAGAGTTTGATTACATGTTGAGTGAAAAAAATATTTTCTTTTATTAGTCTTAAATAGTTTACCATGTAGTTTCATTGCATGTCCCCTAGTCTTTCTATATTCTGATTACGTAAACAATCAATCTACGTTTACCCGTTCCACTCCGTTCATTAATTTATAGACTTCTATCTTATCTCCCCTCAGCCGTCTCTTTTCCAGGTTAAAGAGCCCTATCCTTTTTAGCCTTTCTTCATAGGGGTATCCTTCTATCCCCTTTTTTCTATTTTGGTGGTTCTTCTCTGAACTTTTCTAATAACGCTATATCCTTTTTAAGATACAGCGACCAGAATTGCAAACAATATTCAAGGTGTGGTCTCACCAAGGAACGATATAGAGGCATTATTTTTTTATTTTCTATTCATTTCCTTATCATACCTAGCATTCTATTTGCTCTCTTTGCCACTGCTGCACACTGGACCGAGGGTTTTAACATGCTGTCCACAATGATGCCTAAATCTTTTTCCTTGTTGGTGGTGGTTCCCAATGTGGAACCTTATATCGTGTAACCATAGTTTGGGTTGTTCTTCCCTAGGTGCATAACTTTGCACTTGTCCACATTAAATTTCATCTGCCATTTTGATGCCCAGTCTTCCAATTTATCAAGATCCTCTTGCAATTTTCCACAATCCTCTTGGGTTTTAACAACTTTAAATATTTATTTATTTAACCAGTTTTCTATACTGCCTTATCCTTCAATCAAAGTGGTGGGCAATGAAGAATTAAGTGGCTTGCACAAGGCCACAAGGAGTGTCTATAGGACTAGAAACGCCAGTCCCTCCAGCATGAGATTGCTGTCCCCAGGTGGGACTTCAACCCCTGGCCCTATGGACTGAAGTACCTCATCCTAACCTCTAGGCCACTCCTCACCCCAAAATAGTTTTGTGTCATCTGTAAATTTGATAACCTCACTCGTTATTCCCTTTTCCAGGTCATTAATGAATATGTCAAAAAGCAGCGGACCCAGCACAGATCCCTGGGGTACACCACTATTCACCTTTCTCCATTGGGAAAATTGGCCATTTAGCCCTACCCTTTGCTTTCTATCTTTTAACCAGTTCCTGATCCACAATAGTGCACTGCCTCCTATCCCATGACTCTTTAGTTTTGCCAAAAGTCTCTGATGAGGGACCTTGTTAAAGGCTTTCTGAAAGTCCAAATACACTATATCAACAGACTCACCTTTGTCTACCTGTTTATTCACACCTTCATAAAAACATAACAGATTAGTAAGACAAGATCTTCCTTGTCTAAAGCCATGTTGGCTGTCTCCCATTAAGCCATGACTCATGTTCAGCAATTTTGTTCTTTATGATGGTTTCTACTATTTTCCCCGGTACTGACGTCAGGCTCACTGGTCTGTAATTTCCTGGATCACCCCTGGAACCCTCTTTAAAAATTGGTGTTATGTTCACCATCCTCCAATCTTCAGGTATTACAGATGATTACTAATAGCAGGTCTGCAATCTCATATTTCAGTTCTTTCAACACCCTTGGATGTATATCATCCGGCCCAGGTGATTTGCTACTCTTCAGTTTATCTAATAGTTGTAATACATCTTCCCGATGTATCGATATTTCCTTCAATTCTTCCGCACCTTTAAATACCACTTCAATCATGGGTTACATCCCTACATCATCCTCAATAAAGACCGAATCAAATAATTCATTCAGTCTCTCTGCTATCGCCTTGTCGCCTCTTAATGCCCCTTTAACCCCTTTATCATCTAATACACCAACTGACTCTCTCACAGGTTTTTTGCTACGAATGTACTTGAAAAAGTCTTTATTATGCGTTTTTGCTTCCGCAGCAAGCTTCTTCTCAAATTCTCCCTTTGCCTGCCTTATCAATGCCTTGCATTTAACTTGCCAGTGCTTGTGCTGTTTCCATATTTCGTCATTTGGCTCTTTTTTTCCATTTCCTGAAAGATGCTTTTTTGGCAACAACAGCCTCTCTGACCTCACCTTTAAACCATGCTGGCAGTTTTTTGGACTTCCTTCCACTTTTCTTAAAGCGTGGAATACAGCTGGTCTTGGCTTCCAAGATAGTATTTTTCAACAACACCCAAGCTTGATGTAAGTCTTTAACCTTTGCAATTGCTCCTTTTAGTTGTTTTTTAACTATTTTCCTCGTTTTATCATAGTCTCCCTTTCGAAAGTTAAAAGGTAGTACTGTGGATTTACTTACTATCCCTCCTCCACTAATTAAATCAAACACGATCATGCTATGATCAGTATTGCCAAGTGGCCCCAACACCCTTATCTCTTGCACCAGATCTGGTGTTCCACTAAGGATTAAGTCCAATATGGCTTCCCCTCTGGTCAGTTCATAAACCAGCTGCTCCAAGAAGCAGTCATTTATTTCATCTAGGAACTTTATCTCCCTAGCATGTCCTGCCATGACACTGACCCAGTTGATACTGGGGTAATTGAAATCACCCATTATTATTACTGTGCTGTAAGCTTTGTTAGCTTCCTTGATTTCTTTGAGTATTTCATTATCCAACATAGAAACATAGAAACACGACGACAGAAAAAGACCACATGGCCTATCCAATCCGTCCCCCCATAACAACTACAACAGTCCCCTCTTCACCATTTGTTCATTCTGGCCAGGCGGTCAATAGTACACCCCCACTGCCATCGCCTTCCCCTTTTTACATGGAATTTCAATCCATAGGCATTCTACAGCAAATTTGTTTTCCTGCAAAACTTTAATCCTTTCTGACTCAATGCCCTCTCTAACATAGAGCGCAACCCCTCTACCAATTTGATCAGCTCTGTCATTATGATATAGTTTGTACCCAGGTATCACAGTGTCCCTCTGGTTGTCCTCCTTCCACCATGTCTCTGATATTCCAATCATATCTAACTTCTCATTTAGTGCTATATATTCTAACTCTCCCATCTTACTTTTTAGACTTCTATCATTTGCATACAAGCATTTTAGAGACTGTATTTTATTCATATTCATTTGGCTATTGGTAGGCATTGGTAATTTGGGATCTTTAAGCTCTGGCTGCTCCATACTCGAGGGCATTTGGGCTACTTTACTCTTTTTTGGAACCTCTCTGCTTTTGGTAGTATCCTTCAAGGATACATTCTTCCGAACCATGCACTCTTGTGCGACTGTCGGCTTTCCCCTATTATCTAGTTTAAAAGCTGCTCTATCTCCTTTTTAAACGTTAGTGCCAGCAGCCTGGTTCCATCCCTGGTAAGGTGAAGCCCATCCTTTTGGAAGAGCCCTCCTTTCCCCAGAATGTTCCCCAGTTCCTAACAAATCCAAAACCCTCATCTTTGCACCATCGTCTCATCCACGTATTGAGACTGCGGAGCTCTGCCTGCCCTTTGGGTCCTGCGCGTGGAATGGGAAGCTATTTGTAAACTGCTCTTGATCTCTGGAAGGGGCGGTATAGAAAAGTGTAACAAATAAATAAATAAAAATGTCACATTGCGAGTCAAACCTGAGGCATGCCATGCACCATGATCCTTGAAAGAAAAGGCTTAAACCAAATCCCTCCCCCCCCCCCCCACCACCACCACCACTTTGCATCTAAGAACTACTGCAAGTCTCTGTTGGACACTTTTTCCATCTGGATAGCAGACCCATTAAAATCTACCAAAAACGTGTCACACTCTTTCAAGTTATAATGGATCCCCCTGGAAGTTTTGATGAAACAGTGAGGCCTATTTACCTCAGGCATAGGGTAAGCTAGATTCTTCACAAATGTGCAGCCAATAGGAAACACCCTGTAAGCGAAATTCAGAGACCTCACCAGGGACTGCATCTGCTTCTTAGCTGACCCAAGTGATGCCACTAGCACATGCAATTTTTCCACCTTATCCCCTAGTAAATGAGCAGTCATTGACGTAGTATCAAGCTTGATACTAATAAAAGTCAGAACCATCACTGGACGCTCAATTTTTTCAGATGCCAAAAGGATGCCAAATGCCTTTGCCATACTGACAAAGGAATCCAACAAGCGTACGCATGTAGCATCCACACTGGACCCACAAATAGACAGTTATCTAGATAATGCATGATGTTCGACAGCTCCGTTTATGGCTCCAAATGTTCCAATGCAGGAAAGTGCTAAAGATCTTGAAAAACGCATAGGAATTTGAACATTGACAAACATTTTCAAAATAAAATAGACCCCAAAATCTAAAACCCAATAAATGAGTCTATTATAGCCAAAATAGTATCTTCCGAAAAATGGAAAAAAGATCTGAATGAAGTAAACAGGAAACAAGAAAACAGCATAAGCACTGGAAAGTTTGATGCAAAGACCTGATGCAAATGCAAGGTGTGACTTCGAGTCAACGCTGACTCCTGGTGACCCAGCAGCTCCTGGGTTTTCTTGGCAGTGTGACTGGAATTAGATTGCCAGGCCTCTAAGAAAGCCAAAACAAGAATTTGAAAACAAATTTGCCATAGAGTTACTGTAAAAATTTATAACAAAATATTTTTCAGACAAATCAAAAGAAAGAAGACTGTGAGGGAGTCAGTTAGACCATTAGAAAATCAAGGGGTAAAGGAGACACATGTTAAGGATAGAAATTAATGCGTGGTACATGCAAAAGTCATGCTTTTCCTGCTGGGGGTTTTACAGCATGGTCCCAGTAGATACCACACTGATTCAGAGCCAACAACTGCGGGTGAATTAGAAACATAGAAACATGACAGCAGAAAAAGACCACATGGCTTATCTAGTCTGCCCTTCCATATCAGCCTCTATAATAGTCCCCTTTATTTCCTTTAGAAATCCTCTATGTTTGTCCCATGTTTTTTTTAATTCAGAAACTGTTCTCATCTCATCTATTGAAAGACTATACCACGCATCTATAACTCTTTTGAAAAGAAATATTTCCACATATTTCTCCTGAGTCTATTCCCTTTCACCCTCATCTTATGTCCCTTTGTAGCAGAGCTTGCTTTCAATCAAAAGAGGCCCTCCTCCTGTGCATTTATGTCATGGAGGTATTTAAACGTCCCAATCATATCACCTCTATCCCACCTTTCTTCTAAAGGATGCATATTAAGCTCGCTAAGTCTGTCCTCATATGCTTTATAATAGAAACATAGAAATATGAGGACAGAAAAAGACCACATGGCCTATCTAGTCTGTCCTTCCATATCAACAACTACAACAGTCCCCTTTTTACCTTTAGAGATCCTCTGTGTTTGTCCCATGCTTTTTTGAATTCAGTTACTGTCCTCATCTCTACCACCTCCACTGGGAGACCATTCCACGGATCCACCACTCTTTCCGTAAAGAAATAGTTCCGCATATCACTCCTGAATCTATCCCCCTTCACCATCATCCCACGTCCCCTCGTAGCAGAACTGGCTTTCAATTGAAAGAGGCTCTCCCCTGAACATTTCTGCCACGGAGGTATTTAAAAATCTCAATCATATCACCTCTATCCCGCCTTTCTTCTAAGGTGTATGTACATATTAAGATCCTTAAGTCTGTCCTCATATGTTTTATAATGAAGATCACTAACCATTTTAGTAGCCACCCTCTGCACCGACTTCATCCTGTTTATATCCCTTTGAAGGTGCGGTCTCCAGAATTGTACACAATACTCCAAATGAGGTTGCACCAAAGACTTTTACAGAGGCACTATCACCTCCTTTTTTCTGCTAGCCATTCCTCTCCGTATGCACCCCAGCATTCTTCTAGCTTTTGCAGTCACATTTTCTACCTGTTTAGCTACTTTAAGATCATCAGACACAACCACGCCCAGGTCCCGCTCTTCTTTAGTGGACAAAAGTACTTCACCCCCTATACTATATTGCTCCCTTTTTATTTATTTATTTTATTTATTTAAAGTCTCTTTTATACCGCGCTATTGACATCAGCGCGGTTTACAGTGAACATTAAACTACACATCTCAGATTGCTGATTTGTGTTTACAAAAAACAGGTATCATAACTTGGGTATACATTAAAACAATTTTAACAGGGAAAAACATGATAAATATATACAAACCACTTTATGTAGCTATATAAAGGGTTAAATGAACTGTACAAGCATCTCATAGTGGGGGAAGGTTAAATGTGTGATTGCGAGTATTCAGTCAAGAGTGTGAGATGCGTGTGCTTGGGGAGCTGCGCTGAGATGTGGAAGTGGGTGGATGTGAGGTGGAGACTGAGGCATCATAGTGAAGAAGAAAAAGGTGATGTTTCAGTGCCTTCTTGAATTGACAGAGATCACTGATAGTTCTGATAGTTGCGGGTAGAGCGTTCCAGCAGGATGGTGCAAAGAAGGCAAAGGCTCTAGAACTGGTAACTTGGGAGCACTTAGTGCTTGCCTTAGGGAGAATGAGGGTATTTGAGGCATTGGATCTTCTTACCCGATTAGGAGGTGTAATTGATACTAGCTCAGAAATGGCAGTGGCTGGGTATTTCTTGATGGCCTTGTGGGTCATAGTTAGAATCTTAAAAGAGATCCTGGCTTGTATGGGGAGCCAATGCAACTGTTTTAGTATTGGAGTAATGTGGGATCTTCTGGAGGCTCCGTGGAGGAATCTTGCGGCTGAGTTCATTGCAAGTTGTAAGGGGTTGGTCGTACTCTTTGGAAGGCCATGTAATATCGCATTGGCGTAATCAAGGTGGGGCATTATTAGGGCCTGAAAAACAGTTCGAAAGTCTTCAGGTTCTAACAGCTGACGAAGATGGCGAAGGGTCCGAATTTTATGATATACCAGTTTTGTTATGTTGTTGATATGAGCCTTCATGTTGAGCTGCTGATCAAGTGTAACTCCCAGGTATCTTACTGAAGCCTTGCATATGAGCTCTGCGTCACGAACTTTGATGGATATGGGTGGAATAAATGCCGGATTCTTGGTGACAAAGAGGGCTTCTGTCTTTTTGAAGTTTAACTTAAGCCTTTGCGCATTTATCCAGTCTGTGACTGCGTCAAAGCATTTGATTAGAGGGGAGAGGTCAAGATGTTCAGTCGAGATTGGCATGTACATCAAGACGTCATCGGCATAGACAAGGCAGTTGATGTTAAATGAGTGGATAAGGTCACAGATGGGCTGCATGTAAATGTTAAACAGCAAGGCAGATAGGGAGGAGCCTTGTGGAACCCTTTCGTTTGGAGGAAGGGGTCGGATGTGGAGGGGCCAGAACGGACGTACTGCCAACGATCCGAGAGGTATGACGCGCACCATGATAGCGCCGAACCGTGGACTCCCTTCTCTCAGAGGCGTCGAAGAAGGACTTCATGGTCTACTGTATCGAAGGCAGCGGCAATGTCCATAAAGATTAGAACAAAGCCTTGTCTGATGTTATCCAGGCCTATGGACAGAGTGTTGAATAGGGTTGTCAATAGCGTTTCAACACCATGCGCTTCACGAAATCCGTGCTGGCAGGGGTGCAGTGGCGCGTTGGTATCTATGTGATCCTGTAATTGACGTTGAGTGATCTTTTCAATGATTTTCGATAGGAGGGGTATGCTGGAGATAGGTCTGTAGGATTCCATCATTGAGGGGTCCAACTTATTGTTTTTTAGGAGAGGTCTGATGGCGGTCTGTTTCAGGCTTCGAGGGAATGTTCCAGTAGAGAATGATACATCTATAAGCTTGGATAGGAAAGGGCTGAGCTCAGCACGTAGGGATTTTATCCAGGGAGCTGGACACAGATCAGAGGGTGATGTAGTGGTGTTTATACTTGATATAGTGTCTTGAATGACTCTGTTGGTTGGGGTAGAGAAGGATGTGATGGTGTGTTGGGTCACACTTAAGGAATGACCAAGTGGGGGTTGAGGAGCAGATAAGGGTGGACTAGTTGAGAAGAGGGGCTTAGTAGGTTGAATAAGCTGGTTACTTTTGTTTCGCAAGTAGTAAGCGTATTCCTGGGGGTCTGGGTGAGTCGAGTTCCCTTGAGATGGTTCTTTTGTTAGGGATTTTACAATTTGGAAGAGCTCGTGAGGTTTGTTTAGGGAGCGTTGTAGTCTGTTTGCATGATATTGTTTCATGCTTGATGCCACGGATAAACGATGTTTTCCTAATTGTGATGTATATGCTTTGTGGCTCTCAGTTGTTCTTGATCGTCTCCAGTGCCTCTCAAGACGTCTGAGTTGAAGGAGCGATTCGCGTAGCTCTTGGGAGTACCATGGAGCATTCTTTTTCTTATGTGGTGCTTCGTTTGTAGCAGGTGCGTGGATAACAGCATCTAGGTTTGAGTTCCAGGAGGCGACCATGTCATCGAGGCCTTGATCGTGAAGGTCAAGTAGGTTCTGTGTCCTCTTTAACAAATCTTCTCTGTTGAAAGGATGGAAGCGCTTTAAGTGTTATGAGGTGGGTTTAACATCAGGATTGGTTTTGGCAGAGATGGTGCCAGTCGGAATCTGGAAACGTATCAGAAGATGATCTGACCAAGGAACTGGGCTTACATTTAGTTGAGATTTATACCCGTGAAGGAGGGCTGGCTGTGGTGCAAAGATCAGATCAAGTATGTTACCTTTTATATGGGTAGGGGTATCAACCAGTTGAATGTAGCCTAGCTCACTGAGAGCATCATTAAAGGCATTGGTGTGGCTGTCTTGAATGGATGGGAGGTTAAAGTCGCCTAATACCCAGTTCAAAGTATTCGGATTTGTGGTATTGCAAGCAAGATCAATTATTGTGGCTAAGTCATCAGGAGATGATGAAGGTGTTCTATATATCAAGTTGATGGTGACTTGTTTATTTGTAATGGTGATGGAGTCTAGGGTCGAGGTGCTACTTGAGGCAGCAAGCTGAAAGTTGAGATCGGCTTTTGTTAGGATGAGTACTCCACCACCACGCTGGTCAGCTCTGTGGCATGAGTGGACTGAGAAGTTGGGGGGGACACTCTGGTGAAGGATCACGGAGTCAGATGCAGATAACCATGTCTCTGTGATACATAGGATATCAAGATTATAAGTTGAGAGCATATCGGTTAAAGCTGGCCATTTCTTTCTTATTGATCGTGCATTTATTAGTGCACATTTAAGCTCAGGGGGAAGGTGGTGCTGCACACGTCGGGATAGGTTGTGTTGCTGTAGGTCCACATAGATAACATGTGGGCCTGGTAGGCTCCGGGGTGTTTCGGTTTGATGTTTAGTGAAGTCAGGGAATCTCCTCCAAGATCTTCGAAGCTAAGGTGTCAAAGGTCAGAGCTATTAGAATATAGCAAATGGCAAGGGTCAAGGGGTATGAAGGTACCCAGTGTGATAACATTGTGGGAAATATAAATAGTAGACCACAGAAGTGGTATCACAATTAATTGATAACTGAGAGGTAAGCACAGGATAACAGAAAGGCTATTGTATTGTAAGGCAAACAGTAAATCAGAAAGGCTCAAAATAATGTAGACCATGAGCGCTAAAGCTAGCAGTATGACAGCAATTTGGATTAGGTAATGCTTGAGTAGTATACACAATGTGGTATTAATATACTTAGATATTATGTTACAAACTTGGTTGCTGGAACAATTCAATGGACTCTGGAACTCAAGAGAGGCAGAATAACTAAGCTGGAGTCGGTTGTGCTCTTCTTTTGTCCATAGGAAACTGATGAGCTTCTCTTCTCGCTGGGGACGAGGTAGTGATTGCTTGGATTGCTGCAGCCCAAATGCATAACCTTACATTTTTTAACATTAAATTCCAGCTGCCAAATTCTAGACAATTCTTCAAGCTTAGCTACATCCCTCCTCATGTTATCTACACCTTCCTGGGTGTCTACTCTATTGCAGATTTTGTTTTCATCCGCAAAGAGGCAAACCTTACCCGACAGCCCTTCCGCTATATCACTAACAAAGATATTAAAAAGAATCGGACCAAGGACAGATCCCTGGGGCACACCACTGGTAATATCCTTCTCCTCGGAGTGAGCTCCATTTACCTGTACTCTTTGTCGCCTCCCACCCAACCAATTTTTTACCCAAGTAGTAACTTTAGGATCCATCCCCAGGGGGCTCAGTTTGTTTATAAGTCGCCTGTGAGGAACAGTGTCAAAGGCTTTACTGAAATCTAAATACACCACATCTAGGGCTCTCCCTCTGTCCAACTCCCTGGTCACCCAATCAAAGAAATCAATCAGATTTGTCTGACAAGACATGCCTCTGGTGAATCCATGTTGCCTCGGATCCTGTAATCCGCTAGACTCCAGAAACCTCACTATTTTCTCTTTCAGCAGTGTTTCTAATAATTTTCTCACCACCAAAGTTAAAATAACCGGCCTGTAGTTTTCAACCACATCCTTACTTCCGCTTTTGTGTAAAGGCACCACATGAGCCTCTCTCCAGTCCTTTGGCACCACTCCCGACTCCAATGAGGCATTGAAAAGGTCAGTCAGTGGAGATGCTAGAACGTCCTCAAGTTCCCTCAGTATTCTAGGGTGTATCCCATCCGGTCCCATCGCCTTGTCTACTTTAAGTTGAGCTAGTTTCTCATGAACACAGTCTTCTGAAAACGGTTCAAGATGTCCCTCACTTCTGTTTCTGTTTGTGGGTGTTTTCTGAGGTCCTGTTCCTGGTTCTTCATCTCTGAACACAGAACAGAAATATTTGTTATGCAATTCTGTTTTATCCTCATCAGCTTCTACATATTCCTCCCCTTCATCCTTGAGTCTGACAATACCACTTTTGCCCTTCCTCTTCTCACTAACATATATGAAAAAATGTATTATCCCCCCATTTTATTGCATTGGCTATTTCCTGCTCTTTTTGAATCTTTGCTTTCCTGACTACTTTGATAGCTTCTCTAAGTTTTTCCAAATATAGATGCCTGTCTTCCTCTCTCTTTGATCTCTTTGTATTTCATGAAGGCCTCCATCTTTTTCTTCACTTTTTCAGCTACCTCTTTCGAAAGCCATAGCGGTCTCCTTTTTCTTTTACCTTTATTTACCATTTTAACAAAAAGGTTGATTGCCCTTAAAATATCCCTTCAGTTTTGCCCACTGTTTTTCTACATCCCCCAGCTGTTCCCATCCCGCTAACGACTCCCTGTGGTATTGGCCCATCTTGGCAAAGTTAGTCTTCCTAAAGTCTAAGACCCTCACCTTTGAATGGATTCTAACAGCCCTAGTCCTAATACTGTATACAAAATGATCTCCCACTATAATATCAGAAACACTTTCACCACTGGTAAGCACCAAGTCCAGTATGGCCCCTTCACGTGTTGGGTCTGTTACCAATTGCTTGAATAGTTTTCCCTGTAGAGAATCCAGGATCTCTTTACTTCTAGATGATACTGCAGCAGGAATGTGCCAATCAACATCTGGCATATTGAAATCCCCTATCTGTAGCACTTCCCCTTTCCTAGCAATGCTGCGTATGTCTTCAATTAACTCTCTGTCCACCTCTTCCTCTTGTGAGGGAAGTCTGTATATCACACCAATGTATAGAAACAGAGAAACATAGAAACATGATGACAGAAAAAGACCATATGGCCTATCTAGTCTGTCCTTTCATATCAACAACTACAACAGTCCACTTTTTACCTTTAGAGATCCTCTGTGTTGGTCCCATGCTTTTTTGAATTCAGTTACTGTCCTCATCTCTACCACCTCCACTGGGAGACTATTCCATGGATCCACTACTCTTTCCGTAAAGAAATATTTCCGCATATCACTCCTGAATCTATCTCCCTTCACCCTCATCCCATGTCCCCTCGTAGCAGAACTTGCTTTCAATTGAAAGAGGCTCTCTCCCTGAATATTTATACCACGGAGGTATTTAAACATCTCAATCATATCACCTCTATCCCACCTTTCTTCTAAGGTGTACATATTAAGATCCTTAAGTCTGTCCTCATATGCTTTATAATGAAGCCCACTAATCATTTTAGTAGCCACCATCTGCACTGACTCCATCCTGTTCATATCCTTTTGAAGGTGCGGTCTCCAGAATTGCACACTATACTCCAAATGAGGTCGCACCAAAGTCTTATACAGAGGCATTAGCACCTCCTTTTTTCTGCTAGCTATTCCTCTCCGTATGCACCCAAGCATCTTTCTAGCTTTTGCTGTCGCCTTTTCTACCTGTTTAGCTACTTTAAGATCATCAGACACAACCACGCCTAGGTCCCGCTCTTCTTTAGTGGACAAAAGTACTTCACCTCCTATACTGTATTGCTCCCTTGGATTGCTGCAGCCCAAATGCATGACCTTACATTTTTTAACATTAAATCCCAGCTGCCAAATTCTAGACCATTCTTCAAGCTTAGCTAGATCCCACCTCATGTTATCTACACCTTCCTGGGTGTCTACTCTATTGCAGATTTTGGTATCATCCGCAAAGAGGCAAACCTTACCCGACAGCCCTTCCGCTATATCACTAACAAAGATGTTAAAAAAAATCGGACCAAGGACAGATCCCTGGGGCACACCACTGGTAACATCCTTCTCCTCAGAGTGAGCTCCATTTACTTGTACTCTTTGTCGCCTCCCACCCAACCGATTTCTAACCCAAGCAATAACTTTAGGGTCCATCCCTAGGTTGCTCACTTTGTTTATAAGTCGCCTGTGAGGAACAGTGTCAAAGGCTTTACTGAAATCTAAATACACCACATCTAGAGCTCTCCCTCGGTCCAACTCCCTGGTCACCCAGTCAAAGAAATCAATCAGATTTGTCTGACAAGACCTGCCTCTGGTGAATCCATGCTGCCTCGGATCCTGTAATCCGTTGGACTCCAGAAACCTCACTATTTTCTCTTTCAGCAGCGTTTCCAATAATTTACTCACCACCAAAGTTAAACTAACCAGCCTGTAGTTTTCAACCACATCCTTACTTCCGCTTTTGTGTAAAGGCACCACATGAGCCTCTCTCCAGTCCTTTGGCACCACTCCCGACTCCAACGAGGCATTGAAAAGGTCAGTCAGTGGAGTTGCTAGAACGTATCCACGTTCCCTCAGTATTCTAGGGTGTATCCCATCTGGTCCCATCACTTTGTCTACTTTACGTTGAGCTAGTTTTTCACGAACACAGTCTTCTGAAAATTGTTCAATATGTCCCTTGCTTCTGTTCCTATTTGTGGGTGTTTTCTGAGGTCCTGCTCCTGGTTCTTCATCTGTGAACACAGAACAAAAATATTTGTTAAGCAATTCCGCTTTATCCTTATCAGCTTCTACATATTCCCCCCCTGCACCCTTGAGTCTGACAATACCACTTTTGCCCTTCCTCTTCTCACTAATATATCTGAAAAATGTCTTATTCCCCCATTTTATTGCATTGGCTATTTCCTCCTCCTTTTGAATCTTTGCCTTCTTGACTACTTTGCTAGCATCTCTAAGTTTTTCCAAATACAGATGCCTGTCTTCCTCTCTCTGTGATCTCTTGTATTTCATGAAGGCCTCCCTCTTTTTCTTCACTTTTTCAGCTACTTCCTTCGAAAACCATAGCGGTCTCCTTTTCCTTTTGCCTTTATTTACCATTTTAACAAAAAGGTTGGTTGCCCTTAAAATATCCCCTTTCAGTTTTGCCCACTGTTTTTCTACATCCCCCAGCTGTTCCCATCCCACTAACGACTCCCTGAGGTATTGGCCCATCTTCGCAAAGTTAGTCTTCCTAAAGTCTAAGATCCTCACCTTGGAATGGATTCTAACAGCCCTAGTCCTAATACTGAACCACACCATCTGGTGATCACTGGATGCAAAATGATCTCCCACTACAACATCAGAAACACTTTCACCATTGGTAAGCACCAAGTCCAGTATGGCCCCTTCACGTGTGGGGTCTGTTACCAATTGCCTGAATAGTTCTCCCTGTAGAGAATCCAGGATCTCCTTACTTCTAGATGATACTGCAGTAGGAACGTGCCAATCAACATCTGGCATATTGAAATCTCCTATCAGTAGCACTTCCCCTTTCCTAGCAATGCTGCGTATGTCTTCAATTAACTCTCTGTCCACCTCTTCCTCTTGTGAGGGAGGTCTGTATATCACACCAATGCAAATAGATTTCTTTTTCCCTCTTTCTAGTTGAACCCACAATGCCTCCTCTCTCCCTTAAATTCCAAAGCTTTAATAGTAGTTTTTACATATAGTGCCACTCCTCCTCCCCTTCTTCCTACCCTGTCCTTTCTGAATAAAGTATAGCCAGGTATAATTACATCCCAATCATGGTTTTCTGTGAACCATGTTTCTGTAACTGCCACTAAATCCAAGTCAGCCACTCCCACCAAAGCTTCAACATCAGGGATCTTATTTTCCATGCTACGGGCATTTATACACACTGCTTTCCATATGTTACCCCTGTTACCCATTTCCATAAAGGTATTTAATGTATCACCTACCTGGGGGCTTTCACTTACCTGGGGGCTTTCTTCACCCATCCCCAACGAATCTAGTTTAAAGCCCTCTTCAGTAGATTAGCCAGTCTACTACTGAAGATGCGTTGAACTTTCTTGGACAGATGGATGCCATCTCTGCTCTGCAACCCTTGGAACAGCATCCCATGGTCTAGGAAACCAAAACAGATGCAAATAGATTTCTCTTTCCCTCTTTCTAGTTTAACCCACAGTGCCCCCTCTCTGCCTTTTAAGCTTTGTAGTTCCAAAGCTTTAATGATATTTTTTACATATAGTGCCACTCCTCCTCCCCTTCTTCCTACCCTGTCCTTTCTGAATAAAGTATAGCCTGGTATAGTTAAATCGTAGTCAAGGTTTTCTGTAAACTATGGGGCTTGTTTACAAAGCCGCGGTAGCGGTTTGCGATCGTAATCGGAGCCGCGGCCCCATTGATTTCAATGGGGCCGCGGCTGCGATCGCGAACCACTACCGCGGCTTTGTAAACAAGCCCCTATGTTTCTGTAACTGCCACTAAATCGAAGTCAGCCTTATGGTCTGTTGTAAGTATTTATATGAGAAAGTATTTAGAAGTGAAACATTGTTTACGATTGGACTGTTGGAGAGAAAGTTCATTATGTAGCTGTGTTTAAAGGAACATCAGTTGAATACATTCTATTTTTATGAGCAATTCAGTAAAAGGAATAAAGGGGAAAAAATAGAGAACATAAGGTCCTTGATGCAAGCTATGGGGGCATGTTAACCACAGCAGAGGTATACCTCCTGGGTTCTCCCCACTGAAGTCTGAGACCTGTTCCTACAAAAAAATTAATTTTGTATTTTTGATATTGGTGAATGAATGGGGTAATTTTTTGTAATTTTGGATATTTACTCCGATAACCCATGGATTTGTTTTGTTTTTTTTTAATTTGCCAAACTATACCTGCTATAAATTACACAGGTACACTACCAAAAAACTGCCTCCAGTGTTGCAACTGATTCCTATAGATTTTGGGGTGCTGAATCCAGGAAAAATAGCCAAAATGTTCCATCACGTCACGTTTTCTTGCAAAATTAGATTTCTTACCCATATAAGGAATGTTCACATAATTTCTTTTTAGCCGACTGCAGTTTATTTTCTTGGCCCAAAATAGAGGTTGTAATGGTTAACTAACTAGAAACACTCCCTCATGATATTTTAGAGTGTTTTGTATTCATTTTATACATTAACAGGACAATTGGGAGGCGGGGGGCTAAATCCAGTACTCGCGCTGGCGCATGTTCTTTCCTGTTCGCCTCGCCTCGTTCGCTCGCTCAAACATGGTGGTTGCGACATGAACGTTCCTGTCAAATTTCAGTTTCTTGCAAGTTCATTATTACCTTTTGTTTGCTCAGTCGTAATCCAGCTTTATTCCGAAGTGGTTCACTACAGTTGTAGTTTGCAGTGCTGTGTATTTGTGATGGCTCACAGAGCCAGAGGTTGCGTCAACTCTCCGGACAGTTTTTGTTTTATTTGTGGGGAATATACCGTGAAAAAGCGGCAGATGAACATTTCTGCATTTATTAAAAAAGTATATTTCGCCTATTTCGGTTTGAAGTTAGGCGATCAAGACAAACCGTGGGCTCCTCACAAAGTGTGCAAGACATGTGAGGAAGATCTACGCTTATGGATGAAAGGTAAAAAACAAGCATTTCGTTTCGGAATACCTATGATGTGGCGTGAACAAAGAGACCACAGCAGTGACTGCTATTTTTGCTCTTGCAGTGTGAAGGGATACAACTTAAAAAATAAGAACGTAATAAGTTACCCCAACCTTCCCTCAGCAATTAGGCCTATGCCTCATAGCAACGAAGTACCTGTGCCTGAACCACCAAAATCTTTGGATCATATTTGTGTGGACAGTTCTGATCATGATGAGACTCATCAGATGGCTTTTCCCGATGAGTCCAGTACTTCCGAGTTTGAAACTGAACCAGATCCGTAACCTGAACCTTTCTCTCAAGCTGAATTGAATGATTTAGTCCGGGATATTGGACTCCCAAAAGATGCTGCCCAACTGCTAGGTTCTCGGCTTAAACAGAAAAATCTATTGTCACCAGGAACAACTTTTTATTGGTACCGCAACCGCGAGACACAATTTTTGAAGTATTTCAGCAAAGAGGAAGATTTGGTATTTTGCAACGATATATACGGAGTGATGGAAAAGTTTAAACTCAAGTATGATCCTGCTGAATGGCGGCTGTTCATTGATTCGTCAAAAGACAGCATAAAAGGTGTTCTTCTTCATAATGGCAACACATTCGCTTCAGTTCCTATTGCTCACTCTGTTATTCTCCAAGAAAAATACAAGAATTTGGCCCTGATTCTTCAGAAGATTCGTTATGATGAGCAGAAGTGGATGATTTGTGGAGACTTTAAAATTCTATCCATGCTATTAGGGCAGCAATCCGGTTTCACCAAATATCCCTGCTTCCTTTGCTTGTGGGATAGCCGGACCCGCGACCTACACTGGGGGAAAAAAGACTGGCCAATTCGGGAGTATTTGAGACCCGGTGAGAAAAATGTTCTTCATGAGAGCTTGGTACCTCGTGATAAAATTCTATTACCACCTCTCCACATTAAGTTGGGTCTCATTAAGCAATTCATCAAGTCTCTTCCAAAAGATGGTGAGTGCTTTCTGTACCTTTGCTCAAAGTTCCCCCGACTTTCTGAAGCAAAGCTAAAGGAAGGAGTGTTTGTTGGCCCTGATATAAGGAAACTCATTTCAGATGGAGCATTCGCTGAAACGATGTCTGAGAAGGAAAAAGAAGCCTGGGATTCCTTCAAGGATGTTGTTCTCAAATTCTTGGGGAACAGGTGGGATGAGAACTATAAGGATATTGTTGCCAGGATGCTCAATGCCTTCAAAGAACAAGGCTGTAACATGAGCCTGAAAGTCCATTTCTTGCACTCCCATGTGAACTACTTTCCCGAAAACTTGGGGGCGTACAGTGAAGAACAAGGTGAAAGGTTTCACCAGGACATCAAGGACGCAGAGAGAAGGTACCAAGGAAGATGGAACACCACTATGATGGCTGATTTCTGCTGGTTGCTGCTGCGGGAAACCCCAGATGAAAAATACGCCAAGCAGCGCACCAAGAGAAGCATTCGGGGGAAGAAGAAATGGGCCCACCAGGAGATTGATTGACCCAAGAATGACTTTAAAATCTAAACTGTGTTGACAAATATCGTGTTTTTACTAAACTTTGAAATAAAAATTTGCTAGTTATTACCACAGTGTCGGATCTCATTTATTAGAATTTTATTTTCACACCATCGGGTGTTTGTCTTCATGTATTGCAATGGTGCAGTTTGCGTTTTCTATTCTTACATACATACCTGTACAACATTTTTTGCACATTTCTTTGCTTTGCTTTGTGTCTAACCTCGCTCTTATATGCTCAATGTTTGTGCACATGTATGTGGCTGTTTTAAGTGCAGACAATTTTGCTACCATCACAGTGTGTTTTGTTGACATTACTCTATTCTTATGTGCTGCCTTGTTACAATTTTCTTTATTCTTATTTGAATAACTACTAAACAATTAGTATAAAGAATTCATCCAAGAAACTTTTATCTCGATCGCACTCAATCTGAAACGTTCACCTCAAACTGCTAACCCAATGTTGCAAAAAATCTGTACGTGATGGAGCAAATTGGTTACCAGATTTGGATTCAGCGCACCAAAAAACGTAAAAATCAATCGAAAAATTAGAGGCAGTTTAAAAAAATTTTTTTTTATTGTACCTGTGTTATGAATGAGGATTTGACATTTGCTGTCTGTTGGGACTATTTATGGCGATGGAGATTGGAGAAGCTTGGTTTATGAATATTTGGCTTGATATAATCATCTGTGCTCATGTTGGTGTCTTTGGAGCTATCCTTTGTTTCTTTTCAGTGTAAGCTGTGCCTTTCTCAAACCTATCCCCCTCTTCCTCTTTATGATCCCTGTAGTCTCTCTCTCTTTTATGTCCTCCTCCCCCCAGCTGTGTCATCCCAAACCCCCAGTGACATAATCCCTGTGTTCTCTTCTTTTTGCCCCGTTCCCTGCTTTTCACTGTCTCTGTGTGTTCCAGTGTTCTCTGCAGCCTCAATGTCTCTATGTGGTTCTTTAATGAATTCCTATGTGTGTTTGTATAGAGGTGAATGTGCAGTGCTTGGCTGTTAATGTTAGGAATCGCTGGGTGCTGGTGGGAGGCAGTACAAGACTCACTTATCTACATGTTTGCTTTCTAATGAGCTCATATATTTTGCAAATTCACATTCATTTTGATAATTTTTGCAAATATGGCTCTCCGGAAGCAATCCAGACTACTTGCCCAAGGCCGGGGTGCTGATACCATCTTTCTTGATACACTGATTGCTGCATGACACCCTCCACACATCAAGCATGCATGTCTAAATTTGCAGTCAAGGAATGGATAGGACAACTTGTTGAATCGCCAACATACATTGCTTGCCCCACTGCTGCCTCTTTGTGGAATGATGGCACTTGCACCCATCTGAAAGGCATGGCCCCAATACAATGTGTATTGGCTACCCTCTTTTTGCACAGAACCACCAACCAACCTCATTTGGGTCAGCCATAAACTAATGTCCTGAATCCCCCAAGACATGTATTTATTTCCCTCCATTTTGTCATGGAACTTCTCGTTATAATTGAGTTGGACCACCCCTCGTGAGTTTGATAGGCCTCAAGTATGGAATCAACATAGGCCAACAGGTCAGCTCATGCATCCCTCATATACTGGACATCCAGAGAAATGCCCAAGTCCATTTGACAACATTCTGCAAAACATTTTTGAGCCCCCCACTCTTTTCATCTTCCTTGTGCTTCCTCTTACTATTCCCTTTCTTCTTCCTACTCTCCAGCAGCCAGATCCTCCCACAATTCAGTATATACAACAAGAGCCAGAATCCTGTACTCCTCACTCTCGGAATCTGCTCCAGGTACACTACTACTGCTACTACTATTGATCATTTATATAGTGCTACAAGGCGTACGCAGTGCTGTACAGATACCTGTAAAAAGATGGTCCCTGCTTATAATCTAGTCAAATTAGACTCAGTATAAATACTCTATTGTAACTTGATGTCAATATTTAAGAGAAATTTCTACAATGTAACAAAACGTATATTGCCAGTCGATCTTCTTCAAATAAAAAACATAAAAACTCTCCTTAATTTTCTAACGGTAGTCTCAGAACCAGAGGACACTCTGCACCACACGCTTTGTGGAAAAGGAGTATTGCCTCATTCACATCAACGACTACCAGGAGATACGCCTTCCCAGGGCGCCGTATTAGCATTTCTCTCCCTCTTGGAGGTTCTTCAGGAGAATCTGTAAGACAATTTAGAATGGCATTGCAAATTTTCATGTATTTGTTTAGCCCACTTGTATTAGTGACTCGTGTGAAAATTGAATAAGAAACTGGAAAAAATTCATCTTATGGAGGACCCCTTTCACTTAAAAACAATTGGAATTACAAAAACCAAAAGTCAGCTGTTGTGGTAAGACCGCATGCGCGGCTTTTTTTCTGTCATGAAAGTACTTTGAGAGACGTGGGCAGCATTTCACAGTGAGTACTTCCTATCTCGGCGATATATTTTTGGTTTTTGTAATTCCAATTGTTTTTAAGTGAAAGGGGTCCTCCATAAGATGAATTTTTTCCAGTTTCTTATTCAATTTTCACACGAGTCACTAATACAAGTGGGCTAAACAAATACATGAAAATTTGCAATGCCATTCTAAATTGTCTTACAGATTCTCCTGAAGAACCTCCAAGAGGGAGAGAAACGCTAATACGGCGCCCTGGGAAGGCGTATCTCCTGGTAGTCGTTGATGTGAATGAGGCAATACTCCTTTTCCACAAAGCGTGTGGTGCAGAGTGTCCTCTGGTTCTGAGACTACCGTTAGAAAATTAAGGAGAGTTTTTATGTTTTTTATTTGAAGAAGATCGACTGGCAATATACGTTTTGTTACATTGTAGAAATTTCTCTTAAATATTGACATCAAGTTACAATAGAGTATTTATACTGAGTCTAATTTAATTACATACTCTGAGAAGACCGCTCTATACTTTTATAATCTAGTCAAGACAGACAACACAACAGCTGAGAAAAAGGATACAAGAAGGGAAAGGTAAGGAGACACATAGGAGATTAAGCCAATCAGGATCCAAAAGCAGCTTCAAAGAGGGGAGCTTTTAGCACGGATTTTAAAAGGGGTAGAGATGAAGCCTGATGTACACTGAGGTACTTTGTTCCAGGCATAAGGAGCAGCAAGGTAAAAGGATCAAAGTCTGGACTTGGCAATGGAAAAAAAGGGCATAGAGAGAAGCAATCCACCAGAAGAGCGGCATTCATGAGGAAGGGTATAGGGAGAGATAAGAGAGGAAAGTTAATGAGGAGCAGCAGAATGAATGCATTTATAGATTAGAAGGAAAAGTTTGAACTGGATATGGAAACGGAAGGGGAGCCAATGAAGTGACTTGGAAGCCCAGACCACCTGTAATCCACGCTTTAAGAAATGTGGAAGGAAGGCCAAAAAACTGTCAACATGGTTTAAAGATGAAGTCAGAGAGGCTGTTGTTGCCAAAAAAAGCATCTTTCAGGAAATGGAAAAAAGGAGCCAAATGATGAAAATTGGAAACAACATAAGCACTGGCAAGTTAGATGCAAGGCATTGGTAAGGCAGATCAAGAGAGAATTTGAAAATAAAAAATTTGCCATGGAAGCAAACATGCACAATAAAAGTTTTTTCAAGTATATTTGTAGCAAAAAACCTGTGAGAGAATCAGATGGACCATTAGATGATAGAGAGGTAAAAGGGGCAGTAAGAGGGGAAAAGGGCATAGCAGAGAGACTGAATGAATTCTTTGCTTCGGTATTTACTGAAGAAGATATAAGAACGTTACCCATGCCTGAAATTGTATTTAAAGGTGATGCATCAGAAGACTTGAAAGAAATATCGATAAACCGGGAAGATGTATGTTATAACTATTTGATAAACTGAAGAGTAGCAAATCATCTGGACTGGATGATATACATCCGAGGATGTTGAAAGAACTGAAATGTGAGATGCAGAACTGCTATTAGTAATCTGTGAACAGTCTGCTTTTCTCTGATCAGAGAAGAGCAGTGCTTTTTACAGTGCTCTGCTAGAGAAGTGGATATTTGTCTCCTGTGACACCTTGCTGTGAGTTCTAGCTGTTTATTAATTATTTATTGTTTGTCTAACTGTTTATTTAATTATTTATTGTTTGTCTTAGTGGTGTGCTAGTTCAGCCTTCTCAGCTATAACTTACCTTGCCTCTCTCAACTAACTGGGCTTTGTGTGGTAGCCAGGTTAACTGTTCATTTTAAATTAAATCTCTCTCCCCAGAACCTGCTGTGTGTTAAACTTTTTTTCCTGTCCTAGCCTGCCTGAGTGAATCCTCCCCCTCCCCCCCCCCCCTGCTGAGGTATTGTGTAGCCTTCTTCCTGTTTCCTCCACGCGTGCATAGTCTGTTTTAGTCTGCTTTTCTCTGATCAGAGAAGAGCAGTGCTTTTTACAGTGCTCTGCTAGAGAAGTGGATATTTGTCTCCTGTGACACCTTGCTGTGAGTTCTAACTGTTTATTAATTATTTATTGTTTGTCTAACTGTTTATTTAATTATTTATTGTTTGTCTTAGTGGTGTGCTAATTCAGCCTTCTCAGCTATAACTTACCTTGCCTCTCTCAACTAACTGGGCTTTGTGTGGTAGGCCGGTTAACTGTTCATTTTAAATTAAATCTCTCTCCCCAGAACCTGCTGTGTGTTAAACCTTTTTTCCTGTCCTAGCCTGCCTGAGTGAATCCTCCCCCTCCCCCCCCCCCCGCTGAGGTATTGTGTAGCCTTCTTCCTGTTTCCTCCACGTGTGCATAGTCTGTTTTAGTCTGCTTTTCTCTGATCAGAGAAGAGCAGTGCTTTTTACAGTGCTCTGCTAGAGAAGTGGATATTTGTCTCCTGTGACACCTTGCTGTGAGTTCTAGCTGTTTATTAATTATTTATTGTTTGTCTAACTGTTTATTTAATTATTTATTGTTTGTCTTAGTGGTGTGCTAGTTCAGCCTTCTCAGCTATAACTTACCTTGCCTCTCTCAACTAACTGGGCTTTGTGTGGTACCCCCTCCCCCCCTGCTGAGGGTTCAGGACAGGGTACCTTGTAACTGCCCTCTTTAATAGGACTTATCTCCCTCCCTCCCTCCCCAGCACCCACCCACCCCTGGGGTAATTGTAGTTTTATAGGTACTTGCACATCTTAGAGGAAAGGGGCTGCTCTCAGGTGCAGCTCGTTATCCAAATCAGTCATACACAGAGGACCTGAGATTAATTACTTAAGCTTCAGGTACACAAGGTGTATTAGGGGTATTAGATACACTTTTATTGGTATAAGCATCCACACCAATCCTTATTATATACAGAATTTAAAAGACCTAAACACAAGCTTTAAACTAAGATGCAGACAGAAGTCCAGCAACGAGATGGGGGTTCTCCGGTCTTTTGCATTGAGTGTCACATGTATGATTTTCTCCCAGTTGGTGAGAGGTCTTACGTATGCACTAAGTGCAAAGAACTCTTTGCTCTCAGGGAACGAGTCCGTTCTCTAGAGGCTAGAGTAGCAGACCTGGAAGACAAGACAGAGAAGTACATGGACGAGACCTACAGGGATATAGTCCTGAAGTCCCACCTCCAGTCTGGCAGCATCCCTGTTGCCATGGAGGAGAGAGGTCACGTGACAGGAGAGCATCACCCTGGTGTGGCAGGAAGTGATCCTGTAACTAGGACTTGTCCTCCAGGTGATGTAAAACCCTCTCGCACCGAGGACGTTTCTCCAGGGCCATGTCCCCATGAGGGGAGGGTCAGGACAGCTGTTATAGTTGGTGATTCAATCATTAGGAATGTAGATAGCTGGGTGGCTGGTGGACGTGAGGATCACCTGGTAACATGCCTGCCTGGTGCGAAGGTAGCAGACCTCACGCACCGCCTAGATAGGATCATAGATAGTGCTGGGGAGAAGTCTGCTGTCTTGGTACATGTTGGTACCAATGACCTAGGAAAATGTGGTAGGGAAGTTCTGGAGGCTAAATTTAAGCTTTTAGGTAGGAAGTTGAAATCCAGAACTTCCAGGGTAGCGTTCTCCGAAATGCTTCCTGTTCCACGTGCAGGACCCAAAAGACAGGCAGAGCTCCGGAGTCTCAATGCGTGGATGAGACAATGGTGCAAGGATGAGGGTTTTGGATTTGTTAGGAACTGGCAAACATTCTGGGGAAAGAGGGGGCTCTTCCGAAGGGATGGGCTTCACCTTAATCAGGATGGGACCAGACTGCTGGCATTAACCTTTAAAAAAGAGATAGAGAAGCTTTTAAACTAGAAATTAGGGGAAAGCCGACAGTCACCCAGGAGTGCATGGTTCGGACAAAGGTATCCTTGAAGGATACTACCAAAAGCAGTGAGGTTCCAAAAGGGAGTATAGTAGCCCAAATGCCCTTGAGTAAGGAGCAGACAGAGCATAAAGATTCCAAATTACCCCTGCCTATCAATAGCCAGATTAATATGAATAAAATACAGTCTCTAAAATGCTTGTATGCCAATGCTAGAAGTCTAAACAATAAGATGGGAGAGTTAGAATATATAGCACTAAATGAGAGGTTAGATATGATTGCACTCTCAGAGACATGGTGGAAGGAGGATAACCAGTGGGACACTGTGATACCTGGATACACACTATATCGTAATGATAGAGCTGATCAAATTGGTGGAGGGGTTGCGCTCTATGTTAGAGAGGGCATTGAGTCAGAAAGGATTAAAGTTTTGCAGGGAACAAAATTTGCTGTAGAATCTCTATGGATTGAAATTCCATTTATGAAGGGGAAGGTGATGGCAGTTGGAGTATACTATCGACCGCCTGGCCAGAATGAACAAATGGATGATGAAATGCTCAAAGAAATCAAGGAAGCTAACAAAAGTCACAACAGAGTAGTAATAATGGGTGATTTCAATTACCCCGGTATCGACTGGATCAGTGTCACTGCAGGACAAGCTAAAGAGATAAAGTTTCTAGATGGAATAAATGACTGCTTCTTGGAGCAGCTGGTTCATGAACCGACCAGAGGGGAAGCCATACTGGACCTAGTCCTTAGTGGAACGCCAGATCTGGAGCAAGAAATAAGGTGAGTCGGTTGATATAGTGTATCTGGACTTTCAGAAAGCTTTTGACATAGTCCCCCATCAGAGACTTTTGGCGAAGCTAAAAAGTCATGGGATAGGAGGCAGTGTACTATTGTGGATCGGGAACTGGTTAAAAGATAGAAAGCAGAGGGTAGGGCTAAATGGCCAATATTCCCAATGGAAAAAGGTGAATAGTGGAGTACCCCAGGGATCTGTACTGGGTCCGCTGCTTTTTGACATATTCATAAATGACCTGGAAAAGGGAATAACTAGTGAGGTTATCAAATTTGCAGATGACACAAAACTGTTTAAAGTTGTTAAAACCCAAGAGGATTGTGGAAAACTGCAGGAGGATCTGGATAAATTGGAAGACTGGGCATCCAAATGGCAGATGAAATTTAATGTGGACAAGTGCAAAGTTATGCACCTAGGAAAGAACAACCCACACTATAGTTACACGATGCAAGGCTCCACATTAGAAACCACCACCCAGGAAAAAGATTTAGGAGTCATCGTGGATAACATGTTAAAACCCTCTGCCCAGTGTGCAGCGGCGGCCAAGAAAGCAAATAGAATACTAGGTATCATAAGGAAAGGGATGGAGAATAAAACAAAGGATGTTATAATGCCTCTGTATCGCTCCATGGTACGACCGCACCTTGAATATTGTGTGCAAGTCTGGTCACCGTATCTTAAAAAGGACATAGCGTTATTAGAAAAAGTACAGAGAAGAGCCACCAAATTGGTGAAGGGGATGGAAGGCTACTCCTATGAAGAGAGGCTAAGAAGGTTAGGGCTCTTTAGCCTGGAGAAGAGACGGCTGAGGGGAGATATGATAGAGGTCTATAAATTAATGAATGGAGTGGAACGGATAAACGTGGATCAATTGTTTACGCTATCAGAGTATAGAAAGACTAGGGGACATGTAATGAAGCTACAGGGTAAACTATTTAAGGCAAATAAGAGAAAATATTTTTTCACTCAACATGTAATCAAACTCTGGAATCTGTTACCGGAGGATGTAGTAAGGGCTGTTAGTATAGCTGGGTTTAAAAAAGGTTTGGACAAGTTCCTGGAGGAAAGGTCCATAAACCACTATTAAAAAGGGACCCAGGATATCAATGCTTGACCCAGTACAAGCATTGTGGAACCTGTGTCTTTTGGGGATATTGCTAGGTAAGTATGACCTAGATTGGCCACTGTTGGAAACAGGATACTGGGCTTGATGACCTCGGTCTGACCCAGTATGGCATGTCTTATGTTCTTATGTTCTTATCATTAAAACCATCTGTAGAACCTGAAGATTGGTGAATGGCCAATGTAATGCCAATTTTTTAAAAGGGTTCCTGGCCAATGTAATGCCAATTTTTTAAAAGGGTTCCAGGTCTGATCCGGGAAACTACAGACTGGTGAGCCTGACATCAGTACTGGGCAAAATGGTAGAAATCGTTACAAAGAACAAAATTACTTAACATGCAGATGGTCATAGTTTAATGGGAGAAAGCCAACATGGATTTAACCAAGGAAGGTCTTGTTTTATCAATCTGTTATATTTTTTTGGAAGGTTTTAATAAACAGGTAGACAAAAGTGAGCTGGTTGATATAGTTTATCTGGACTTTCAGAAAGCCTATGACAAGGTCACTCATGAAAGACTCTTGGCGAAATTAAAAAGTCATGGGATTGGAGGCAGTGTAGTACTGTGGATCAGGAAGTGGTTAAAAGATAGAAATCAGAGGGTAGGGCTAAATGGACAATTTTCTTAATGGAGAAAAGTGAATAGCAGAGTACCCCAGGGATCTGTGTTGATTCTGCTGCTTTTTAACATATTAATTAATGACCTGGAAATGGGAATAACAAGTGAGGTGAAATTTGCAGATGACACAAATTATTCAAAGTTGTTAAAAATTGCAAGAGGATCTTGATAAACTAAAAGACTGGACATTCAAATGGAAGATGAAATTTAATGTGGACTAGTGCAAAGTTATGCAACTAGGAAAGGACAACCCAAACAATGCTTATACCATGCGAAGTTCCACATTAGAAACCACCACCCAGGAAAAAGATTTAGGAGTCATCATGGATAACACGTTGAAACCCTCCACCCAGTGGGCAGTGGCAGCCAAGAGAGCAAATAGAATGCTAGGAATCATCAGGAAAGAAATGGAGAATAAAACTAAGAATATTATTTTGCCTCTGCATCGTTCCATGGTGTGACCGCACCTTGAATATTGTGTGCAATTTTGGTTGTCATATCTTAAAAAGGAAATAGCAGAATTAAAAAAGGTACGGAGAAGAGCCATCAAAATGGTAAAATGGATGGAAGAATACCCCTATGAGGAAAGGGCTTAAAAGGTTAGAGCTCTTCAAGAGATGGCTGAGGGGAGATATGATAGAGGTTTATAAATTAATGAATGGAGTGGAACGGGTAAATGTAGATTGATTGTTTATACCGTCAAAAAGTAGAAAGACTAGGGGACATGCAATGAAGCTACAAAGTAACCTATTTAAGACTAATAAGAGAAAATATTTTTTCACTTAACGCATTTAATCAAACTCTGGAATTTGTTACCGGAGAATGCAGTAAATGCTGTTAGTGCAGCTGGGTTTAAAAAAGGTTTGGACAAGTTCCTGGAGGAAAGGTCCATAAACCATTATTAAAGAGGACCTGGGAATTCCACTTCTTGCCCCAGGAAAGCAGTGGGGATCCTGTGTGCCTTTCTGGAAACCTGCTAAGTACTTGTGACTTGGATTGGCCATTGTTGGATACAGGATACTGGGCTTGATGGACATTGGTCTGACCCAGTATCTTATGTTCTTATATTCTTATAGTATGACTTGAGAAGAGGGGTTATATGAGCATATCGGTGCTGGAGGAAGATTAGCTGCGCAGCTGAGTTTTGAACAGATTGAAGGGGAGAGATATGATTCAGTGGGAGGCCAGCAAGTAGGAGGTTACAGTAATCTAGTCGTGAAATGACTAAAGAGTGGATAAGTGTCTTAGTATGTTCAGAAAGGAAGGCACACATTTTGCTGTTGTTATAGAGACAGAAATGACAGGTTTTAGCTATCAGTTGGATGTGTGTAGAGAAGGAGAGGAAGGAGTCAAAGATGACCCCCAAGGTTGCGGGCTTAGGAAACAACTTGGATTTATGGCCATCTGACAAGGACAAAGTCAAGGAATCTGAATCTAGAGGAAGTCAAAGAATCTGAACCCCTCTACTGCTGCCTAGAGCTCTTGCCCTTCGTGACACCCTGACCTGCTGTCTCACTGCTTGGTTTACTGCCTTGAGCCACCCATCTTTCACCTCAGGCACCCCCGAAACTCACCTGAATTAGGAGCCCCTGACTGTGCCATCACCACCAGAACCTCCCTCTGCAACTTTTGTGCAATCCCACATCTTTAGCAAATGGTTGCACATTGCAGTAGGGCCCCGTCAATAGCTCATCAGGAAAGGAGCTTCCAGAAGCCTCTGCTTGAGCATCCTCAATGACTGACAGAGGTTCTTGTCATTCTCTTCAAGTTGCTTGTGATGTAAAAAAAGGAGAAGCAGAAACAGCAGGGAGAGGAGGTAACTTCCCTTAATCCCTCTGGGAACCAAGCCCATGGTGCACAAGATGATCCATGTTCCCCTCCCCCCAGCTTCCCATAGAACATCTTCCTGATGATTATAAATAAGATGATGTGGCCATCCAGCCCACACGGAAGGCCTCCTTCCCTCTGAAGCATGCACAACTGGGATCATCCCACCCACTGAGAAGGTTTTCCCTGTCCCTTCAAATTCTCCAGCAGGCATTAATGCAATATGAACCCTTGTGTCTACTGCATAACCCCGAATCACCCCAACCTCAAAAGGATCAGACAGGCTACCCATGGTCCACCAATGCCCTATGCTAACCATGTGTGTCCAAACAGCAGGCTCCAAATTTCCTGGGAAAAATGCTGCTGGCAGAGAACAGGCAGGAGATGACCCCAGAGCACCAGCCACATCCCTGACAGCAGCAACTCTCCCCAAGCCCACCTCCACTCCAGTAGTGAAAGGGGATAGCCCATCTCCCTAGCTCTGCCCACAGGCATCAAGGAAAGAAGGGCCCGAGAACCCTGGATCTTTTTTTGGTTCACTGGAGGCCCCACTTCCACATCCATGCCAGGATGAAGGCTTGGCTGCTTCTTTCCCTTGAACCCGCTGAGGCCACACACCCAATGCAAAACTCTCTCCTTGGCTTTCAGCTCCCTGGCACTCCTGATGCCCTATGAAAGACCCATGGCCAAGTATGACAAAGCCTTGCATATGCAACCAGATCTTGCTGTCATGTGACCCCTGCTACTGAGTGCTGCCAGAGCCATTGCATCCTCACTCACCACTGTAGACACTGGATCAGCTGGTGATTCCTCTACAGGCTTTGCAAATTTCCTGCATTGTTTGATAGGCATCACAGCACCCTGAAAAGGAGCTAAGCACCAGGGCCCAAGAAAGGAAATATAACTCAGGTAACAGGAAGATGAGAAATCAGGCAACGCCGCAGTGGCACCAAGGAAGAAAAACAGAGAGGAAAGCAAACTTCTCCCACTGGTGCAAGGCAGGTAACACAAGGAACATTCCACATTGCTCAGTTGTCCCCCACCCCTCCAGCTACCCACATCATGCTCCCACCACCAATCATAGAACTTCACCATCCCAACAGTAAATTTTAAACCACAATGACCTGTCTTCCCATTCTGCCTCGCACCCCCTGCCCTTTCCTAATTGCCATCCACTAGTTCCCTCATCTTCCCCAAATCTCCTCCCTTGATTGTTTTCCTCTGAAACAAATCTCCGCCAAAATCAAACCCATTACTTCACATTATATGATACTCCCCGATGATATGGCCTCTTCAGCTGGGCACGCTAGCTCAATGGCCTTCTGCAATAATATGTCATTAACTATAAACGTGGAGGCCTATTCTGTAGGTGCAATTTCAGGGGCCACCTAAACATCCAGAAATGGCCTGGAGATGCACCTGATTCAGCTCCCATGGGGGCTAGATGTCCCTATGGGATCAAAATCGCAACATAGGGCCTGGACATCCAGGACATTCCCCAGTTCAGGCACCCCAGACATCCAGGCACTTCCCTGGCTAGCCCAACCAGGCTCCTGCATGGAGCCATGGAGCCTAGGAGTCATATTGAAAATTTGCTTTTCCCACAGCCCGACTCCCAATTGGGCCTGCCATGGCCAGGGTTGAGCTGCGGGGAACCCCCTGCATCCTCTTACCTCACTTTGCGGCCCTGGCTGCTGCATTTCCTGCCATCCAGGGGGACTTATTCCACCTCCAAGGTTTAATAAGTCCTCCGTGCAAATGGTCAACCCCAGACGTACAGGGCCAAGCTCGGAATCAGCCCTGTATGTCCGGGGTCAGGTTCCCATCCACTGCCCACTCTCACTCCACTCCAGTCCAGCCCCTCCCACCCACAAACAAAGCTCCCCGCACATCCTGCCTGTACATGTGGGGAGCTCTGTCAGCTGCAGTGGCACCTGGCGTTTAGCGGGGATGGACATACAGCAGATGTGGTAAAAACAGGTAGTGTAGCTGGGTTTAAAAATGGTTTAGTTATGTAGTTAAAAAAGATTTTTACAAATTCCTGGAGGAAAAATCTATAAATAGTTATTAATGCAGTCCATGAGAAAACCACTGCTTATCCCTTTTGAGATTTCTCAAGTACTTGTGACCTGGATTGACCACTGTGGAAAAACAGGACACTAGGCTTGATGGACCTTTAGTCTGACCCAGTATGGTGGTTCTTATGCTCTTATATATGCCATATAAATTTTATAATTTTCTATCCCTCTTTTGTATATAGTTTATTGACAATGAAATATTGCACAGAAAAGACTTGTCTGTATGGCTACATTCAGACTGCCAAAAAGAAAAAAGAAAGAAAGAAAAGAAGTATAAAGCATCAATAAAAGAATATTTTCATGCCTATGACACTATTGCAATATTCCCTGTAAACTGCATTATGACCTTAAAAACTTAATTAATCCAATTTATATCCATCATAAAAAATACTCTCGAGCAATACTATTACGTAGAACAATGTGACCGATAATATAAAACATTGAAAGTGACTTCTAAACTTTCAGCCAACCACTACATTATATACTATACATAAAACTCTTTTGTGCCTATGAATTTGTCCAATTCCCTCTTAGAAACATACACTGCACTAAACTCAAAGGAAAAAGTGAAAGTGTGTATGTTGACAGTTACTGCATACTTTAGTAAGAGGGCCCCATAGGCAATAAAAAATAAGAAGTAATTAAAAAGAACAATAATATATATATTAACCAAATAATGATAAAGAGGGTTATGACCATTTGGTGTTAATGACAAGATTAATAACAGAAGGTTACCAAATTAATCCTATCAATCAATATACAGTATACCATTATTAAACAATTGATAAAAATTATAAAAGTTGTTACCAGTTGTGGTCAACTTTGTCGGCACCCTTACATTTTATGTATGTTGTGTTCAATATCTTGAGAAATAATTGGAAATATTCCAACTGTATGTCACCACTCCATATCGCTCTAGGTCAGTCTCAAGCTCTTTGGATGTTGTACATGGTGTTTTTCCAACAGTTCGCACTAACATACAAAGACTTTTTGGATTAATATTCCTCTTCCTACCATGTCTGGGGAGGTTCTTGATAGTCCCATGAGCAGAAAACTTCTTAATAACATTGTGAACTGCAGACACAGGAATCCCAATGTCTTTGGAGATGGCCTTGTACCCCTTTGAAATTTGATGTTTGCTGATAATGGCTTTTCTGATGTCTCAGGCAGCTCTCTTGTCTTTACCATTGTGAAAATGGAACAGGGAGTGAATGTGGCCATTTAAAATATTACAGCCATCATTCATTGGTTAATTCAAATCATGTGAGTACTGACAATCGATTACAGGGGCATCTAATTTTACTGCAAAGGGAATATGTTTTTTCTGATCAAACTGATTTGGATTGTTTATAATGGTGTCAATAATCATGTCCTCAAAGTACTAAACCACTAAAAGGTGAACAAATCTATATCAGACTGTTAAACTCAACCTTTAATCCTAACCCTTATTATTTGTGAATGAAAGTGTTTTTGTCGGAAAAACTGTCGTGAGGAAAACCCTCTTGAAGCAGCTCATTCCTTTTATTCTTTTTATTTGAGCTAAAATCACAGCTGAACCTGCTTAAAACCTTAGCAGTAAATCCAAGGGAAATGCCTAGACAAGCCCCTTTTCAACAATAATAATAGCCACGAGTCCAGCTATTAATCATGATAAATAACCCGGTGAAACTTATCTGAAGTTCAGCCACAATATGCTCACTGGTAGAAATCTCTTATTGTTTGCTGAGAAAGGATAATGTTGAATTCCAATCCACTTCAATTTCCCCCTCCAAGGCTTGTGGTCTCTCTGTTTCCAACTCGTCTTGGGGACTTTTGTAAGCACTCCCTAGGTCAAGCCACGCTAACATCCAGGCTAAATACGCAACATAGCACCATGTTTCAGGCTTGTTAATTCTCCCAGCCCTTCTTTAGGCTCTTTTTCAGCTGAATGACACACATAGCTTTCGCCTCCATTTATTATAGGGAATCAATTAGATGAAGTCATATCACTCACACTTGCTCCAACTTAAATAACACTCCACCAATACATTTCTAAATTAAGCCCATAGTAATGGCTATTATGCATTAAAATCAGCCAGTGTGGTAAAAACCTGTGTTAAATGCTTAACATGCAATGGAGTGTGAGGGCAGAGTTCTTACCATCTGGGCTCTCATCTGCTGCACGGGGAGAAACAGCAGTGCACGGGGAGAAACAACGGTGCACGGGGAGAAACAGCGGTGAGAGTGTGCCAGCAATGTGGCAGCAACCCTCCCCCCCCCCATGACATCAGCCTGTTGAAGCCCCGAGGCTCTATTTATTCAAGCCCAGAGTTAACTATAGTGGAGGACATAGTTCTTACCATCTAGGCTGTCATCTGCTGGTCAAGTCTGTGCATGGGGAGAAGCAGCTGTGAGAGTATGCCTGTACTGGCACTTTGGCAGTGACCCTTTCCATGATATCAGCCTGTCAAGGCCCTGAGGCTCTCTTTAATCTGGCCTGGAGGCCCTCTGGGCAGTGACCAGAATGGGCATGCCCAAAGAGGCAAGCCACACCCCTTTGGTGCCCTTTTGGCATACCGACGGTATCTGACACAGTGAGAAAGGGCAGAGAAGTTGAAGTGGTCTGCTGTTTCATCAGATACTGTGCTGAATTTATCTGTTCCCTCCTCCTAACAGTGATCTGATAGGGAAGAGGAAGGCAAAGGGGTGTCTAGGCTACACCATCAGTTCAAGCTCTGATGAAAACTGTCAGCTCTTTGGACAAACATTTTGCTGTTCACACAGGGGATCCACTCCCAGCCGAAGGGGCATCTCTAGTCCAGCAGAGCAGACCCCCTCCACCATTCTCATACCCTCATTTGTCTTCCACTATTATAACTGAAGGATCTCCTGGACCGTTGGTTCAGCCCTCTGGTTCCTGTACCAGAATCTGTTTCATTGATAGAGAAGTGGACCATCTACAGTGGAACCTATACAGGATATTACTTTGAAAGATATATGGACTGCCATCTCCAAAATTGACTCTAAGCTATCTAGTACTGTAGCATCTCTTTGTGTATTTACTCAAGATTCTTCCTTGAATTTGCAGGAGGTAGATACAAGGCTATCTGGGATTGATGGTCTTCTTGTTAAGATTGAGGGTCATATGCAGGTCTTAAAACAGACCAGTATTTCTGCATTTAAAAATTCTTTATTTATTCATGATAATTTAGAAAATATGGAGAATTTGTCTAGGGCTAACAACCTGCGGTTTCTAAATTTTCCTACAACTCATTTGTTGTCTGCAGAGGTTCTCTTGACAAAATATTTCAAAGAGGTGCTATCTATTACAGAAGTTATTCTTATCTAAAAATGTTTATATTTACCATCTAGATAGCGGGCTGAAGATGTTGTTGGGGGTGGTATTTACGTCCTAACTCCAAACCTTGGTCAAAATTTGACTAACGTTTTGGAGGACTCTTTAAATGTTATAAATAAGAGGGCTATAATTTGTGTCTATTGCTGATAAAATCAGGGCCTTAAAGTCTTTCTTTAAGAATAAAGATTATGTGTTTCTGTGGGAAAAAGCTGAATTTATTTTATGGATGTTTCTAGAAAAACTCAGCTTCAGAGAGAAGAGTTTCTGTCCCTGAAGCCTAGGGTTATGGGTACCCTGCACACTCAAAGTACTTCCGGTACCCTGGTCCATCACCTCATTAAATTCAACCTCCCTATTCATGACTACCCAACCAGTACACCCACACCCAACCCACACCACAAAAAATACAAGAAATTTGACAAAGACAACTTTCTCAACCAGACCATTCATCAATTTACAACAAACCCAATAAATCTAGACAAAGCCATATCATCTTGGAATCACATTATATCAAAAGCGTCCATTATAGACCCAACACCTCACATCATAATAAATAAGAACTACACTGCCTGGTTCAGACCAGAGCTTAAACAACTTAAACCATCCTACGAAAAAGTGAATGCAAATGGAGAAGCACAAAATTGTCATTTCATCAAGCACAATATATAGCCAAACTAAAGTAATACAGAGAAACTATCAACACCACAAAAAAAGAACACTACTCCTCTATCCTAGCCAAATCCATGAACTGACCAAGAGAGCTATTTGAAATTGTAAAATTCTTATCTAATAACCCAACAAAAAATGACCCTAATGGACAAGTCATAGATCCCCAAGTCTTAGCAAATTTTTACAAAGAAAAACCAAAATCTTATGCCCCACCAAATTCCAAACAAAATATACGTGCTGGTCTACGTTCTTACCCACCTCAAAAGATATGTTTAAAAACCTTAGATCTAAAATAAATACCACCACATCCTACCTAGACCCCTGAACAGTAATCTGGATAAAGGCAACAAAAAACGAATTATCCTCCTTCATTCTCCCAATCAACAATCTCTCTCTCCAACAGGGATACATCCCCCTCCCCTAAAGTATGCCCTAGTACGTCCCATCTTAAAAAACAAAACACTTGACAAGAATTCCCCTACGTCATATAGACCAATATCCAGCCTCACCTTCATGACAAAACTAACCAAAAAGGTATATGATCTTGGAGCTGGATTTGAAAAGGTAGTTCAAATCCAGCTCCAAGATCATATTGACACATTTGCACCCCTGGATGAAAACCAGTATGGTTTTCGTCCACACCATGGCATAGAGACCCTCCTTACTGTTTTGACTGATCGCCTCGCATGTGGTTTTGACAATACCAAACAGGCATTTCTCCAATTATTTTTGAACATATCAGCTGCCTTTGACAGTATAAACTGGTCATTCAAATAGCAGATGAAATTTAATGTGGACAAGTGCAAAGTTATGCACCTAGGAAAGAATAACTATGATTACATGATGCAAGGTTCCACATTAGGAAACACCACCCAGAAAAAAGATTTAGGCGTCATCATGGATAACACATTGAAATCCTCTGCCAAGTGTGCAGTGGCAGCCAAGAAAGCAAATAGAATGCTAGGAATCATAAGGAAAGGAATGGAGATTAATACAAAGGATAATATAATGTCTCTGTATCGTTCCATGGTGCGACCATACCTTGAATATGCAATTCTGGTCACCGTATCTTAAAAAGGATATAGCGGAATTTGAAAAGGTACAGAGAAGAGCCATCAAAATGGTACAGGGGATGGAAGGCTAGCCCTATGAGGAAGGGCTTGAGGTTAGGGCTCTTCAACTTGTAAAATAGATGGCTGAGGGGAGATATGATAGAGTTCTATAAATTAATGAATGGAATGGAACGAGTAAACTTAGACTGGTTGTTTATGCCATCAAAAAGTAGAAAGACTAGGGGACATGCAATGAAGCTACAATGTGTAACCCATTTAAGACTAATAAGAGAAAGTATATTTTAACTCAATGTGTAATCAAACTGGAATTAGTTACCAGAGGATATAGTAAAAGCTCTTAGTGTAGCTGGGTTTAAAAAAGGTTTGGACAAGTTCCTGGAGGAAAGGTTCATAAATCATTATTAAAGAGGACCCAGGAAATCTACTGCTTGCCCCGGGACAAGCATTGTGGAACCTGTGTATCTTTTTGGGAATCTGACAGGTACTTGTGACCTGGATTGGCCACTGTTGGAAACAGGATACTGGGCTTGATGACCTTGGTCTGACCCAGTATAGCATATCTTATGTTCTTATGTAAACCACCACATAATGCTCACCAGATTGCAACATATAGGCATAAGAAATATGGTACTCCAATGGTTTACCTCATATCTATCCCACAGAACCCAGCAAGTATGCATTGGACCACATATATCCCAGACATATAAACAAGAACACTGCCTCCCACAAGGCTCTGCTCTTTCCGCACTTTTATTTAACATTTACCTACAACCCTTCTGCACAATCTTCAAAAAGTTCCAAGTACATTATCATATTTATTCCGACGACATTATGATAGACACAGGAAGGAGTGGTCTAGTGGTTAGGACAAGGTACTTCAGGCCGGAGGGCCGGGGGTTCAAGTCCCACCTGGGGATAGCAATCTCAGGCCGGAGGGACTGGGATTTCTAGTCCTATAGGTACTCCTTGTGGTCTTGGGCAAGCCACTTAACCCTCCATTGCCCATGTTCCCTGTAAGTATTAGCGTATGTGTGTCATATCCCCTCGTGTTAAATGTATCTCCCAATTGACCGCTTTGACCCGGTGAAAAGCGGGATATAAATACAGCTAAATAAATACCTCCCATTCAGCATCTCCAACCCCTCAACTCAGCAAATCATAAATTGTTTCCCAGAGGCGTCAAACTGGCTAACATTTCAAAACCTCAACATCAACCTCAACAAAACCGATGCACTATAGATAACAAAGAATCAAACCTTCACCCCCGCCCCCCAGCATTCATTTCAATTCAAGAAACAAACATAGCAGTAAAAAGCGAAGTTAAATACATAGGAGTAACCATGGACAGCACACTAATATGCTAGCCCACATCAAACAAACTACAAGAAAATTTGTCTTCAAACTCAGAATACTTAAACAGATCCCCCCACTCCTCTACCCCCATGATTTTAAGACCATTGTCAATGCTATTGTCACACCCCACTTTGACTTCTGCAATATCACCCTCCAAGGTCTCCCTAAACAATCTATAAGATTACTCCAGTTAGCTCAGAACATTGCAGCAAGGATAACTTCAAACGTCAACTTATCTGAACATATTACACCTAACCTATGCAACCTTCACTGGCTCCCAATCCAAAGCCGCATACAGTACAAAATACTAGTCACCACCTTCAAGCTAATCAAATAAATTGCTCCGTCACACCCCAAAACATTACTCAGCAAGGAAACCAACCCCTGAAACCAAAGAGAACATAACAAAAACAAGCTAACCATCCCATCTGACTTCAAGAAATCCAGAAAATCAACTAACAACAGAACTTTTTCACACTTCTCCCTGTCATCTGGAACAATCTCTCAAACATCATAAGATCCATAGATGACCTCACCACATTCTATAAGCACCTCAAAACCCACCTGTTCACCATACACTTTGGAAATACACATGAACACGTCCATTCAGAACAGAACCAAGACACCCCAACAATCAACCTAACTCAACACTCACCTACCAAATGTCTTCCAGAGTAGCTCTAATTTACCAAAACATTATCCAATCACCTACAGACCCAATATGTACATAGTTAGTTAGACAATTGTTTTCATACAAATGTATATAGTTAATTAGATCATTAGAAATGTATATAGTTGCCTGTTTAATGAAAATGAATATGTACCACTTCTGAACAATTCAAAGTTTGTGTTCTCTGTAAACCACATTTGATCTACTGGAAAATGCGGTATAAAAATTTCCAATAAATAACTAAATAAATAAAATAAATAAATAAATGTATATGCTGCAGATATCTAGGTCAACTGGTATGGATGAGTTTTCTGTTTTGCCATCATTGTGACCTCTCAGCTTTACAGTACATAAAGAGGATGTATCTTGTACATTCAGACACCTAACACTCGTTGCATAGCCATCCCCTGCACTGTTATGCGATCATTACTTGCCTCATATGGAGCAAATGGACTCAACTTGTCCCTTTCTATTATGCCACTCTGTCAGGTGTATTGTCTTGCAATTGTAGAGGCTGAGGCACCAGTCCCATCCGCACAAATGGTGTTTCATGTACCCCATGGCATTGTTACTTTTGGTTCACACAGACCAAATGCTTTTGGCCTGTATGATTCCATACATCCACCCACCACACACAATGCAAATTCTCTGCTTGGATGATCCATGGCACAGCCCTGCACCAACTATTGGCCATCAGAAAGATTCATGGTGTGGTAGCTTACTGGCAGTAAGCTGCCCCATCATGGCCCTCAGGGGTCATTTGCAGCAGTTAGCCATCTCTTGTGACTGTTCCACATGCTCTCATGGACAATATTCCCTTTTTGCCCACCTCAGGCACATTCTGTCTTCACCCAGACACTATTCTGGCTTATGGCATGCCACACACTGACAGTACATCTGGATACATGTCCACACCTCACAGACACTATAATGCAGCTTATGTCATGGGGTATGCTTTCAGGTGCATCTAGGACTGCATGGCTGTCACAGTGCCCTCCGCTGCTGCATCCCTTCCGCTGACTCCGCTGCCGCCACCACCCACCCATGACATAGCCAACACCCACACTGACCATCATCACTAGACAGTCACCTATCTAGCCTAGTCAACAGCATAAGCCTGCTGTACAGTCAAACATGCTCATCACACATACTACCACATTGCCAGGCATCAGGTGAGTCAACTCCAGCAGCTACCAATTGTGCTTGCATCCATACCTTCTCCAATGGCTTCCCTACCCTCCTTTAAGCATTTCAGTGGCTTTTCTGTATTAAGGTGCATGCCAGACACCTTCCTGCAGCATGTCATGTTAACGCGCGGTAAGTGTCTATTACCACCCCTTTCTGCCCTATTATCACACGGTAAGTATCCACTACCACCCCTTAATGACGGACTGCCTCTAACCCGTCCAGCACACTTAAAAATGACTGCTCCCTTACCGCCATTTAGTAAACATACCCCTAGGACTCACTTTCCGTAATAGTTCCCATGTTAATGTTGAAATTGATCTGAACTGTTCCATGTAATTTGTTTGGTTTGGATTTTGTATTAGTTCTATGTAAACCGTGTTTGATCTCTGGAAAATGTGGTATATAAATGCCAACAAATAAATAAATAAAAATATAGCAGCTTAATTTCTAATGATAGTATCATGAGACACTAGAGACTACCGCCAGGGGTTGAGAAGGGCCATTTTGAACCCAGAGCCAAATGGAGTTAGGAATCACCCCGCCCCATTCCATTAGACCAGCAGTGATTGGAGAGGTAGGCATGGAGAGGGCTTATGGGGGAGCTACAGGGTCTTCTTGGGATGAGGAGCGTTGACTCGGGGTCTGGGGAGGCCTACAGGAAGTGGGGGTACTTGAACTGAGGATAATGAATGTGTCTTGGTGGGGGTAGAGTGGTCGGTCTGTGCTGCTATTCCTACTTTATCGACCTCTTTAAGATGGTGCCCTGGATATGGCCTGATGCTCTTGGGCAGGAAAAATAATGCCATCTTTCAGGAATAACGCAGCTTACTTAGCAGAGGTTTGTGATTCTGGTAAACCAAGCTGTGTAAAATGCTATATTTTACTGCAGCTTAGTAACTCCCTCCCTCCCCCCCCCCCCCACTTTAGTTCTTTACTGTATGTTTGTACTACTGTAGCCCATAATAGTCTTGCAAAACTGATACTCCATGTGAGAGAGGGGTGACTATTTCCTCCTGTAGCTTGTACTACTTCTCACCAGTCCCAAGATCTCTGCAATGTTCTCTTTTTTAACTTTGGTGTATTTTGAACAAAAGGTGATATATCAAGATTTTGCAGCAACTAAACTAAACTTTGCAAATCTTTGTAAAAAAAACATAAAAGAATTATAAATCCTGCTATCATTCTGTTCACCTAAAATGTATCTGATTAAAGATTTCACTTTAGCGTATCTGACCTTTGTAATAACACATTTTTCTAGTAATGACTTTAAATAGGGTGCATGTTATTATTGACTTATTATTGAAGAATTATCACAAATTCAGCAGTTGCCGTTTGTTTGTTTTTTAATTAAAATGTTCATTAAAATGAATTAATTGACCTGTACAGAGCAGTGGGTACAACTACACTAGCCACCTTACTGGGCAGACTAGATGGACCTTACTGGTCTTTATCTGCCATCATATACTATGTTCCTATATATAGTGCGATGGGGCCTGTGGTTAGAGGCCTATTTAGCCCTATATAGGCGGTTGCCTAGGGCGTATGCACAAGTAATTGCTCTGGCCTTGTAAATAAAAAGTCTTTCAGAGCAACTTGAAATGAAAAGTGGGTTTTATTCCCCGTCCCGCTCGGACATTGTCAAAGGAAACAGAAACTTTAAATCAGATAAGCTTAGCAACAAAAGTGGTGACACACGTATATTCTCTTGTTATATTCACAGAGTTCTCTTCATCCAGTATTTACATCATACGGTTGCATTTAACACAGACACTGCAATCCATAGGAATATCCTCTTGCAGAGTAGCAGCGTCTTCCCATATCATTTCCCCAGCACTACTCACACTGCTGGTATCAGACCCTTCTTGAGAACGGTATTCAGCTATAGCGTCTTGTGACACTTCACTATAACAGTCACTGGAGGCTTTTCCCCCTTTGGGTCTATATCTCTCTCTGTAGCTGGTTCTGCCTGGGCTTGACTCCCAGAACATTAGCTCTGAAACATCTTGCTTCTTATGTCTGTAATCAGAACCCCGCCCTTTGCAGTTATAAGCTTTAAACTTCTCTTTGTTATTATAGGGAAGTTTCCTTCTCTCTGCAGGGCTTGTCTTTATGCTTGGCTCTCTATAGCCTTTGCTTCTAGCCTCCCGGGCTGGTTGAACAGGAATATATTTGTTCCTAACTTTACACCTATTTCTTAAGCTGTAGCCATGCATGGAGTGCCCATCCCCCAACACTTCCCTCTCACCGTGACCTCTGCCTTGAGCTGGCAAATACTGGCCTCTGGGGTAGTGGGGTAATCCTGGCTTCTCTCCAAAGCTATTCCTGGTAGCAGGTCTTCCCTTAGTGCAGCTTGCCTTGAACCTTCCTTCTCGAGAGCTGGAGACAGACTCACTTCCTGACTCCTCGTGAGAAGAATTTCCTCCCAGCAATCCCCTGGGGCTTCTGTTCAGCTGACCTGGGACACACCTCCTGCTCCTCTCTCTCCTACTGCTTCCCGTGGTGATCCTGCTTCTGATTCTCCTCTCTAACTGACTGGAACCCTGCCCTAAATAATCCCTAGCTCTACACGTGACCTGGGGACTCTCACTCAGGTGTTCCTGATGGGACTTTTGTTTGCTACGTAGCAAGAATTTCCCTTGCTGCAGTGAATCATGGTGCCTAGTGCTGCTTTCTACAGCTGACTCTGAGGTAAGTCTTTCTTTTATCTTATTTTCCCTGGGCTGTGTGCCCCTTGCTGCATCACATATCCCCCCTCTTAAGATATTCCGTGCTGGTAAACTATTGTGCACACAGCGCGGAATCTGTCCTAGCCTCATGAGTGTTCCCTCATACCTGCTGTACGCTGGGTTACCCTCCTCGTAGGGCTTCCGGGGACCTGTGTGTGCTGCCCGGTACTTGGGTACTATATTAAAACTGCTAACAGTGGCCATCCTTTCATGCCATGGTTTTAAAACATTTATGTGGTACGTCTGAAGGCGCCCTCTGTCACTCTTGACTAGATATGACACCGGACCCTTGCGATCCACTACCGTATAGGGACCCTTCCACCGGGCCTCAAATTTTGGCCCTGGATCAGTGACCATTACCACGACCTTATCACCTGTGGCCAACTGTCTAGGTTTTTTACCCCTGTCATAGTACTTTTTCTGTGTTTTTCTACTATCCTGTAGATTCTTATCCGCGGCTTGAGATGCCCTCTGGAGGCGACTCCGTAGCCCGCAAAGAAATTGAGGAACTCCTATTTCTTCCTCACCTGGTTCCACCCACTGGTCTCGTAATATGTCCAAGACCCCTCGTGGTGCCCGTCCGAACATAAGTTCGTAGGGAGATGTTCCTAGGGAAGTTTGTGTCCGTTCCCTACTAGCATATAGGACAAATGGGAGCATAACATCCCAGTCCGCCATTTGCCCTTCTAACCCTCTCCTCAGCAACTGCTTAAGGGTTTGATTGAAGCGTTCCACTAGACCGTTTGTCTGTGGATGATACGCCGCTGTTTTTATATGGGTGATGCCAAAAGCATCCCATACCTGTGCTAAATATTTTGAGACAAAATTGCTTCCCCTGTCTGTGAGCATTTCCCTCGGGAAACCTACCTCACAGAATAACTTTATTAATTCTGTGGCTATAAATCTAGCAGAAATGTTCCGTAAAGGAATCGCCCATGGGAACCTAGTGGCTACATCCATGATAACTAGGATATACTGAAATCCCCTAGGGGTTCTTATTAGGGGCCCTACAATGTCCATTGCCATTCTCCTAACTGGTTCCGTTATGGTAGGCATCTGGATCAGGGGAACTCCTGCAGGCTTTGCAGCGCTTACTCGCTGACAAGCCGGACAAGCCTCACAAAATTTCTTTGTCTCGCGAAATACTCCAGGCCAATAAAACCGCTCGAGAATTTGGTCGAGTGTGGCCTGTACCCCTTTATGCCCTCCAATAGGGTGGTCGTGAGCGAGCCTCATGACAACAGCCTTAAATGTGGTAGGAACTACCAACTGTTTCCTAATGGCGTTATTTTGGGGGTTACTACTCTCCCTGTATAATATCTCCTCCTCTAATAGGAATCTAGGGAGTACGTCCCTCTCCGCCTTTGCAAACTCGAAGGCATATTTTAATACAGGGTCTGCCCTCTGTTCTTTAGCAAAGGACGGAAACTTTTTTACTAGGTCCGCCGGTACCCATGGCAAGCCTTGCCCATCGGCTACTCCGGCTCTCCACTGGGCTCGATGCTGCCTCTCTCGGCGCTTTTCACCCTTACTCTTCTTTTTCCCTTCGCTGGGGTTAGCAATTAAATCATCGTGCCTGGGAAGCTCGTGTAGGCCCTCATCTGCACTCACCTCTTCCCCCTCTTCTGGTTCTACCTCACCCTCTTCCATTATAGGATTAGGATTTTCCTCCACTAAAGTGTCACTAGGGGTCCTCAGTTCCTTCGCCTGAGATCTGGTGGAAACTAACCCTCCCTTTACGCATGTATTGCTCTCCATGCCTTTATAGAAGGGTGGCCAATCTCTTCCTAGCATGATGTCGTAGGGTAGCCTGGGAATGATGGCTACTAATACTTCCCTTCGTGTGCCTAAGCCCTTAACTTTTATCCTGAACAAAGGATATGAAGTTGTTGTCCCGTGCACACACTGAATCTTCGCTGTTCCCTCTTGCTGACTCGGGGGAAAACCCCTCTGGGCCTGTATGGCCTTCCAAAAACGGCGAGAGACCATACTTTGGTCGGCCCCCGAGTCAAGCAAGGCCTTAGCTGGGACTCCCTGTACCTCCACATCTACTCGGAAACCTGCAGCTGTGAGGTGAACCTGGCCAGTAACAAGTGCTGTGCGAGACCTGCATTCCCTTTTAAAGTGTCCACTTTTCCCACACTTAAAACACTTTAACACCTTGTTACCTTCTGCTTTTATATACCTGGATTCCTGTGAACCCACCTTGTTCCTTAAAGACATATTAGCATTTCTTACAGAGTTGTCTAACCCTGACCTGCTGCTAGCGCTGGCTCCTTTGATTAGTTCAGCCTCAAAGAATCTTTCCGTTAGGTGCGCTGCTTCAGCAGAGGTTCTACAATTCTGTAGAGTAAGAAATGTTCTAACCTCTTCAGGTACTGCGTCAAAGAACTGCTCTAATACAATTAGATCCAGTACTTCCTCCATTCGTTTACCCTCGGGTTCAAGCCACTTTAAAACCAACGCATGCACTCTGTGATACAGTGCCTTTGGTGTTTCCTCTGGTTGAATCCGGGTAGACCTTAGCATGCGTCTGTACATGGTAGGGGTTAAGCCCAACCTATCCCGTACAGCTCTCTTAACCTCTTGATAGTCACTTGCAAGAGCTGCTGGCATGGCCCTATAGGCTGCCTGAGCCTCACCAGTTAACGCTGAGGCCAGCCTAACGGCTAACTGCTCTTGTGGCCATTTAGCATTACTAGCTATTCGTTCAAATGTTTGCACAAAGTCATCAAAATTGTCACTAGCATGCATTTGTCCTAAAGTCCAAATCCCACAGCTCTGTGGGCCTACCCCACAGATAGGAACGGCTGCTGGTGATTCGTCCTTCTTAGGCTCCTCCAGGATAGTCCGCATTAAGTCCGTCAGGGGCTTCTGTTGCTCCACCAGGGCAGCGATGGCCTGCTCCTGGTTCTGCCGAGCTAGCTCTCCCTGTTTCTCGAACTGGCTGCTCATCCACCTGAGAACCTCCCGTGCATCCATCGTCGTCGTCATCTCCTTTCCTGAAACAAATCAGAAACACACCAAACCAAGTGCGGCACAATAACAAGGATAAAATTTCTCCTCCCAAGCCTCCTCTTCTCACCAGCGATCCTCCCCAACCTGTGCCCAAATACCCGTTACCTGAGCAAGGTGGAGGGTCTTATTTTGAGAAGGTGCTTGCTGTCGCACTCCTGGAACCTGGATCCTCCTCCGTGCGTGCCAACTCCGCTCGTCCCGCGTTGTCGCTCTGCACTGTAGCTCCTTGTTTCCTGGACTGGATCCTGCCAACTACGCCAACCTGCGATGGGGCCTGTGGTTAGAGGCCTATTTAGCCCTATATAGGCGGTTGCCTAGGGCGTATGCACAAGTAATTGCTCTGGCCTTGTAAATAAAAAGTCTTTCAGAGCAACTTGAAATGAAAAGTGGGTTTTATTCCCCGTCCCGCTCGGACATTGTCAAAGGAAACAGAAACTTTAAATCAGATAAGCTTAGCAACAAAAGTGGTGACACACGTATATTCTCTTGTTATATTCACAGAGTTCTCTTCATCCAGTATTTACATCATACGGTTGCATTTAACACAGACACTGCAATCCATAGGAATATCCTCTTGCAGAGTAGCAGCGTCTTCCCATATCATTTCCCCAGCACTACTCACACTGCTGGTATCAGACCCTTCTTGAGAACGGTATTCAGCTATAGCGTCTTGTGACACTTCACTATAACAGTCACTGGAGGCTTTTCCCCCTTTGGGTCTATATCTCTCTCTGTAGCTGGTTCTGCCTGGGCTTGACTCCCAGAACATTAGCTCTGAAACATCTTGCTTCTTATGTCTGTAATCAGAACCCCGCCCTTTGCAGTTATAAGCTTTAAACTTCTCTTTGTTATTATAGGGAAGTTTCCTTCTCTCTGCAGGGCTTGTCTTTATGCTTGGCTCTCTATAGCCTTTGCTTCTAGCCTCCCGGGCTGGTTGAACAGGAATATATTTGTTCCTAACTTTACACCTATTTCTTAAGCTGTAGCCATGCATGGAGTGCCCATCCCCCAACACTTCCCTCTCACCGTGACCTCTGCCTTGAGCTGGCAAATACTGGCCTCTGGGGTAGTGGGGTAATCCTGGCTTCTCTCCAAAGCTATTCCTGGTAGCAGGTCTTCCCTTAGTGCAGCTTGCCTTGAACCTTCCTTCTCGAGAGCTGGAGACAGACTCACTTCCTGACTCCTCGTGAGAAGAATTTCCTCCCAGCAATCCCCTGGGGCTTCTGTTCAGCTGACCTGGGACACACCTCCTGCTCCTCTCTCTCCTACTGCTTCCCGTGGTGATCCTGCTTCTGATTCTCCTCTCTAACTGACTGGAACCCTGCCCTAAATAATCCCTAGCTCTACACGTGACCTGGGGACTCTCACTCAGGTGTTCCTGATGGGACTTTTGTTTGCTACGTAGCAAGAATTTCCCTTGCTGCAGTGAATCATGGTGCCTAGTGCTGCTTTCTACAGCTGACTCTGAGGTAAGTCTTTCTTTTATCTTATTTTCCCTGGGCTGTGTGCCCCTTGCTGCATCACAATAGATAACTAAATTAAAGAAATCTTGAGCAGAAAAAAAGAACAATCAGAGTGAAGAAAGAAAATAAAAATAAAAACCCTAGCTCAAAACTAGCCCATATTATGGGGGAAAAATAGAAATACATAAAGTTTAAGAAACACAAAAATATAGCAAGATCGTAACCTATTATACAGTATCAAGATGTTCCCCTTTTACTACCCAACCTCCAAAGCTAACCATAAGGCAAACAGTTAAACAAACATCCTGATTTTTATGAAAATTCTTCAACTGAGTAGGGCCAAAAAAAGTATATCTAGTGCCCACATGACATGGCCAACTAAACACTTGCAGGGGAAATTAACAATAAAAGTCCCACCACATTCAAAAATCTATTGTTTACGTTGTAAAAGACCTTCTTTTTAAACAGTTTCGCCTTGGCCATGTCAGGAAAAAGAACAACCTTTTGGCTACAAAAGGTAATGTTCCTATTTCTGAAATAATTCTTAAATATAAGACTCTTATCCCTATCAGAAGCAAAAGAAACCAACAAAATAGCCCTAGTACTGATGCTATCTGATGATTCTGGAAAAGCCAAAATGTCCAAACTATCCATACAGATAAGAATAACCGTTCCCTCTTCTCCTCCCCCCTCCCGGATTTTTCCCTTCGGAATATAACACATCCGTCAACATCGCTTTTGGTAAGGTACTCTCCCTCTTCCATTATTAGCCAGGAATGGCTCACTAATTGGTGATTAACATTGACACTCTACCTGGCATTCACCTCCAAAGCCTCATTCAAAGACAAAACCTCTTCTCAGGAGGCCCCAGGCTTCTCAGTTCTTCTCTCTGACTATATAGACTCAGAGCTAAGTCCATCTGATCCATCCAGAGTGGCAGCATCTAACATGGAAGAGGTTGCTGGTACATACAGTCTCCACTCCTGAGTGCAGGTAGAAGCAGGGGAGGGTGAATTTTCGTCGGAGCATAGGGTCACATGTGATAAGGAAGCTTATCATAGCTCAGGAAGGAGCTATAGAAAAGGTGAAGTGACTCTGAACAAGCAACCTGTCAGTTCTGGTAGAAATAAGAAAACAGAATTTTCCCATAAAAGACTACCAGTCCCAGAATGCACCAGGTTTCCAACAGCCATTAGAGGAGCTGAAGTGGGGAAACGTGTGTTCAATCAGGAGGGCTATGAGGTAATCCCTAAGCACTCATCTCAAAGGGCAGGGCCTGATTCAGCACAGCTGCGCTGTGTTAGGGAGGATCACTCATCTAAGCAGAATAAGAGTAGAGTTTATTCTACAGATGACCATCTTCATGATCACCTTGGATATCCAGAGAATTGTCCTCAGTATCCTGAGAATCAGCTTGAGTTTGATCATCAGTTTCATCTGAAGGATCATCAGAAGCAGAAGCCAAACCGGACGGACAGAGAGGGAAAGAGACCCTTTGGAAGAAGGAAGAGAAAAGCCTTTGAGAGGTCTAGAAGAGTCCAAAGCAGTACGTATACTGGGAGGTATTCCAAGGGCCAGCATACACCATTGGACTGGGGAAAGCCAGAGGAATGGTGCTGCAGAGCTAGGAATCTCCAGACGCTACCTGTGAGGGAGACGGCTGCACGTGGAAGGGACCCTAAGACCCGTGCCAGAAGGTATGTGAAGAGAGATCCAGTGTCCAGGGATCTGGATTGGAAGGCTGGACATAAGAACTGGACTACATACTGGCCAGGCTATATAGAGAGGAACTCTAGCAGCAATGGAAGCTCAGGTATGAACACTGATCTATGCCCTAGCTATAACCTTGAAAGACAGCAGGGAAACAAGTATTCTCCTGAAAGTGCTCCATTGAGAGATTCATCTGTGCCAATCCATGATATTGAACCCATGCTTGTTGAAGAAGGGGGAATTATTGCAGATAAAGAATGTGTTTATATGGACTGCTCTCTATCCAAACTCCGTTGGTAACTTTCTGTTATAAAGTACAGCAACCATCACAAAGAAATACAAATTTGTTCTTTAATCTACCCAGAAAAGCTCCTGAAGCAGGATTTGACCCACACAGTAGAAAGCAAGCCAGCTAAGGGGTTTCAGCTGGATAACTGCTAGCAATTAAGCCTTACCTAATTGCTTGTGAGCTAGGAGAGAATCACTTCTGTATCTATGTGGGAAGTAATCAGAAGTTAACCTGAAAAGAACAGTTTGTTTCTTGCTTTGTGGCTTTTCATTTGTTGTTTTCCTGATTTTAACTTTGTTTTTCCAAGTTAACACTGAAAGCAAGTAACCTAATTTATGTGCTACCAAGCATATCTGTGTTGGGAGAAATAACCCCATAAATAAATATCTTATTGGCTTTACCCAAGAGCACAACTAAATTATTGTCAGCAGCTGTGTCTGGTGTGAATGAACTACATTGCCCACAATACCTTGCAAATCATATAGATATATGCACTTGACAAGACTGTGAAGATTCTCACCCAGGCAGCCATCTGACAAATGGCGTAGTTTTTCGGATTGCTTTTGCACAAAGGGGATTTACTTGCTGAGGATTACAACTAAAGTTCAAGTTTAAAGCTGGAAAAAAAGATTTTCCCTCAACTGCACTTTGGAGGAGAAGAGGTTGTTCCAGGAAGCTGTCCCAGGAGGAAAAGACCCTGTGCAGAGCTGGATTCATCACTGAGACAAGGTAATAAGTACCTGGGCATGTCTAGTGGTGGATGGGAGTAAGGCACAGGAGTAATTGGAAAAAAAAAGTGTAGAAAAAAACACCTGTTTGGAAGGTGGTGCACTGTGTTTTTTTTTCTTTGTATTTCTTGCAGGAATCAAGATGGATTCAAGGGAACTAGCTGAGTGGATGGCAGCCCAGTTCAGCAGGCAGCAGGAGCTAGCACAGCAGGCTCAGGACACTGCTATGAAAGCCATAATGGACCAGCAGAAACCAGTGCTTGATCTGGTGCAAGCCCTAGTTCAGCTGCAGAGCCAAAATGGAACAGATGCAAGACCAGCAGTAAATACTGGTACACCACATGTGGACAGTGTGGGACTCAATCAAGGGATTGGGGCATTTAGTTTTGGGAAGTTAACTCCAGATGATAATGTTGATGATTTTCTAGAGTCTTTTGAAAGAGTGGCACAAGCATTAGCATGGCCAGAGACCCAGTGAGCAGTAAGGCTGGCAGCCTCATTAACTGGAGAGGCGCTTGCAGCTTACAGAGCAATGCCAGCAGCCCAGGCTTTGAATTATAAGGATGTAAAGGCTGCTATTAGAGATCGCCTAGGGTTGTCTATTTCAGAGTATAGGCGAATGTTTAGAGCTACTACATTGAGAGTGGGTGAAACACCCAGGGCTCTGAGTCAGAGAATCAGAGGTTTAGCTGTAAAATGGTTGGAGCCTGAGCAAAAGACGGTAGAAATGTTATTAGATATTATAATGCTGGAACAATTTATGTCTGGGGTGTCTAAAGATTTGCACACTTTCCTTATACAGCAAAATTGCCAAAATCTTGGAGAGGCAACCATGCTAGCAGAGAGATTCTTGGAAGCCACGCAGGCTTGCTATAGAAGGGGTGGCCCTCTGAAGATTGGTACTGAGGCAAGATGTGCTGTATCAGAAAAGAAAATGATTAAAAATGTTTCTGAAAATGAATGTACTGTATCAAACCAGATGACACAGTGGAATAGAAAGAAATGTTTCAAGTGTGGAAAATGGGAACATTTAAAAAAGAGATGCCAGACACACACTAGCTTAATGGGGGTGGATTTAAAACAGCCCAAAGAAGGATTTCTTTTGATGGTTGATGTGCAAGGAATTACCACAAATGCTTTGTTAGACTCTGGGGCAGACCAGAGTATGATGTCAAAAAGGCTTTGGAAGAGGATAGAGGCCCAAGAAGGATTTGTGCCTAGAACCCCTGAAAGCCAAGTTCACATCAGATGCATTCATGGTGCTGCAACACCATATCCCACCTATAGGCTAAAGGTTAAGTGCCTGGGGAACAAGAGGAAGTCCTGTTAGCAGTGGTGCCTAGGCTACCTTTTGATTTGGTTCTAGGAAGAGACTGGCCAAGATTTAAGCAGGGTCTAGTGGAAGGACTAGGAAAGAAGGAGGGAGAAGGTTTAATGGTAATAGCTCCCGGGCCTTTATTTGGAAGTCCTCAGACCCCAGTTAAAAAGATGGTTAAGCGTCCAGAAGACCAAGCTACCCCAAAGCAGACATTCATCCTAAAGTACCATAGGGTCACAGAGAAGGCCCAAGCTCCTAAGCGGGCAACCCCTCAAGCTGCTGGGTTTGACCTGTGCAGCATAGAAAATGTGACTGTACCTAGCCAAGGGAGAGCCCTGGTTGACACCGGTCTCCAAGTGGAAATACCTATTGGATGCTATGGGAGAGTAGCCCCAAGGTCCGGATTAGCCCTTAAATATTTCATCGATGTGGGTGTGGGAGTAATTGATCCCGATTACAGGGGCAATATTAAAGTTCTGTTGTTTAATTTTGGACAGAATGATTATCACGTGAAGACGGGAGACAGAATTGCCCAATTGATCTGTGAGAGGCTGGGTTTTCCACCTGTGGAGGAGGTCACATCCCTGGAGAATTCTGAACGTGGAACCAAAGGCTTTGGTTCTACTGATGTCAAAGGGGTTAAAAGCCTAGCTGCCACCTGTGCCCGAGAGAGGGAGGTGAATGAAGAGGAAGATTTGGGACCCCAGGTATCTGATTGTAAAGAAAAATCAGAGCCCCAAATAGGTGAGGACCTGACAGTGGTACAACAGGAAGAAATTAAGAAATTGCTTAAAGAATTCCCAGATGTGTTGACACCCATACCTGGGGAGACACATTTGGTTGCCCATGAAATAATAACTCCACCTGGGAAATTAGTTCGTCAAAGGCCATACCGCTTGCCTGAAGCCAAAAGACAGGAAGTAGTGGCACAAGTCCAGGAGATGTTGGACATGGGAGTAATAGAGGAGTCAAAGAGTCCCTGGAATAGCCCCATAGTCCTGGTGCCGAAGCCTGGCTAGGGCCAGGATTGGTCCTTTGGGAGAAGACAGACAGCAGCAGTTTTCTGTAAGGAAATCCACAAAACAATGAAAAGTAGTTTAGCCTGATTATAGGCCTTGTCCTCCATAACAGATATGTAAAATAGACAGTGCTGCATTGCTTGCACGGACACAATGAATCTGTCATTTTTCTGTGAACCTGACACCCATTACGGTATTCTTCTAGTGCATGAAGGGTGGCAAGAAGGATCCTGTGAGAGATCTGGGTTAATGTCAGCAGAGAGGCACTGCTCGAGAACTATGTAATGGAGGATGCAGTGGACAAGTGTTGGCATGCACTGTAAAGTACCATCTAATTTGTCCAAACACCAGAAGTGACTTTTTAACATTCCAGACGTTTACTCGATAGAGTGAATACATGTGGATGCCTCATTCTACTTCTTTTCAGCACACATCATAGTGTGAGCAGGGCTGGTGCAACTCACTGTCCTAATTGCGCACTTGCACTGGGCAGCAGTCATGGGAAGGCAGCATGGTTGACATGGTTAGCTGGCCAGGCCCAGCTGTGGGGCGCAGCTGGTAGTAAACAGACAGAAAAAAGGAATAAGCAGTGCTGAGTTTTGGAGGTCATGCACAATCTGCATATCTGATGTGTCCTCCATCCCCTCCAATGGAACTTCCTGTTACTGAGGGATTAGGACACTTCAGGTGTTTAGTGTGTACACTGGCTCCAATGCCCCTTGCTGCTTTTCTTTTTTACCAATTGGTGGTGGTGAAAAGTGGACCTCTGAATTGGCTGCGATGGAGTCACTTTCAGGATTTAAGAACGTAAGATGTGCCATACTGGGTCAGACCAAAAGTCCATCAAGCCCAGTATCCTGTTTTCAATATTGGCCAATCTAGGTAACAAGTACCTGTCAGATTCCCAAAAGATTGATATATCAGTGACAGATGTAGGGGAAGAATGAAAAAAAAGAGGAGGGGAGAAGAGATGGGACAAATGTACAGCAAACAATGGAAAGAGAGAGAAAAGAAGACAGAGGAAAGCAGAAGAGAGACAGGACCGTCATATTTAAAAATTAAAATGCCCAGACAATAAAGGTAGAACAAAATGTTTTATTTTGAATTTATTCTGTAATATATTTGCTTTGGGAAATGTGCATTGCTGGTGTTCTCTTCAGTACAAGAGGAACTGTATTTCCGCTTTTATTTCTCCAGTGTTGCTGTAAATGCTGTGTGTGACTTCTTAGAGTTCCCTGTTCAATTTTCGTCTTTATGTTTCTATTTTTAATTTGTGGTCAGTTGTTCTATATTTGGTGAGGGTCTGACTGTGTTTTGCATATGTGATTGAGGTGCAATATTATGTTAGTGTGTAGTTTCTGTGTAGAGATCTGTAAGCAGCCTTACTTGTTCTGTTTTCCCAGTAAGAGATGACTTGGTGTTCCATAAGATTTATTGGTATTATTTGCTGTGCCGCCTTTTGATAAGGTAGGGTTGGTGTCGGGGCAGTTTCTCCAAATGGGTTAGAGATGGTGCTGTGTGAGTCCTGCTATTGTTGTTATATTATTACAAATTTGCTATTGACTCTGAATGTTTGGGGGGTTCTGTTTGCATGTTTTTATAGTATTCCCTAATGCACATAGTAGTTGTTACTGGAGAGAAGTCATGTAGAAACCTGGTACTCTTTCTCCAAACCCCACTGTACATGTAAATGATGTTCTGAAACTTATACACTTATTAAGATATTGTTGGGATAGAAATGACAAAGGCAGGTGGCATCCTATAGACTAACCAATTCACTGAGGCATGAGCTTTTGAGGACAAGAGTTCACCTGAAAGTGGACTCTCATCCCTGAAAGCTCATGCCTCAATAAATTGGTTAGTCTATCAGGTGCCACATACCTCTGTCATTTTTGCAATCCAGACTAACACAGCTACCTCTAAAAACTTTTCAACATGTTGGTTTGAAAAAAGCGGCTTATGAAGACAGGGCTGGTGCTGGGATCTCTGGCGCCCTCCTAGAGATCAGCGCCCCTCCTCCCTCATTACTATTAATGGTAGGCTGCACCTCCCCTTTCCTAAAATTCCTTTGTGAACCCTGTTCACATGATGCTAGTATTTTCTCTTTCAAATCAAATATTGTGACAAGAAAATTGCAGTGAAGGGCCAAATGCAGCTGGCATAAAAATCTGTACTGAGGAGTAAATGTTTAACATTGTATTTACAGAATTAGAAAAGGTACAGAAAACAGTAACCAAAATGGTAAAGGGGATGGAAGGATAGCCCTATGAGGAAAGGCTTAAAGGTTAGGGCTCTTTGTCTTGGAAAAGAGATGGCTGAGGGGGAGATATGAAGAAGTTTGTAAAAATAATGAGTGGCGTGGAATGGGTAGACATAGATTGGTTGTTTACTCCTTCAAAAACGAGAATGACTAGGGGTACACACAATGAAGCTACAATGTAGCACATTTAAGACTAATAAAATATTTTTAAATTTAATTTTTATGATTTACAAATACACACTTCATACAAGAAAGTGTAGGAAAGCATATACATTACTTAACAAAGAGAAATTTCCACAAAATGTTTTACAACTTTTAGTCCATAAATAAACAGACCCAAGAAAACAATAGAAACTATCCAAGAAAAAAAAAAACACACTAGAAAATGCACCTCTCGCCAAACCCTTCTAAATGGACCCTGCAGCAACAACAACCTGGGCATTAACCTGCAGGGACAACAACCTGGGCATTAACCTTCTCCCTTGCCACAAGGAAGTCTAACAATTGTCTGGGTTAAAAAAACAACAACATGATTTCTCCCCTCACATTGAATCATACAAATACAAGGAAAACGTAATATAAAATTTAACCCCAGAGCACTAGCCCTAGGGCGCAGAGCCAAAACCTCTTGGTGCCGCTTTTGTGTATATCTCGAAAGATCAGGAAATATCCTAATTTTCAAACCGAGAAACAATTATTCATTGATTGGAAATAGTTTAAACACAGACTGGCAGTCAATCTCTAAGGCAAATGTAAGGATTAAGGTAGAACGCTGGGTAACTACCTCCAAAGAAGACTCAAGGAACTCGTGATATTAGCAGTCACAGAGTCCTTCTGATCCTGGGGTGATTTAACCCCACCAGGGGACAAATACTGAGCTCTAAATTACACAAATTCCAGAGGTCCATACCCAAAACCTCAAGAAAAAATTTCTTGTCATTTCAATGGGTGATATAAGGGCAGATCTAGGAAAGTTCAATAGTTGAAGGTTGTTCCGGCCTACCAGATTTCCTAGGTGCTCCATCTGTATATAGCCAATACTACTGTCTTTAACCAAGGCATCTCCTATAACTTAAACAGCACTAACTTTGACATTGAGGGTATCAACTTTCACTGAAAGATTGTCCAAAGCCTGTGAGTGTTCGTCCACCTTCTGTGAAAAAATAGATAAATCCCCAACAAGTCTAGTGTGGTGTTCAAACCTTGTATTATGTTCTACAGTGACTCCATAGTCGCAGCCTTTGCTCTTGAAACCTCATGAAACAAGCTCACAAAAACAACCTCCCCCAACTCCTGCACAATGAATCTCACAGTGCTACGTGGTGCCATTGAGGAAACCCCCATAGCCCCATCCAGCTGGGTGTACAACGTTGCAGCCAGCTCACTCCTTGGAAGGAATTCATCGTGAACCACTTCAGTCTGCAGGGAAGTTCACTGTGCCAGCAGCACTTGCACTTCTGGGATTCGGAGGTGACGTACGCACTTTGGGGCTAAGGAAAGCCCCTCCTCACTGCTGCCCACTGTATGCCTGCTGGGATGGTCCAATAGGAGCATCACCAGAGAAGCTAGGAAGACTCCAAAGCTGTCCAACATTGTCTGGCACAGGGATGTGGTGCCAGGACCTTCCTTTCCTCTTACCCATGACAAACAGCAGAGGAGACTGCCAAAAATGCCAGCAGACAGAGAGAAAGTGCAGAGCGTCCTCAGACACATCCACTAAGTGCCATCTTGGATCTACCTGGCGGAATTCCGAACCTCGGGAAGAATATTTTTCACTCAATGTATCACATTGTGTAACACAATTTTTGTTCCGGGGTAGTGACTGTTATTTCCTAATTGCTTATAACTTAAAAGTATGTAAAGTTTTTATTACTCTCATTAAACTTTGCTTTTGTAAACAAGAGATTGGTATTTGTGACATTTACATATTCCCATTGTTAAAACAGGCTTACTTGTGCCTTTTTGTTCACACAAAATAAAAAAAACCACAACATATAATACTTACTTATATTTAAGTTATTCAAGGAAGATCATAAAACATTGAGAAGTGAGTAGATTTTTGACATTTATGATTATATTGTAAATCACTTTCTTGAATAAGCCACCAGATGTAGTCTCCCATCATGTTCTTATTATACTGTCCTTGGTAGTGGCATTCACATTCCAGTATATCCTGGTGGAAACGTTTGCCTTGCTCCTCTGAGTATGCTCCTATGTTCTCCTTGAATTTATCAAGATGAGCATCAAGGATATGGACTTTCAGAGACATTATGCAGCCCATTTTGCTATAATTCTTAACCAGAGTCTCAACCAGTTCTACATAGTTTTTGGCCTTGTGATTTCCCAATAAGCTATGAACCACTGCAACAGATGTTCCAAGCCACTTTCTCCTTCCTAGTAAGCAGCTTTTGAAATTCCATGCACTCAAGAATCTTTTTTATTTGTGGTCCAAAAACACCAGCTTTGACCTTTGCCTTAGACAGTGGTCCAAAGACACCAGCTTTGACCTTTGCCTCAGACAATTTAGGGAAGAAGGTACTCGGAGACTATCGAGTCTTTCTCTAGAACTGTGACAAATTGTTTCATAAGGTCAAATTTGATGTGCAGTGGTGGCATCAGCATCTTCTGTGATTCCACCAGTGGATCCCACTTCACGTTCTTTGTCCCAACAGAAAATTCAGTTTGCTGTGGTCATTCCCACCTGTGATAGTATGTTGCAGTGTCCCTGCTGTCCCAAAGACAAAGATAGCAGGGAAACTTGGTAAAACCGCTTTGGAGACCCATCAGAAATGCCACTATTTTAAAGACTCCGACAACCTCCCAGCCATACTCAGCATACTTCAATGCTTCTTGCAAGGTCTTGACGCTGCTGTAATCCTCTTTGAGGCTCACTGAGTGAGCTAGGAGAAGAGACATGTACTTATTCACATTATGTAGCAGCATGACTTTGAGGCTCCTGGAAGAACTGTCAATGAACAGGCGCCACTCCTTTGGGTGGCATGCAATTCCGATAGTGTCGAACAGACCGGTCACATTGTGGCAAAAGCAGAGCCAAACTTGACTAGTGAAGAAACTAGAAAAAGTGTGGTGATGTTTCCTCTGACCTGTGACTTGCACACTTTCATCCTACAAGTTCCACTGCTTGAACCTGAATGCCAAAAGCTCGGCATTGGACTTGGTGAGACCAAGATCTCTGACCATGTCGTTGATGTCATTTTGGTTTGGGTAGTAAGGGTTTCTCTCTGCAGCTCCACCTCTGATATTGTAATTTAGATCTGCAATGTCTTCTTCGTTTTATGATTTGCTGCTTTCTTCTGAAGACAGCTGCTTTCTCTGTGGAGAAGTGGATACAGGGAAGAGCACTGGGCAATTGGCGAAGGAATGCTTGGATACTTGACAGAAGGAGCATTCTTGCCAGTCTGATGTTTGGAAGGATCCACCATGCAGAAGTAGCAAGTGGTCAGTGGGTTTCCACCAAATTGTTTGGATAGCAAACTTCATGACTCTCCTTTATCCTCTGTACCATCCTGCCAAAGAAAAAATAAAAATGTGAACAATAAATAAATAAATATAAATATATATACTTGTGGAGGAGTGGCCTAGTGGTTGGGGCAAGGTACTTCAGGCCGGAAGGTCGGGGGGTTCAAATCCCACTGGAGGACAGCAGCCTTGGGCCGGAAGGACTGGGGTTTCTAGTCCCACAGGTGCTCCTTGTGGTCTTGGGCAAGCCACTTAACCCTCCATAGCCCATGTTCCCTGTAAAATAGTTCTCTGTGTGCTGTGCTTTCCTGTCTAATCAATGTGTTTATACCTCAAAAAATTTCCTGTCATGATTTAACAATTTCCAATCTGTAATCAAAACCGCTGCTGATCGCTGGAAGTAGCGGTATACAAATGTATACTAAATAAAATATATATATATATAATTATGATAAAATTAATTTGAATTAATGATCTTCTTGCTAAATATTTTGTACATTATGTAAAAATTCAGTAACAATAAAGATTTTATAATATAAAGTGCCACAGTTGTAGCCAGCATCAATTGTCCATCTTACCTTCCAGAGGTTTCTTGCAGTGCTCGCGAGTGGAATGAGGTGCCCAGGGTTTGTCCCGATCCCCAACAGACATGCAAAAATATGCCTTGTAAACTTCACATATCTTGGCAGATGCTTCCACAGAATATTTTTTCGCTCTTGTCTTGATAAAATCACTACAGACATAGCAAAACGCGTCTGCTGGATGCTTACAGCCTCTTGATGCCATGTCAGTCCACTTAAGAAGCTAGAATGAAAATAAACTGGGGAGCTTAAGACACGTGTTGTTGTTGCTCACTCCTATGTTTCTAGTCGTTAAGGAGGCTGCTGAATGATTGTGCTCACTCTGCGCAAATCTGTTGTTTATATAGACGCGAGATGGAAGTGACGTTATAATGCTCACCAAAAGGCTTTTATTAAAAGTTCTCAAAAGTTATACAAAGTTCCAAACATTTTGCAAAGTTCTAGAAAGCTCTAGAACGATATAGAATTTTCCAAAGGTACCCAAGTTTACTTTGCACTAAATCTATCTAGAATGTCCTGCAAAATAGGCAATTTTCAAAAATATCACTCTCTTGGTCCCAAAAGCAATATTTGTGGGCCATAAATTGCCATTCCTTATGGTTTTGAGACTTAAGATATCAGAAAATAACACATTACCCAGGAAAAAGAAAAAAGTAAAAAAATGTATTACACAGTGTAATCAAACTCTGGAATTCATTACTGGAGGATGTAGTAAAAGTCGCTAGTGTAGTTGGGTTTAAAAGAGGTTTGGACAAGTTTCTGGAGGAAAAGTCCATAAACCATTATTAAAGAGGACCAGGGAAATGCACTGCTTACCCCTGGGATAAGCAACATAGAATCTGTGTATCTTTTTGGGAACCTGAGAGGTACTTGTATCCTGGATTGGCCGCTTTTGGAAACAGGATATTGGGCTTGTTGGATCCTTGGTCTTACTCAGTATGGCATATCTTATGTCCTTAGGTTCTTAACAGGCTGTGATAGTCAAAGAATTAATGTAGCAAAAGCAAATAAAATCAATGTATTCATTTATTTAACCCCCCCCCCCAAAAAAAAGTCTACAAAGGTTACAACTATTTAACGTTTTGTGCCTCTTCGCCCGCCTGTTACTGTTGCTAAAGATACTACTGCTACTCTATCTCTGCAAAGCTCTTTTATAAATCCAACAAATAAGGAGCCGGTGATAAAAGCAGTCAGTATAGCTGGATTTAAAAAAGGTTTGGACAAGTTCCTGAAGGAAAAGTCAATAGACTGCTACTGAGACTTGGGAAATAACACTGCTATCCCTGGATATATTTATTTATTTATTTATTACAATTTCTTATATACCGCGCTATTTAGCATCAGCGCGGTTTACATCATAACTTAACGACCATAACCACAAGCTGTCAGGTTTTACATCGAACAGGAGTACAAACTTGGATAACAGGGTTAACTATATACATAAGCTATTTACACTGGAAGGATAGGTAAAAGTCAGATAATGCATGTAAGGGCCTTTCTAAATTGGGTCATTTCCTGAGAGGTATATCTAGGATCAATTGCTGTCTGGTAAGTGTTGGAGGAACAGGTGAGTTTTGAGAGCCTTCCTGAACTGATATAGGTTGGCTATGGCCCTAATGTCAGGGGGTAGAGCATTCCAGCATTTGGGTACATAAAAACTGAAAGCCCTGTTTGTGGTTGTCATGTTGGACTTTGTCGAAGCCTTTGGTATTGCAAGCACGTTGACAGCTGTTGTTCTTCTGGATCTGTTGGGAGGGACAATGTGGATAAGATGCGTGAGTGAGGAGGCTGAAATACCTTTGATTGCCTTGAAAGCTAATAGAAGGGTTTTGAAGGTGATCCTCCCATGGATCGGTAGCCAGTGTAGCGGTTTGAGAATGGGGGTCACGTGGTCGTTTCTGGATGCTCCGTAAAGGACCCTAGCTGCGGCATTCATGGCCAACTGTAAGGGGGTTAGTGTGGATTGGGGGAGACCTTGTAATATGGCATTTGCAAAGTCAAAGTGAGGCACGATCAACGCTTGATATATGGTTCGGAAGTCATCTGGGTCCAAAAGGGAGCGAAGGTGCTTGAGTGAACGGATTTTGAAATAGACGGCTTTGACTATGTTGCTTATGTGGCGTTTCATGTCAAGATGTTGATCCAAAGTAATGCCCAGATATTTTATTGCATCTTTGGTTTGCAAATCAGCTTCGTTGACACTGACGTGGGATGGGGGAGTAAAGTTGGCGTCTCTGGTGATGAATAGCACCTCTGTTTTTTTATGTTGAATGCATAGGTTCTGTGTCTGGAGCCAAGTTGAAACTGCATTGAAGCAGTCTGTGAGTGGGGTCAGGTCCATGTGAGTTGTGGAGAAGGGCATGTATAAGAGAATATCATCTGCATATATCAAACATTTCACATTGAATGATCTTATGATATTGCAGATGGGCTGCATGTAGATATTGAAAAGTAAGGAGGATAACGATGAGCCTTGGGGTACCCCTTGCTTTTGATGGAAATGTGTTGACTCTTCTGATCCAGATTTTACATATTGCCATCTGCCGTCAAGATAAGATTTGCACCATCCTAGTGCACTGTTGCAGACGCCCTTCTCTTTCAGTCTTCCTAGGAGAATTTCGTGACTCACGGAGTCGAACGCCGCGGCGATGTCTAGAAAGATGAGCACAAAACCTTGACGGATGTTGTCAATTCCAGTGATGATGTCGTTGAATAGACCAGTGAGTAGGGTCTCGACCCCATGATATTCTCTGAATCCGTGTTGGCAGCTGTCTAAAGGAGCAGCGGCATCGATGTAATCTTGAATTTTCCGTTGGCAGAATGGAATATAGGCAGAATGGAAGACATGATGAGCACTTCGAAGCAGGACTCAATCCCCAAGCTCATGTCAGCAGTCCCAACAGTTGTCAGTGGCAGCATTAGTGTGAGAACAACCACTTGGCTGGACTTTGAGATTTCTTAGAAAGCGCTGCTTCGCTGCTGCCTTTTGGAGCTGTTGCAGCTGTGAAACATGCACAGACTTTCCTGTCATTACAGACAGACTGTCCAAAAGTGGAAAGATCATTCCATAGCCTTCCATGAGAACCAGTGGTAGTGCTCCTTGCAGTCTGACTCTGAGCAACCAATGCACTGCACCCAAAGCTCTCCTCACTCCCTCTCTTCTCTGTGGCTGGCTGCCCTGCTGGGACATAAAAGTAAATACCAATCTAGTAGCACCCCACAAAAGTGAAGAAAGGAGGTCTGGCATGTTTTGTGGCCTGCAATGAAGCTGAAATAAGTTGAAAAGTGCACACTTTACAGAGTAAAGCCTTTGACACTATTCTGCACAGGTAACTTATAAATACATTGAATGCCTTAGGGGTAGACCCTGAAGTGACTGACTGGGTTAGAAATTGGTTATGAGAGGCAACAAAGGGTACATGTAAACTGAGCTCACTCTGAAGAGAAGGATGTTACCAGTGGTGTGCCGCAGGGATCCATACTTGGTCCTATCCTTTTTAACATTTTTGTGATATTGTGGAAGGGCTATTGGGTAAGGTTTGCCTCTTTGCAGATGATACCAAAATCTGCAATAGAGTGACACCCATGAAGATGTAGGTAACATGAGGAGGGAGCCAGAGAAGCATGAAGAATGGTCAAGAATTCAGCAGCTGAGATTTAATGCTAAAAAATGCAAGGTCATGTATTTGGACTGCAAAATCCAAGGGAGCAGTACAGGGTGAAGTACTGTACACGAAAAAAGAGTGGGACCTGGGCGTGACTGTTTCTGATGATCTTAAAGTGGCTAAACAGGTACAAAAGGCAATAGCAAAAGCCAGACATGTGAGAGGCTGTGTATGTTAAACCTGTTTTGGACCAGCATATGTTTTACATACATAAGGTTTCCATACTTACTACTCAACTGTTTTTTAATTAATGGTTATAAATTCAATGGAACTATGTTTAGCTATTATCATTATGTCAAAAAGCGTTATATACTGATTTTTTATCTGAGATCTAGTTAGTTTAATAGGTATTCGAAGTTTGCTGATTTTGACGGTACTGGCGGCTCAACATAAAAAGATCACAAAAAATAGTAAGTAGCTTATAATGATGTAATAGCTACTATTTTGCAAATAAAAGTATTTGTAGACTTTAGAAAATAGGTTTAGATAACTGTAAGCTACTTAGTGTCAGAGTTATTGACGTGTATATCGGCCTTGTATGTTTTTCATACGCTGGGCTAATATGTTGTCGAAACTAATTACTGTCAAGCATTCTGTTCTAGGTGTTTCAATGGTGCAATATCGACGTACTGCATCAGAAGTGTTTTCACGTGTATCACATTCCACCATCAGAATGGACTGGGCAAACTATATTATATCATAATAAAGTGTTTTAAATGAAAACTGCAGTTTCAATAGTACTCGTATCATACAGTATGTTTATGTCAATGAATATTGGAACTGAATCCTATCTTTTCTGAAGACGGACAATATACTATATTGGATCAGTGTATGAAAAACATACGCTATGTGAAACTTCTATTTTCTACAAAGTTTTAATATTTTTTATTATTGCCGGTATTTCATAGTTGTTTGAGTGTACCAAATCTAATAAATCATCCAGAACAGAGAGAAAATATGCGAGCTGTCCAAAACGGGTTAATATCTTTTGGAAGACTGTGTGTATTTTATTTATTTTATTTATTTAGCTGCATTTATATCCCGCTTTTCACCGGGTCAAAGCGGTTGGGGGATACAACAAACCTACAGTGTGACAAAGCAATGCATTTCCCCTTCCTTCATTTGCAAAATCATATATGTCTGGTGGGAAAGAGGAGTGTGGAGGAAGAGTTCAGAGAGAGATGATAAAATGTGTCTTTTTATGGTAGCAAGGGCTGTACGAGAAATGTTTATAATTGGTTTTATGTATATATTTATATGTCTCTCTCTCTCTTCAGACAGTGGGTGTGTGTTGTGCAGATGAGATGTCTATCAGGCTCATTCTGTCCCGGACATAGATCCCCTATGTACATCCGGTCTGAGTCGGATGTACAGAGAGGATCGCAATTCTAAGGCCAGGGTCGGGCTGCAGGAAATGTCTTCGGGCTCCTCTGCCCCATCTGTGCCCCGGGCTGCTGATCCTGGATGTATGGGAAAGTTATACCACCACATAGGTGGAATAAATTCCCCGCACATGTCGCCGGCCCTCTTTTCTTCAGCTCGTGGAATAGGCTGCTCCTGTGGGCACATGCAGGACTGCTGGCTACAATCACCTCTTCAGCCCACGGGAGCAGCCTGGCCTGCAGGCACACAAAAGTACTGTTGGCCGCAATCCCGGTTCTCTATTGTTTTTCGGCCCATGAGACAGGCTGATCCCATGCGCCAAAGAGCAAAAGAAAGCAATCAGGGCCAACAGTACTTTTGTGTGCTGCTGTACAAGCTGCTCCCATTGGCACCGGCATAACTGCTGGCCACGATCACAGGCTTCTTCAACTCTTCAGGCTGCGGGAGCAGCCTGTCCTGCGGCACATAAAAGTACTGCTCTTTGTGACTGCGACTTTCTTTTGCTCTGCAGCTCATGGGACTAGTCTGTCCCCCGGGCCAAAGAGCAAAAGAAAGCCATGATCAAGGCCAACTGTACTTGGGACAGGCTGTTGCCACGCACACAGGCACCACTGCTGACTGTGTTTTTCTCTTCCGGCCCGAGGCTACATATATGTGCAACTGACATTTTACCAAGGGGACTGTAATGGGGTATATAGAATGTTACCTGTCCCTCTTCAAAGGGATTATCAACAGTCCCCTTTAAGGGCTGGGAGGGCATGGCTCAGAGGGGTTAAGAACCCAGAAGGCTGCAGGAAGGAGCCAGAAGTTCTTCCAGGAAAGCTGTGCAAAGGAATTCTGAGGTATGAACTTTAATTTGGGCTGGAGGAAGGGCCAGGAGGATCAGCTTGTGGAGGTTTAACAAGCTGGGACAGAAGTAAAGCTGATTTTGTTTTTCCTGAACTGCTGTCTATTCTGGGTTTTGCTTTGTAGAGGTTTAACAAGCTGGGACAGAATAAAAGCTGATTTTATTTTCCCTGAACTGCTGTCTGGCCTGTGTTGTAAAGAAAACCCTTTCCCACCGCATGCCACAGGGATATTTAGATGTGGTGATGCTCACCATGTATAGTTTTCCAGGAAGTGTGTTAAGGGCATGGAGAAGATATAGTTGTTGTTGTTACACGCCATCGAGTCGATGTCGATTCATAGCAGCCCTCTGGAAAGTAGTCCTACACTTTGCTCAGTCATCAGTCATTATTGACAGACTTCCTCTCCAAAAATCACTAAATACCCCCAATGAAACCTTGTCTAATTTTTTTGTCGGATAGTACCGGAAAGGGACAAAGACTAAAAACTATGTTCTCCACTCGGTTTTATCCTTTTTAATCATTTTCAAAAACAAAAAATCATCTACTTAGCTGTATCAGAGAACATCACTCTTGTACTGTTGAGCACATCACTCTTGTACTGTTGAGCACGACGTGCACGTTTCGTGTTGTTCACCCTGTTTCAAGTGCTATCATCATACCATATAGAAAACCATCAAAAAACGCTGAAGATCAGCTGTTTCTTAAAAGGGCAAAGTTTTTGTGAATGGCTAAATCTTGCCGTCAATCTGCAATGTCATCCAATAGGAATCAAAGGGATTACCCACCAAAACAGGGAGTCCCTACGCCTAACGGAATGACGTCAGATGATACTAGTCCATTCGACCTCTTTGTTTAATCCAGTAGGATCTACCGTATTCAGACGAAAAATCCAACGTTGTTCTGATCGTTGAAGTTGGATAACACGATCACCACCTCTAGGGTCCAAAGGTACATAATCAAGAACTGTCCATCGTAAATCTTGATAGCCATGATTAAATAACCGGCAATGTTCCACCATCGGAGCTGTCTCAACCTGTTGCCGTAATCGTGAAACATGTTCTCCTATCCGGATTTTAATTTTCCGCGTTGTGCACCCCACATATACAAGAGGACAGGGATATTGAATTAAGTAGACCACATAAGAGGTTGTACAATCTGTCTCCCATTTTCTCCTATACGACTGTCCTGTCGTAGGATGAGTCCACATAACTCCTGCTAAAGAGGAAGCACAATAAGCACAAAGATGACAAATACTATGGCCTTGATGTTGAAGAGACGGAACAGGATGTCTATCAACTGGTAATGCTGAACGAGCCACTATGTCCCCCAAATTCGTTCCTCTAGAAAACACCACCATAAAGGTTCATTGAAAACAAGGATGTAACTCCAATACAGGCCAATGCTTCCAAAGAATCTTAGCTACAGCAGTACTAGATGTCATATAAGGTAATATCCCCACTATTGACGATGTTGATGTTTCCTCAGATAGTGGAGTTCTATCGGTCAAAATCCATTCCCGATGTGTATACAACGCTCGTCGGTATGCTAACCGAATTATTTTCTTAGGATAACCTCTATCTAGGAGCCTTTGGCTAAGTTCCGCTGAATGGAATTAAAAATCTTCCAATGTCGAACAGATACAACGTATCCGTAAAAATTGTCCGTAAGGGAGACCTCTCTTCAACGAATTAGGATGAAAACTATGGATGAAACAGCTGATCTTCAGCGTTTTTTGACGGTTTTCTATATGGTATGATGATAGCACTTGAAACAGGGTGAACAACCCGAAACGTGCACATCGTGCTCAACAGTACAAGAGTGATGTTCTCTGATACAGCTAAGTAGATGATTTTTTGTTTTTGAAAATGATTAAAAAGGATAAAACCGAGTGGAGAACATAGTTTTTAGTCTGTCCCTTTCCGGTACTATCCGACAAAAAAATTAGACAAGGTTTCATTGGGGGTATTTAGTGATTTTTGGAGAGGTTATATATATTGTCACTAATTTTGGGGCTTTTAGTTAGGGTAATTATTGACAGACTGGCACCCATAGCTGATTTATTGTATCGATCCATCTCATTGCTGGCCTGCCTCCTTTGCATTGACTTTCTACCTTGCCAAGCATGATGTCTTTCTCTAATGATCTCTCTCTTTGCATGTTGTATCCAAAGTATAAACGCAGCATTTACAGTGCATGTGTAGATTGGCATATATGTGCAACTGACATTTTACCAAGGGGACTGTAATGGGGTATATAGAATGTTACCTGTCCCTCTCCAAAGGGATTATCAACAGTCCCCTTTAAGAAAGTCGGCAGCCCAGAGTTTAGGGCTGGGAGGGCATGGCTCAGAGGGGTTAAGAACCCAGAAGGCTGCAGGAAGGAGTCAGAAGTTCTTCCAGGAAAGCTGTGCAAAGGAATTCTGAGGTATGAACTTTAATTTGGGCTGGAGGAAGGGCCAGGAGGATCAGCTTGTGGAGGTTTAACAAGCTGGGACAGAAGTAAAGCTGATTTGTTTTTCCTGAACTGCTGTCTATTCTGGGTTTTGATGCCATCAAGTTGTGCAATGGAGGATCTGTGAATGGGCCCGCTATCCTGCCCAAACGAAACTCATCAGCCAAATTTGATCAGATAACTTCCCAAAAGTGTCACATGGAGGTTGGGTTGGATGCTAACCCACTCACTATGGCTTCCCTACAAGGAATCCTGAAACCCTCAGCAAAATCCCTGGCCAAGAGGAGACCATCTGCCCAGCGTGGATAGTGCCCCAGCCATGGCAGCATTACTTCCAATCTCAAAGGAGTGTAGGCACGTCCCAGCAAGAGTGAATCATTTCTCTGTAGGGGTTGGCAGAAAGGGCCCCTGTGGCTACACTTCGTAGCTGGGTGGCCACCCCCACAGCCGGAACAGGCATGCTGGAACTTACAGTTGGGGAAGGGGCATGTGGAATAATTATAACGCCAGCACAAATTGTTGTTGACTGCCCCACACTTTGGCTGCTGCGCAGTCCCTGGGCTTGCCCGAGAGGACCACTACCCCACTCCACCCATACCACCCTTCGCCACCCCCACAGAACCAGTGGGAACTCCAGCCTTTGCAGCTCCCCCTGCACCCTAGCCAAGATGCTCCAACATCTGCATCTACCATAAGTTGATATCCTTCATCCCCTAGGCAAAGGATTGCCTTCCATCTGGTCCTGAAAATCCTCATCGTAATTAAGCCAAGCCCAGCCGCCGTGGATCTGGGAAGCCTCTAATATGGCATCCGCATAAGCCAACATGGGGCCATACAGTGATGGTGCTTCATGCCCCCAAACACTTCCCACCCTCAGAAATGCCCGCATCCAGTTGACTACCATCCTGGAAACTTTCCAAACTCATCCTGTCTTCTCATGTTCACGGCCTTTACGTTTGCTGTCCCCAGACGTTTTTTGGCCCTAACAACTAATGAAACATATCGATGTACCTCTGCTTGCGAATCTTCTTCCTCAAAGTGCAAGGTATCCCAAAATTCTCTTCCCAAAATTCTGTGAACGATGAAGGCACCCCCTTATTCTCCTCAGCACCAAAGTCATGATCACTCACAGCCGAGGTGGACGACGACCCCGAACTACTCGAGGATGACAACGAGTCCCCATTCCTTCAACAACATTGATACCATGTGCGATTTTGTCCAAACCCATTGGCCCTTCAGGTGCACCCGCACCCCCAGCCCTGTACCACTACCCTGCAACTCACCATGAATTCCGGCTTACACTGAAACTCCCGCTGGTGGACCAGAGCTGACAGTCCAACATCCAATGTTGACTGCTCACTGTGCAATGATCCCATCATTAGCCTCCTGTCATTCGGAACTCCAACAACATGTTCCACTGTCCCCGTCTGGGGACAAGCACTTGGTGCCATGGTGGCTTCACTGGGAACCTGAAATATATGGACAATAGAAGGGGACATCAGAGGGACTGGCACTGACCCCAAAGTAGTGGTGTAAGGACCTGCCCACTCCCGAGAGGATACCAGACCATCTGTCTCCCATGCCACCAAATTTGGCCTGCTGTGTGCACTGAATCTGGTGCCCCAACCTTCACATTCCCCCACCCAAATGGGTCAAGTCTTGGTCATCAGAAAGAAGACCCTTGACCTCTACTAGAACCACCAGCCATCACCCTTACCACTGCAGTCCCGACCGAGACAGCCCCCATCTGTGTCTCCGCCATCCCTGCCTGTTCACCATCACCCCTGCTGACCTGAACAGATGCTATAGACAAGGCCGAAGGCTCCAGGGGTGGCCCAACCACTGACGCACCTTGATCCCAACCTTTCATTTGATCTGACCAACCCCCATGTCCATCTCAGGTCCTAGCCACCCCTGAACCCCATCCTGGGTCCTAGTCTGCTCCCAAATCCCTGGCCTTCCCAACCAGACCTGTACTCGACCATTGCCCCTCACTGTTTATTTATTTAGACAGTTTTAGACACTGTGGTGCAAGTTCCCACATGGACCAGTCTGAGCACTCGCTAATGGCCCAAAAGTCTCCCCCCCTGCCCCTAGGGACAGGCCTCTCCACCCTTTAGCACCCCATCTGACACCCGAGATGGTTCCCCCCGGCTGTTCCCACCCCAAAGCCTGCCTGCATCTGACCTCCTGAACTCACCACATGAAAAAGCCACTGTCTTCCCATCGAGCTGATACGTAAGGGAGGGAGAGGGGATGCTTGTGCCCAGCTTAAATACCCATGCAGACCCCCTTCTTCCTCCCCCCCACTCACAGCCCCTACTCAGCCGGTTCGGACACCGCATTGCCAGAGATCATCAGGGACCCTGGCCCTGCAGCCTCAGCCCAAAGTTGTGGTTTCAAAAAAACATAGCTATTTCTATCCAATGTAACCAGGCATTTACAAAGAAACTGAAGAAAAATAGACCCCACAACTAAATAACAGCAGTTTTTAACAAAAAAAAATTCTTTCTTCTTTTCTGCATTACCCGAGAGACATCTGGAAACATTCTCACTCTACAAAACAAAAAGATGGGGATTTCACATCTAAAGAACATCTTTAGTAAGCAGTCCCTATCTGGGTCCATTGCTAGTGTTACCAGCAAAGTATCAGCTATCAGAGGCTTAGTTTCTGATCTCTCAAGAAAAGCTGTAAGGTTCAAGCTGTCAGACAACATCAAGGAGGACTGGTCTGGCTCTCCTAAGGGTTTCACTCATGCTGTAGGCAGATAGAAAACTAGCAACTGGAGGAATTGATTCAGATGAATTTTTCAAGACCTCTATTAAAAATCTTTTAAACAATTCAAGTGCTGAAATCATAGGGACTTCAGAACATTTCAACAGCCTGAGATTACTCTTTCTATTGGTGTTTTCTAGTACCTCCAGTTTCTGATGTATGATTTCAGACTCCTTTATAAGCATTAAATTACCAGAAGAAGACTGTTCCATTCTGTCCTGAAGGGCAGAAACCTTATTCTTTTGCTCAGATATCTCCTGATCATGTTCTGCCAGTCCTTGGGTATTATAGACAAAAAAACCCCAGTAATACTTAGTAGCTGGCAAAAGAAGATAAACCCTCCTAGATCATTTCAAAATTAAATATATTTGGTCTAACCGATGTCATCCTCTGAGTAGAAGAAAAGATGCTCTGAAGGCCATCACTTCTAATCTCAACACACTGGGCTGCTGCTGCTGTTTAGAGGCAACCTTCACATCGTAAACCAAGCAAGATCCTCGGGCCCAGGGCCTCCTTTCTAGCCCAAGACACTTGCTGTGAAGTCAGAACGCCAATTTCTTTCTTCAGCGCAGCCCCAGTTGTCAACTCTGAAGCACCGGCTGCAATGGAGGGACTTGACACTCAAGACTAAGCAATTTCTCCAGTTCGGGGGTGAGTGAGAGGTCCTTTCTCACCTTGGCACCACACAGCAAATGCTGTGGGGTTCCGTCCACACCCACGGGCTAAACAAAATCATCCATTGCCCCTTCTGACTTCAGGTTATCAGTGAGGGCCTGTCACTTAGCTTTCTGCTTCCTCAAGGAGTGCGGCATAGGAAACATTCAGGTAACTGAGGAGAGCCTCAGCAGCGCACCCATTCAACCGAACTTAGTGGCAGTCATCTTGCTTCCCCATCAAAATTCAATGCTATGGGGGTATTTTAAGTAGTGTTGCCCAGTACTGCTAAAATGGGTGACCATAGGCGCTTTAAATTAAGTTTGAATAATTAATCAGTGCCAGGGCATATCTATTGACCATTACTAAATATCCAGTTTCACCAGACTGATCTTTTGCAACCATGCTAGTGGTGATATTCATCCATCAACTGGATTGCAGAACTGCCTAAAGTTAGGACAGCTTTTCACCTATCCTAACTTTAGGCATTTTAAGATATGCCATATGCCATATTGGCCAAACCAAGGTTCCATAAAGCCTCATATCCTGTTTCCAACAGTGGCCAACCCAAGTCACAAGTATCTGTCAGATTCCCAAAAAGGTACACAGATTCCATGCTGCTTATCCCAGGAGTTGTTGTTAAATACCGTTGAGCCGGTGTCGACACATGACGACCCTCTGGATAGTTGACCTAAACTATGTTCGGTATTCAGTCAGGCAGCTCATTGTTGACAGAGTGGCACCCTGGAGTCCCATTCCAGGAAGGTGATGTCTGGGCCTTCCAGATGTCCCCAAAGAAGACAGGGATGTTTGGACCCAATTATGGTCTGCGGGAACAAAACATTCCCGTGGGAGCCAGAATGGGGCCAGAGGACGGCCTGGTGTGCCCCTTCTGCTTGCAGGGACATCCTCCCCTCAAGCACCCCAGACTACCATGTTCCCAGCCCCCCAAATCCCCACTGCCTGACCCATGGCTGGTCTGCCGTGGTTTGGATCTGGAAGTGGGGACCACCCCCCCCCCCCAGCCCTGACCCTGGTGGTGACTTCCTTTGAGGTGGTATAAGCAGCACGTTGCAAAGGGTCTGGCAGGACATACATGGCTGTGACCGGAATCGGTCCTGTATGTCCTGCTGTTTTAGCCTACCCCTGTCCTGCCCCCTCCTGTCCCCTGCTGGCTCTCCCCATCCTGAAGCACAGGACATATGGGGAGAGTCAGAAGGGGAATATGATTCAGATGGATTGTGCATTCCTGAATGAGGGCCATAGCCTTTTATGTTAACCTTCTACCTTGCCAAGCACTATGTCTTTTTCCAATGATCTCTCTTCGTATGATGTGTCCAAAGTATGAAAGTCGAAGTTTTGTCATCTGAGCTTCTAAGGAAAGCTTAGGTTTGATCTCTAGTACTGACTGGTTTGTTCTTCAGGCAGTCCATGATATACACAGTATTCATCGCCAGCACCATAATTCAAAGGCATCAATTTTCTTCCTGTCTATCTTTTTCACTGTCCAACTTTCACATTCATATGATGTTATTGAAAACACCATAGCTTGAACAAAAAGGACCATAGAAATCCACTGCTTTCCCCTGGGATAACAAAAGTTGGGCATGTGACATTATCACAGGGGTAAGGAGTGGATTTCCCTGGTCCTCTTTAATAATGATTATGGAAATTTTCTACAAGGAACTTATCCAAACCTTTATTAATCCCAGTTACACTAATAGCTGTTACTACTTCCTCTGGTAACAAATTCCAGAGTTTGATTACACATTAAGTGAAATAATATTTTCTCCTGTTGGTCTTAAATGGGCTATATTGCTGCTTTATTCCATTTTGTCTAATCTTTCTTTTTTTTGAAGGAGTAAACAATTGATCTATATTTACCTGTTCCACTCCATTCATTATTTTATAGACTTCTATCATATCTTCCCTCAGTCATCTTTTTTTGAAGTTGAAAAGCCCTAACTTTTAAGCATTTCTACATAATCCTTCCATCCCCTTTATCATTTTGATGGCTCTTCTCTGTACCTTTTTTAATTCTGCTATATCCTTTTTAAGATATGGTGACCAGAACTGCACAAAATATTTGAAGTGTGGTTGCAGCATGGAACAATGTTGTTGTTGTTGTTAAGTGCTGTCGAGTCGGAGTCAACTCATGGCGACCCTCTGGATAGCTATCCTAAATTGTGTTTGGTCTTGAGTCATGTGGCTCATTGTTGACAGACTGGTACCCATAGCTGCTTTTATTGTATTGATCCATCTCATTGCTGGCCTTCCTCTTTTGCGCTGACCTTCTATCTTGCCAAGCATGATGTCTTTCTCTAATGATCTCTCTCTTCGCATGATGTGTCCAAAGTATGAAAGTCGAAGTCTTGTCATCTGAGCTTCTAAAGAAAGCTTAGGCTTGATCTCCTCTAGTACCGACTGGTTTGTTCTTCGGGCAGTCCATGGTATACACAGTATTCGCCGCCAGCACCATAATTCAAAGGTATCAATTTTATTCCTGTCTATCTTTTTCACTGTCCAGCTTTTACATCCATATGATGTTATTGAAAATACCATGGCTTGAACAAGTCGAATCTTTGTATGGAGAGAGACATCTCTGCTCTTGAGAATCTTATCTAGGTCTTTCATAGCCATTCTGCCAAGAGCAATGCGTCGTCTGATTTCTTGACTGCTTGTTGCTTCTTTATTGATAGTTGATCCAAGTAGATTAAAGTTGTTCACAATTTCAATTTCTTCTCCTTCAACGATGAACCTGTTGATTGTGCCAGTTGTCATGATCTTTGTCTTCTTTACATTAAAGTGCAGGCCCATTTTGAGACTATGTTTCTTTGATTGTGAGAAGCAAATGTTTCAGATCATCTTCACTTTCAGCCAGTAATGTGGTATCATCAGCATAGCGAAGGTTGTTGATGAGTCTTCCACCAATCTTCACACCTCTGTTGTCTTCATACAATCCTGCTTCTCTGATGATTTGTTCTGCATATAAATTAAACAGGTAGGGGGAAAGTATGCAGCCTTGTCTTACACCTTTGCTTATTTTAAACCATTCTGTTTCTCCTTGTTCCGTGCGAACTGCTGCTTCTTGATCAATGTACATATTGTGCAAGAGTACGATCAGGTGTTCTGGTATACCCATGCTTCTTAATGTGGCCCAGAGTTTCTCATGGTTTACAGAGTCAAATGCCTTGCTATAGTCGATAAAGCATAAATAGATATCCTTTTGGTATTCTTTCGTCTTTTCAAGGATCCATCTCACATCCGCAATGATGTCTCTCATTCCTCGCCCTTTCCTGAACCCTGCTTGCACTTCAGGTAGTTCTTGTTGCAGGTATGGTTGTAGTCTCTTTTGAATAATCTTCAGTAGAATCTTGCTGGCATATGGGATCAGAGCGATTGTGCGATAATTTCCACAGTCAGTTGGATCACCTTTCTTTAGTATTGGTATAAACACAGATCTTTTCCAGTCAGTTGGCCATGATGTTGTCTTCCATATTTCTTGGCAGAGCCTTGTAAGTACGGTAACAGCTGCATCAGATTGCTGTAATACTTCTATGGGAATGCTATCAATGCCTGGTGCTTTGTTCTTTGATAAGGCTTTCAATGCTGCTTTAACCTCTTCTTTCATCACCAATGGTTCCCAGTCATAAGGTACAGGTTGAAACGGCTGTTGGTCCACTTGATCTTTATCATATAAAAACTCTGTATATTCCTTCCACCTTTTCTTGATCTTCTCATCATCATTCAACATAGAACCTTGAGCATCTTGTAACATTCCAATTTGAGGCTGGAACTTTTTCTTTAACTCTCATAGCTTTAGGAAAGCTAATCTTGTTCTTCCTCAAATAGCTTCTGCTTCTATTTCCTTGCATGCGTCGTTGTAGTACTTTTCCTTGTCCTGTCTTGCTGCATGTTGGAAATCTCTGTTTAGTTCTGTTATTGTCTTTCTTTCTCCTCTGGCTTTAGCTTCTCTGCATTTCTGGGCAATTTTCGGAGTTTCTTCCATCATCCATTTTGGCCGTTTTTGCTTTTTCACCTTTTGTAGAGACTTCTCGCTTTCTTCCAACACAACCTTCTTGATGTTATTCCATAACTCTTCTGGAGCTCTGTCATTTGTATCTAAAGCAGCAAATCAATTTTTCAGGCAGTCCTTAAATTCCAGTGGTATATTCTCAAGTTCATATTTTGCTGCATTCATGAGTGGTTTGCTCTTTTTCAACTTTAGCTTGAGTTTGCATACTAGTAGTTGATGATCTGTACCACCGTCAGCTCCAGGTTTTGTCTTTGTTGATGTTATAGAACCTTTCCATCGTTGACTTCCACAGATGTAGTCAATTTGATTTTTATACAATCCATTGGGTGAAGTCCATGTGTACAGTCACCACTTGTGTTGATGGAAGAAGGTGTTTGAGATGAATAGATCGTTGGTCTTGCAGAATTCTATCAGTCTTTCTCCAGCTTCATATCTGTTGCCAAGTCAAATATATTTTCCAACTACTTTGCCTTCTTCTTTGTTGCCAACTTTTGCGTTCCAGTCACCCATGACTATCAGGATATCCTGTTTGCATGTTCTGTCAATTTCAGCTTGTACTTGTTCATAGAACTCTTCAATTTCATTCTCTTCTGCAGCTGTTGTTGGGGCATATACTTTAATTATAGTTGTGTTGATAGGCATTCCTCGTAGACGAATAGAGATTAAGCGTTCGCTGACTGCATTGTATTTCATTACAGTTCTTGCAAGTTTCTTCTTTATTATAAATGCAACACCATTTCTTCTTTGTCGTTCATTTCCAGCATAGTAGACCATGTGATCATCTGATGCAAAGTGCCCGATGCCAGTCCATTTCAGTTCGCTGACACCCAACAGATCAAGTTGTATACGTTCCATTTCATTCTTGACCACCTCCAACTTCCCTTGATTCATGCTTCGTACGTTCCATGTTCCAATGCGTAAGACATCTTTACAGCTTCTTACTCTCATTTCATGCACAGCTACATCAGCAGTCAGACGTCCCGAGGGCTTTGATCCAACCACATCATAAATGCTGGCTTTACTCTGAGAAGTCTTCAGCTCTTCCCCAGTAGCTAGATGAGTGCCTTCTGACCTGAGGGGTCTCATCTTCCAGCACTATAGCACAATTTGTTTTGTTCTAACTATCCATTGGGTTTTCATGGCAAGATACAGAAGTAGATTGCCGGGCCTTTCTTCCGCACAGTTTAAGTTTGGTGTTGTTGCTGTTGTCACAGAAATGTGATCCTCCGCCGTCAAAACTATCCCATTCTGCTGCTGCCCAGATGGGTGGTTTGTCTTGGTCTGGCACCTCAGCTGAGACCTGTCCATCTTGGTAGACCCTACCAGTAGTTATACTACCGATAATTTAGCTCTCAGCATCACTGATGCACACAAGACCTTACGGCACGACAAGCTGCAAACCAAGTGAGGGCTTGTGTGCATCAGTGATGGAACAATACAGAAGCACTATAAAAACCTTGGTTTTATTCTCCATCCATTTCCTTTTGATTCCTAGCATTCTATTTCCTTTCTTGACCACTGCTGAACAGTGGACAGAAGGTTTCAATGTATTATCCACGATGAGGTTAGATCTTTTTCCTGGGTGGTGTTCCTAATATGGAACCTTTCATTGTGTAACCATAGTTTGGGTTGTTCTTCCCTAAGGGCATAACTTTGCACGTGTCCACATTAATTTTCATCTGCCATTTAGATGCACAGTCTCCCAGTTTCTCAAGGTCCTCTTGGAATTTTTCACCATCCTCTTGTGTTTTAACAAATTAGAATAATTTTATCTCATCGTCAAATTTTATCACCTCATTCAGTATTCCCATTTCCAAGTCCTATGTGCACACTGCTGTAATTATGTTTAAATATTTTATTGTTTCATGTTGCATACTGAATCATTATGATTACCTTTTGATGTTTTCAAAAGAATAACTAGGAAAAAACAGCAGCAAGCCCTTTAGTATATGAAATTCATATATATGTATATGTATATGTATATATATATACACTAAGGGGTAGTTTTAGAAAATCTTTCTGCATGTCAAGGCTGTTTGCTCCCAAAAAAAGGGCTTTTGTAAAACAGCACAACTTTATATTCATGAAAAAAGTAGGCACATGTTAAAAATGCAGTTATGCGCCTGCAGGCTTTCCAGGTGGTATAATTAGTGGAGTTGTCATGTGTGTGCATATATTTTAAACTACATAGGTAGCTGAGCAGAGTATGTGCACACATTTACAATTTTTTTTCAGTTCAGGTGCAAATTTGTACCTATGTTGCCTTTAGAAAATAAGCTTAAAACAGATGAATGTTTGGACATCTTGCCTAGGTGTTGTTATAAAATTAGCCTCCACATGCAACAATAGAGCCGACAGAGACTCTGATCAAGCAAGCTGAAATCTGCAAAAAATTCAATTACCTGAATACTAAATAAACCGTGATACACTTGTTTAGATTTTTCTGTCATCTGCAAATCAAATGAGTTCATAAAATTGTAGGAGTTTAAAATAGAACTCTTTATAAAGAGATTGACAATCAAGCACTTTATTTGCCACTATGTAATAGTCATCCAGCTGTAACTAGAACCTTATTGGAACTAAAAAGATTCTGTTCTTATTTGCATGGGGAGAAAGCTGTATGCTCTTATCAGATTTGGAATAATGCTCTGCTCAAAGTAATGCAAATTAATAGAAAAATTCATTCTTGCATTGAGTACTGTGGAAACATATTTGAGATCTTCCTCCTTTAATATACTTCAAATTCTACTAAATACTTTGTATCAAAATTCATTGCAAGCTTCTCTTCCAAATTATTAATGAACATATTGGAATTGCAAACCATAGAATCAACACCTGTGGAAATTCAATTGATGGAATATAAAAACTTGTTAAGAACATGATCCCTAGTATGTATTGAAGTGTGAAGTGACTTCATAAAGACACACATCATGTGAAAAACAGCCTGGAGATGAGCAAAAGCACCAAAGTTCATGTACTTTGTGCTGTTCTTTTTTTGTGTCCTTATTTGGCAACCTGACCTCTAGTGGTAGTATTATGAGACTACTGCTAGATGTTAGCTGGACCATCTGGACCATTTTGATCTAGGGAAGGGCAAGAACAAGTGGTGATCACTTCTTCTGCCATAATCATCAGACTCTCTGAGGTGAGCCAGAGTGCCAGAGGAGTCATGGGAGGGGGGAAGGAGGGGGACAAGCTGGTTCTTTTACTTCAGAAAGAGTCAAACTTTTGGGAAGTGACTTAAAAACATTTTAGCCTAACATTGGGTCTCGGGGCATGTCAATGCCAGGCCTATTGGGCCCCAACAGAGCTGAGGTTCCTCAAGGGAGGGCATTAAGGAGGATCTCCATTTTAGGCTATGGATCCTTTAATTATTTTGTATCACTGTGCAAAGGACTTTTTTCCTTTGGAATTTCTGATTAGTGCATAGGACCCAAACAGAACCATCGAATCCAGCATCGTGTTCCCAACAATGGCTAATCCAGGTTACAAGTACTTGGCAGATCCTGAAAAATAGATAGAACCATGCTGCTTTTCCACAGGGATAAGCAATGGATTTCCCCTAGTCCAGTTTATAAAGGTTTATGGACTTTTCCTCCTGGAACTTGTCCAAACCATTTCTAAATTCATCTTCAATAACAGCTTTTGCCACATCCTCCAGCAAAAGGTTCCAGAGCTTAATTTTATGTTGAGTGAAAAAATATTTTCTCAGATTTGTTTAAATGTACTACTTAATTACTTCTTTGAGTGCCACCTAGTCTTTGTACTTAGAGAAGAAACAACGGGTTAACATTTACTCATTCCACTCTTCTCATTATTTTATATATTATGTCTCTCCTTATCCATCTCTTCTCCAAGCTAAAGCCCTAATTTTTTTAACCTTTTCTCATCAGAAAGTCATCTCATTCTTTTTATCATTTAGGTTGCCCTTTTCTGTACTTTTTATCTCCAGGAACAAGCAGGAATGTAGTCTTCACATATGGGTATCATCGGTACTGACGGAGCCCGCGCGGGAACGCTCCCCAGCATCCAATAGGAACGCTTTTGGGAGCACCCCATAGCTCATGCATGCTGCCTTCCCGCCTCTGTACCTCTCTCACTTCATTTCTCCATTTTCCGCGGAGCCGACAGGACGTGCACCCTGTCACTGCAGAAAATTTCCTTTTATTCTTTGTTTTTTTTGTGGTTGTGTCTGCCTTCATTCGATGCCTACTGGTACCCACGGTTCTTCTTCTTCTTTCTTTAAAAAAAAAACAAAAAATCTTGTATTTTCTTCAGGGGTCTTTCCCCTGTTTCTGATGCTAGGCGCCGTTTTGGGCACTAGGCCCATTTTTCTTCAGGCATGGAGAAACCAGCTCATGGTTTCAAAAAATGCTCAAAGTGTGGTGGTACCATTTCTGTCACCGACACCCATGATTGGTGTCTAAAATGTTTAGGTCCTGAACATTGTCCAACGGAGTGTCTCTCCTGCACAAGGATGACCAAAAGGGGCCTGCAGAATAGAGCTGCAAAACTTGGTACCCTTTTTGCTGCAGATACGATGTCACTTGCATCAACCTCTTCCAGGACTTCATCTTCCTCCCATGGATCTCAGGTAACTAAACTTAAGTCTTCTAAGACTGGCCGGTCCTCGAAGGGTAAATCTTCAAAGTATCGAGATGCCACTGGCGTTGTGCTCAAGGATAGTTCACCGGCAAAACAGCCCCGGCGGGAGTCTTTGGGCTCCAAAGCATTAACGGGGCTCCAGGATGTTCCAGAGGCTTCCACCTCTGCAGAACTACTGGTGCCATGTTCTGGGGTCATAGCCGCTTCTACCGGTACTGACACCCAGGCATCAGCAGGAGTGATGGATAAGAGAATCCTCGCTATTGAACGCAGTCTAGCGTCCCTCTTATCAGCTTCGGTACCGCTAAGACCGCTACAGACGGTTCAACAGGTATCGGTACCGACAGTAGCTGCTTCGACAGGACTGCTTTCCCCCATGCTGAGCCTTCAGTCTATCTCGGGTATCAGGGATCAGGAACCGAGACATTTTGGTACCGACTTCGAGCGGTACCGATACCATGCGTTACGGGAGCACCCGGTACAGAGTGCTTTTGAGTCTTCCGATTCCGATGACTCTGAAGATTCTACTGGTACCAGAGTGAACCTACTAGAGGATTCAACTCCTTCTCCTCAACGCAGGATGTCTCCTCCAGAAGATATGTCCTTCCAGGATTTCATACGTGATTTAGCAAAGGGTCTAGCAAAAACTGTGATGCCAGAAAAGGAACCTAGGGCAGAAGAATTAAGAATTCTGCAATACCCTATGGCTCCTAAGGAGGCAGCTATGCTTCCCATTTACAAGATCTTACATGATCTGATGTTGACAATGTGGGAAACTCCTTTAATGATATCTTCACATTCCTGATGCCTTGACACTATGCACCGAGTGCCAAGTTGTCCTGGTTTTCAAAAAACTCAGTTAGCACACCATTCAATGGAAGTGGAATCGGCCATGCGAAGAATCAAGAGTGCTAAAACACATTCTTCTAATCCTCCAGGCCATGAATCCAGGACACTTGATGCCTTTGGGTGTCGATGCTTTCAATCCTCCATGCTATCAGCCAGGATCAGTTCCTACATTCTTTATATGGGAATGTTCCTGGAAGAAGTCACAAAAGACTTAGAGCTCATTAGTCCTTGTGTCTCTGAGGAAAAAAGAGCAGACTACTTTATTTTGGTCAAGCACGCCCAGAATGTCTCTAAATTCATGAACCGTGCTACCTTTGATTGTTTTGAATGTATTAGCAGAACCTCTGCTATATCCATAGGAGCACGTCGTATTGCTTGGTTTCAAGCATCAGACTTAGAACAGTGGGTGCAAGAAAAGCTGGGAAACATTCCTTGTACAGGAGAAAATCTCTTTGGCAAGGACTGGTAGGACAAGGCTAATCAGCTTGAATCTGAAAATACTACCTTGAACAGACTATCAAAGTCTACAGCCAACCCAGCAAAGAAGAAAACATTCAAAACCCCATTTTTCAGTAAGAAAAAGAAGCCTTACCCATCGTACACCCATCAAAGCCACTGTCTTCTTCATGTTCCCCAAAAGGGGCAGCAACAGAACAGGCAACAAAGAAAGCCGCAAGCTCAAAGAGCTCAACCGTCCCAACAGACCCAGCACCCTCAGGGTCTTTGACTTCTACCTAGAGAACTTAGTCATTCTGCCCCTGAAAGATCCAGAACTCTTTTTTTTTTTTAAATTCTTTATTTTCGTTTTATAACAACAAAGGAAAAGGAAGACATACAGCTAAAAGACAGATACATAAAGTGTAATACATACACCAAAGTAAACTCCTGCCACCCCCCTCCCCCCTGCTTCTTCTCTAGAAAACTAATCATTCCCGAAGCGGGCGTGTACTTACATTATTGTGTTACAAAACCTAACGGTGATCTGAAACATGATGAGTGCACATTATACAGGCATGTTGGAGCAATGAGCAGATTGTACATAATCATTAAGCATCTGCCATTTAGACAAGCGAGAGTGAGGTTGGGCATGGGGAATAGCTCTCCGAGGTATCTGCTCATATTTACTATATAAGCAGACGAGGTTCCACCATTCATTGACAGTAAGTCGAGAGCTATCCTTCCAATTCCTCGTGATTAAGCATATGGCTATACCCAGCATGAAATCAAGGAGAAAGCGACCCTTCTTAGGAAGAGAGGGGACCTCCGCCACAGAGCGGAGTCCCACGATCTTCCAAGAGAGAGGTTCGTGAAGGTGTAAGATAAATTGAATACAACCCCAGACCCGCCCCCAATAAACCTGTAGTTGAGGACATTCATAAATAACATGAGCGAAGGTTCCCACAGCAGTATGGCAAGACCAACACTGGTCCCTAGCATTTGTGTTCCATTTGGCTATTTTTTCTGGGGTATAAAAGCATCTGTGTGCAAAAAAGAAGAGAGTTTGGGTAACAGAGGCAGACCGGGAAACCCGCACTACTTTGCTCCAGAAAACGCTCCATTGCACAGGGGTTAAAGTGGTTTGCAGTTCGCGCTCCCAGGCTTGTTGGGCTCTAAAAGTGGCCGTGTCTGTACCCTGACATAATATTTTATAAAAGTTAGAGGCTACCCCATGGGTACTACTAATAGAGTGAACTATCTCTAATAGCCCGTCCTCAGTAGGGGCAGAGGGCGGCATGATTCGAGCACTTTTGAGGCAGTGTTGAAGCTGCATCAATTGAAAGTAGTGTTTCGCTGGTAACGCAAATTCCTTTTGTAAATCAGAAAAGGTTTTCCAACGAGCTGCAGAGAAAAGCTGTTGGGGTGTCCAGATCCCCCTTGAGTACCAGGGTTTCCATGCTATCGTTCTATTTAGGACTTGAATTCTGGGGTTATTCCATAGCGGGAGTCCGTCCTGAGGACATACGTTCGGGCCCAGTGATAGAATGAGAGTGTTAAAGGCCGCAAGAGTATCGACAATCATTGGTGGATGGCGGGTGTCTACTTGATAGGACATACCGGGGAGATGGGTCAACGGAATTGGGCTACTAAGCTCCTCTTCTATATCAAGCCAAACTGGTCTGCTGTCTGTTGAGGCATCTAGCCATCGGGCACCTTGCTTAAGTAGGAAGGCTTGATGATATCTAAGAAAATCAGGAAATCTGGTACCCCCTCTTTCCTTTGCAGACTGCAGTTTTTGTTTAGCTATCCTTGGTGGCTTGCCCTGCCAGAGATAACGGACGAGAAGGCCCTCAATATCTTTATAAGTATGTAGCGGGAGTAAGCATGGCAGCATTTCTAAAATGTAGTTCACTTTGGGGACTATCATCATTTTCACAGTTTCTAAGCGGCCCCACCATGTAAGAGATAAGGGAGACCAACGATTCGTGAGCTCACGGACTTTGGAGACTACCTCTTTGGCATTAAAACTGATAGTGTCTTCTAAAGGAGAACAGTAATGGACCCCGAGATACTTCACCATGCGGGATTGCCAAAGGAAGGGAAAGGCCTGCATGTCAGCCTCATGTACCCAGCGGTTCAGTGGGAATGCTACAGATTTGGTCCAGTTAATTTTATAGCCCGATAATTGTGAGTATCCGTCAATCACATCCAAGACAGCTGGAACCGAATCGAGGGATACGAAAAGCATAAGGTCATCTGCATATGCAGAGAGTTTAATCTCCCTATGACTGAAGGGGACACCTCGAATACGTGCGGACTGTCTAATAAGGAGGGCTAGGGGTTCAAGAGCTAGATCAAAGAGCATTGGTGATAGGGGGCAACCTTGACGCGTGCCTCTTTGGAGATTAAATGGCTGAGACTTGATGGCATTTACACAAATACTGGCGACGGGTTGAGTGTACATGACTTGGAGATATCGGAGGAAGCCCTCCCCAAAGCCATACCATCGGAGAACTGCAAATAAGAAGGGCCATTCTAGGCGGTCAAAGGCTTTTTCGGCATCCAGGGAAAGACCCACCCATGGATGATCTAGATTGGCAGCACTGGATAGCACATGGCACAAGGTCCGAGCATTGTCAGCAGTTGATCTGCCGGGTATAAAACCGCATTGGTCGGGGTGAATTAGGGTGGCCATCCTGTCAGATAGCCGGGTGGCCAAGATCGTTGCGAAGATCTTATAATCGGCATTAAGTAGAGAGATTGGACGGTAGTTGGCGGTTAGTAGCGGGTCTCTGCCTTCTTTCTCAAATACTACCACATTAGCTGCAGAAAAGGATCCCAAAGAGGATGTATCTACCGCAAGGGCAGTAAAATAGAGTTTTAAATAGGGAACTAAATCTGCACTGAACGTTCTGTAGAATTCGGTCGGGAGACCATCGGGCCCTGCGGCACGGCCCGAGGCTGTTCGTTTTAGGGCAGATTGGATCTCTGAAGTAGAGAAGGGTTCATCCATCGCATCCCTATCATCTTCAGAGAGGGTCGGCCGCTGAATGTCAGAAAGCAATCGCTCGAATGTCTCTGACGAGAACTCACATTCAGATTGATATAGGCGGGTATAGAAATCCCGAAAGAGCTCTACAATGTCGGAGTCTGTGGTCACTATGCCCCCTCCCTGTGGAGCTCGAAGGGCCGCTACGCGCTTGGCTTCTTTTTGACCTTTCAAGGCGTTGGCTAAGAGTCGACCGGCTCGGTTATTTTCATGATAATATGTCCCTCGCTGAAGCTCAATACTCTTAGAAGCTGCAGTTGAGAGGATTGCATTATATTGAAAACGGAGACGCTGTAATCGAATTAATACACATGGATCAGTACGTGAAGTTAGAACTCGTTCGCCTGCTTTTATTTGTTGGTCTAGTATGAGTAGCTGCTGTTTGCGTTGTTTTCGCAGGCGGATTTGATAGCTAGTGATCGTTGCTCGAATGGCCGCTTTGAAGCCCTCCCACCAAGCCCAATTCGCAGTATCCTGGGGTAGATTAAAATGGAAGTAATCCTGTATGGCTGCTCGAATTTCTAACTGGAACTCTGGCTGAGTTAACAGGGCTCTATCAAAGAACCAGGCCCCCGAATTCCCTTGAGGTGCAGTAGTGTGTAATTGAAAGGAAATGGCAGCATGATCTGAAATATGTTGGGAGTGAATCTTTGCAGTGTCCACCTGAGGAACTAACAGTTTTGATATTAGAAAGAAGTCTATGCGAGACTGGGATTTATGAGGGGAAGAGAAGAAGGTGAAGTCAAGCTCATTGGGGTGTAGTAACCTCCATAGATCAACTAAAGCAAGATCTTTGATCAGGGAGGTAAGCGTGGTGTGACTCTTGGGGGGACCACTTGTCCTAGGCGGCTGTTTGTCAATCAGGGGATCAAGGACTAGATTGAAATCCCCCCCAATTATCAATGAAGTATTAGCAGAGGCCTGCGCAACCTGAGCAATGGTAGCAAAAAAGGCAGGGTCATCCACATTAGGAGCGTAAAGGCATATACATGTAACTTCAAGGCTACCTATCTTGAGGTGAACTCTGGACCATCTACCTTCTGTATCTGAACTAGTCGCAATAATAGTAGCATGCAAAGATTTCCTAACCAGTATGGCAACCCCACATTTCTTAGAAACGGCTGGGGAATAGGCGGCCACCATGTAAGGTTTAATATTGAGTTTAAGAGTTTCCTTCTAATTTAAATGCGTTTCTTGGAGAAAAATCAGATCCGCAGCTTCCTGACTTAGGTAGCTTAGGATTTTCTTCCGTTTTATCGGATTATTGATTCCTTTTACGTTCAATGAGAAAATCTTACATGGTGCCATCAATCAGTAATAGACATTTTAGGTAAGGGCGCTTGAAAACATACAACATAATCAGAATCTGTGTAACAATGACATAATCACCGAGTATTCTGGCTAATACACCCCATATTGAAAAGTATGTACCAAAGTATCTTAGAGAAGAAGCAAAACCCCCAAAGAATATGGCGACCATATGTCTGCGGGAGGAGGCCCTAGAGAGGAAATAGAAAGACATGAAAAAAGAAAAGAAACACCAGAGTCCATAATTAACACTGTCTCTGATACTCATCGAGGCTACTGTGGGTAGATGGAGTCGGGTCACAGATATCATCAAAAGTAAGGCAACAAACTGCCCTCACCAGACTCTTTGCTGGGCTGCGGCAGATCCAATATGGCAGGTACAGCGGATATGAGAATACTTGCAGGAATATTCTGGAAGTCAGCGCATCAAGTCGGCTTCTTTGGAATCCAAAAACTCCGCTAGTAGATCAGGGTCCTCAAATGTTCTTGTCTGATTGTGAAGCGTGACTCGGAGCTTGGCCGGGTACATCAGGCCGTAGCGTGCTTGTAGTTGTTGAAGCCTCAGCCGGAATTCCAGAAAGCACTTTCGGCGGTCGACCGTGGGTTTAGCCAAGTCGGGATAGAAGGAGATCTTGTGGCTCTCAAACTCCATATGGCCCTTTGCACGAGAGGCATTTAGAATTTGCTCAACGTGTTGATATCTCAAAAGTCGAAAAATGATAGGCCGCGGGGTCTTCCTGTTGAGCGTTATGCTTGTGGGTACACGATGAGCGCGATCGATCTCCAAATCTTTGGTAAAGGTGATTTGGAGCAGGGAAGGGAAGATTTTGCATAAAAACTCTTTCATGTCTCCCGATTCCGCTCCCTCCGGTATGCCCACGAGTCGTATGTTGTTGCGGCGCGCTCTATTATTGCCATCTTCCACTTCTTTCTGCAAGGCCCGCACCTGACGTTCAACTTTGTCGAGGTTGGACAACCGGGCCGCATGGGAGTCCAATATGCTCTCCATTTTGTCCTGACGCGAAGAAAGCCCTTCTAGCTTGCTTTGCAGCACACCAAAATCTTCCCGTAGCGCTCGGAGTGCTTCACCGTTTGACTGCACGAGGTTTTTGACCCCTCTAATCTCTGCGAGGATTTCCTGCTGCATTTCGGGGCCCTCGCGCAAGGCCAGCCCCTTCTGCGGGGACGGAGGTTCAGTTTTGGAACGTTTGCCGTGAGAAGCCGCTGGAGATCCAAATTCCAGGCGCGTGGGTTTGGTCCCCGCCATCTCACCAATGTGCCCCGGCAAGATCAGAGTAGAAGTTCCAAGTATGTACGGTGTTAATTCAGGATTCTGAGTAGGCCTCTCGGGAGCCTCAGCATTATGCGACCATCCCGCTGGACATCAGGCTCCGCCCCCCAAGATCCAGAACTCTTAACCATTCCAGGAAGACTATGCTATTTTGCCAAAAGATGGCAACAAATAACATCAGAAAACTGGTCTCTGTCCATTGTACGACTGGGTACAAGCTTCATTTTCTCAATTTGCCCCCACCTACAATAATAAAACAGTTCATTTCTCATACCCCTGCCACCAACCTTTTGTGGCAAGAAGTCACATCACTTTTCACTCAAGGAGCAATCGAAGAAGTACCCATATCCCAAAAAGGGACTGGATTTTACTCCTCCTATTTTCTTATTCCAAAGAAGACAGAGGGACACAGGCCTATACTAGACCTCAGAGAATTAAACAAATATTTGTTCCGAGAAAAGTTCAAAATGATCTCCCTCGGGACACTTCTACCATACCTTCAAAGTCAGGATTGGCTATGTTCTCTAGATCTAAGAGATGCGTACACACATATTTTCATCCACTCAGATCACAGGAAGTTCCTTCAATTCCTGGTCCAAGGAAGACACTTCCAGTACAGAGTTCTTCCTTTCGGACTGGCCTCTGCTCCAAGAGTCTTCACAAAATGCATGGCAGTGGTAGCAGCATTTATGAGGACTCTGGGAATATTCATCTTCCCTTACTTAGACGATTGGCTCATTCGAGCATCGACAGCTCCAGAAGGCAGCTTCGCTGTTTCTCGAGCAATGAGAATTCTTCAGTACTTGGGACTGGTAATAAACCTCCCAAAATCTCATCTCACCCCCTCTCAATCTCTCGAATTCATAGGGGCTCATCTAGACACATGGCAGTCAAGGGCTTTCCTGCCACAGCCATGCTGTCTACGAATAATACAATTGGCATCTCAAGCATCTATGAAGGTGTTCCTTACTGCTCGAGAGATGCTTCAACTTCTGGGACACATGGCATCCACTGTCCATGTGGTTCCCTATGCTCGCCTCCACATGCGAGCAGCCCAGTGGACCCTATCCTCTCAATGGTCACAGGCCTCGGGTCAGCTAATGGACAAGATCAGAAACACCACACGTCTGATTTCGTCCCTACAATGGTGACAATCTCTAGAAAAAGTTCTCATAGACTCTCCTTTCCAGCAGCCTCTATATCAGGCCACCCTGACAACAGATGCGTCCAAGATGGGTTGGGGGGCCCACTTGCACGATCTCTCTACTCAGGATCTTTGGACTTTACAGGAGGTTTCCCTTCACATAAACCTCCTAGAGGGGGAGGGAGTGGCTAATTTCCAAGATGTCGACAGTGCAGTGCTGAGCTGGAATGCCTAAACGGAAGGGTAAGCAGAAGGCTCCTCCCAAGGAGCCTTCCTCTGCGAAACCCTCTCCTTCTGCTAGTGCAGGACCTATGGACCGCTTTGTCCAGCTAACCAAGCAGCAAATTGGGGAGATAAGAGGGGGTTTGGAGGTGCCGGCTGAAGGAACTTCGGCTCTTCCTACCCTGGATGTTACTCTCTCCCCCGATGGGCGTGCTCCGCCTCTGGCTCCGAGTGCACTGGTTCCTCCTCTTTCAGGCGCAGCCGAGAGTCCCTCCAACCTGGTGGGAGCAGTGGCGTGTGAGCGGGGCCTTCTCGAGGTTGGTTCCGGTAAGCAGCCAGTTACAGCTATAGCTGCAAGTGCCTCGGGGGTGGTTCAGACTCCGGAGGGTGCAGTTGCTACTTTGGGAATAACTGAGCCTAGTGGGGAGGAACTTCCCCTGCCTTTACCGACAGATTTGGAGTCACCATTGTGTTTTACTTTGCCGCGTTCTTCTGTAATTTCTCTGGACAGCATCTGGGACACGATTTCTCAATTGGCCACGGTAGTGAGTCAGCAATTGGTGTTGGCCATCTCTCGAGTATCAAAGCTTGAAGATTCCTGTTCTAAACTCCAAGGGGAGATTGTGGAAGTTAAAACGCAAGTTTCTATTGTTGAGCAGAAATTATCACAGGTTTCAGTTGTAACAGACTCCTTAGTTAAAGAAAATATGGCTATGCGGCTGAAGCTAGAGGTTTTGGAGAATGCTACTAGATCTTCAAATATTCGTTTGCTTAACTTTCCTATGGTTGCTGTGGTCTCGCCAGTGGATCTCTTTAAGAAATATCTTCAAGAAACTTTGAAGGTGTCTTCAGACTTAATTCCCCCAATAACCAAAGCTTATTTTTTGCCTTCTGGAAAGAGAACTGGGGAAAAGGTAGCTGGTCTGTCGGATATGAGCTTCTTGGATGTGACAGACTTGCTTCAAACGCCTAAAGATGAAGATTTACCAGTTTCTACATTGATTGTTTCATTAGCGTTACCATCGGATAGGGACTAGCTTCTCAGGCTTTATTTCAAAATGCGTGCCAATTTGTTTATGGGTAAAAAAGTTGCGGTTTTCCCTGTGTCCAGGGAGATGCAAAGAAGGCGTAAATCCTTCTTAATTTTGCGACCAGGGATGACACGATTGGGTGCTTCCTTTGTACTTAGATATCCGTGTAAATGTATAATTGTGTATCAATCTCATAAGTATGTTTTTTTCCAGCCGGAGGATCTGTCCTCTTTCATTAGTGCTCACATTGTAACTTCTTCTCACATCCAGTAGTAGTCCATCGATAGAATTAATGTTTGATTCTCTGTCTCCTTTTGGTATTTTGGAAATAACTTTTTTGTCTTATCTTTACAGGGGAGTTTCCTGACCTCTGTATATTACGTTAGCTCTCTCCCTCAAATTTGGGGACTAATGATAATCCTGTCTAATGTTTGTTATTTTCTTTAGCTGTATTTTTGTAACTGTATTGAAGGGTCTAATTTACTGTACAAGTGTGATGCTTGATTCATTGTTAAAATGTATAAATAGAAAAAAACAAAAAAAAACCCCAAAAACCCCCCAAAAAAACCCTCCTAGAGATGAGAGCCATTTTCAATGCTATTCAAGTCTTTCAGGCCCATCTCAGCAACAAAACAGTTCTGGTCCAAACCGATAATCAGGTAGCTATGTTCTAGGTGAACAAGAAAGGTGGAACAGGCTCTCTGTTGCTATGCAATGAAACTTTACAACTATGGGCCCTCGCCAGAGAGTTGCAAATTCACCTGTTTGCGGTATACCTTCCGGGCATTCAAAACTTATGGGCAGACAGACTCAGTCGAATACTGCTGCCACACGAGTGATCCCTCCACTCATACCAGCTTACTCGAGTATTTTAAATCTGGGGAACACCAGATATAGACCTCTTTGCAAGTCCACAGAATGCCAAACTTCCCCGATTCTGTTCCAGAATCCCGGCTCACAGCTGTCAGGCAAGAGATGCTTTCCTACTCCACTGGGGTCAGAACTTCCTCTATGCCTTCCCACCCATTTCCCTCAGTCCCAAAACTTTATTCAAACTTCAAAGAGACAGATATCGTATGATACTCATAGATCCACGTTGGCCACGGCAAACGTGGTATCCTCTTCATCTGCGTCTCTCTCAAACCACTCCTCTGGAGTTGGGGAATATTCCAGATCTTCTGTCTCAGGAGGACGGATGCTTACTGCATCCCAATCCCCAGTCCCTACATCTCAGGGCCTGGTTACTGAAAGCCTAGAATTCCAGGATATTAACCTTTCTCAACAAGTAAAGGATATCCTTCTGGCTTCCAGAAAACCTTCCACAAGACATTCCTATGCTTTTAAGTGGAAAAGATTCTCTGTCTGGTGTTCACAAAAGGGACTTAACCCTATGAAGAAAGGCTAAAAATGTTAGGGCTCTTTAACCTGGAAAAGAGACGGCTAAGGGGAGATATGATAGAAGTCTATAAATTAATGCATGGAGTGGAACGGGTAAACATAGATCGATTGTTTATGTTATCAGAATATAGAAAGACTAGGGGACATGCAATGAAGCTACAAGGTAAACTATTTAAGACTAATAAAAGAAAATATTTTTTCACTCAACGTGTAATCAAACTCTGGAATTTGTTACCAGAGGATGTAGTAAAGACTGTTAGTGCAGCTGGGTTTAAAAAAGGTTTGGACAAGTTCCTGAGGGAAAGGTCCATAAACCATTATTAAGAAGGGACCCAGGATATCAATGCTTGACCCAGTACAAGCACTGTGGAGCCTGTGTCTTTTGGGGAAACTGCTAGGTACGTATGACCTAGATTGGCCACTGTTGGAAACAGGATACTGGGCTTGATGGACCTTGGTCTGACCCAGTATGGTATATCTTATGTTATTTTGGTATCTGTAGAGTCGCTCCAATTATCAACTTCTGGTCTGAAGACCAATTCAGTGAGAGTCCATCTTAGTGCTATTGCTGCTTTTCATAAACCTTTCGATGGACAACCTATTTCCTCTCATCCACTTGTATCAAGATTCATGAGAGGCTTACTCTTAACAAAACCTCCCATTAAACCACCACCGGTGGCATGTGATCTGAATCTTGTTCATGGTCAGTTTATGAAACCGCCCTTTGAACCTTTAGCCACTTCAGACCTAAAGTTTCTTTCATGGAAAGTTATTTTCCTAATTGCCAACACTTCTGCAAGACACATTAGTAAACTACAGGCGTTAATAGTTGACCCTCCTTATACAAGGTTCCACCATGATAAAGTAGTCCTCAGGACTCATCCTCACTTTATGCCAAAGGTGGTTTCACCTTTTCATTTAAACCAGTCAGTGTATCTTCCTATATTCTTCCCTAGGCCTCATGCCTCCAGTGTGGGAAAGAATCTTCACACATTGGATTGTAAAAAAGCCTTAGCCTTTTATCTCCAAAGAACTAAGCCACATAGAAAATCTTCTCAGCTTTTTGTGGCTTTTGATTCTAGTCATTTGGGACTTCCAGTTTCCAAAGGAACTCTGTCAAATTGGATTGCAGATTGCATATCCTATACATATCAGAATAAAGGACTTTCTCTCGAGGGCCATGTCACAGCTCACAATGTAAGAGCAATGGCAGCCTCAACGGCTAACCTTCGTTCTGTGTCTATGGATGACATCTGCAAAGCAGCCATTTGGGCTTTGGTACACACCTTCACAGCCAACTACTGCTTAGACAAGGACTCCCATCGGGATGCCTCATTTGGCCAGGCTGTTCTCCAGCATCTCTTCCATACTTAATACAACTCCTACCCATCATCCACGGTTGGATGCCAGAGATCCATGGGATGAAGCATGACCCATCTCACCTGGGTTCGCAACTTGCTGGGGTCACCCCTTGGCATCTTTCAGCTGGGGAGTCCCCATATGTGAAGACTACATTCCTGCTTGCTCCTGGAGATAGTGTAGTTACTCACCTGTAACAGGTGATCTCTGGGAACAGCAGGAATTTAGTCTTCACAACCCACCAACCTCCCCTAGGAGTTGTCTCTATCTATCTCTTTCTCTACTTCTCTCCTTTGGTCTCAGCTATAAACTCAACTGAAGTGAGAGAGGTACAGAGGTGGGAAGACAGCACGCATGCGTTGTGGGGTGCTCCCAAAAGCATTCTTATTGGACGTTGGGGAGCGTTCCTGCGTGGGGCTCTGTCGGTACCGACGATAAGAACATAAGAACATAAGATATGCCATACTGGCTCAGACCAAGGTCCATCAAGCCCAGTATCCTGTTTCCAACAGTGGCCAATCTAGGTCATACATACCTAGCAGTTTCCCCAAAAGATACAGGTTCCACAATGCTTGTATTGGGTCAAGCATTGATATCATGGGTCCCTTTTTAATAATGGTTTATGGACCTTTCCTCCAGGAACTTGTCCAAACCTTTTTTAACCCCAGCTACACTAACAACCTTTACTACATCCTCCAGTAACAAATTCCAGAGTTTGATTACACGTTAAGTGAAGAAATATTTTTTTTATTAGTCTTAAATAGCTTACCCTTAAATAGATACCCATATGTGAAGACTAAATTCCTGCTATTCCCGGAGATCACCTGTTACAGGTGAGTAACTACGCTTTATTTCCCTTATATCTTTTTTTGAGATGCAGCAACCAGAACTGAACAATATACTCAAGGTACAGATACCATGGCGTGACAAAGAGGCATTATGATATTCTGTGTGTTTGTCTACATTCTTTTCCTGATAAGGAAATAATAACATAAGATATGCCATACTGGGTCCAATCAATGGTTCATTTAAATCCAATATCCTGTTTCCAACAGTGGCCAATCCAGGTCACAAGTACCTATCAGGTTCCGAACAGGTAGACAGATTCCATGCTGTTTAACCCAGGACTAAGCAATGGATTTACCAATACATTTTAATAATGGTTTATGGACTTTTCCTCCAGGGACTTGTCCTAACCTCTTTTAAATCCAGCTACATTATTAGCTTTTAAGAAATCTTCTGGTAACAAAGCCCCTTAAACATGTTAGGTATAATTGTATTGGTCCAAGTATCCCTATTCCCCTAGCAACTTTAAATAACTAAACAACTTTTAATAGCTAGAACAAATATTTAAAACTAAGATTGAGACAGCAGTCCGGCAGTGAGATGGAGGCTATCAAGTCTTTTGCAGTGACTACCCAATGTATGATTTTCTCTCAGATGGTGAGACGTCTTATGTATGCACTAGTTGCAAAGAGTTCTTTGCTCACAGGGAATGAGTTCAATCTCTTGGGACTAAAGAAGCAGACTTAGAGGAGCTGAGGCAGAAAGAGAGGTATGCAAATTAGACATACAGGAACATAGTAGAGAAGTCCCACCTCCAATCTAGCAGACTTTCTACTGTCTTGGAGGAGAGAGGTCATGTGTAAGCAGCATAACACCTTGGTGCGACAGGTAGTGATCCTGTGGCTAGGACCTGTCCTCCAGGTGATGTAAAACCCTCTCATACTGAGGATATATTTCTCAGGCCATGTGCCCATGAGAAAAGGGTTAGGATGGCTGCTATAGTTGGAGATTTGATAACTGGGCATGTAGATAGCTGGGTGGATGGTGGATGTGAGGATCACCTCATAACTTGCCTGCCTGATGTGAAGGTGGTAGAACTCACCTGCCACCTACAGTAGATAAGGTTTTAGATAGCATTGAGGAAGAGCTCACTGTCTTGGTAAATTCAAGATTTTAGGTAGAAAGTTGAAATCTAGAACTTCCAGCGTAGCATTATCAGAAATGTGTCTCACTCCATGCAGAGGACCCAAGAGGCAGGCAGAGCTTCTGAGTCTCAATGCATACTATAGATGAGACAATGGTTCAAGGAAGAGGATTTTGGATTTGTTAGGAAGTTGGAAACATTCTGGGGAAGGGGTGGCTTTTCAGAAAGGATAGGATTCACCTTAACCAGAGTGGAACCAGGCTGCTGGCATTAACCTTTACAAAGATAATACAGCAGCTTTTAAAATATATAATGGGGGAAAGCTAACAGTCACCCAAGAGCACATGGTTCAGAATGATGTATCTTTGAAGGATACTAGCAAAACATGAAAGTTAGGGTATCCTGCTAGAGAGGTTCTAATAAAGGTAAAAGTAACCCAGGTGCCTTTAAGTAAAAAGCAGACAGAGTTGAATGATTCAAAATTACCTCTGTCATCCGATAGTCGGACTGTTAATAGTGTAACCAATTAAAAAATAAAATAGCATAAATTTACTTATCTGGGATGCTGGTGGTCCTGACTTCTTGTGCTGAAGTACTCTGCAGCAAATATAAACAGGAAGAAAATGGCATCAGTTTAAAAAAAAAGTAAAAAGAGTTAGGGAAATGTTAGTTGGAGAGCGGTCTATAAATAAATTGAAGGAGTTTGGGTTTTGGTGCTGCTATGAGCCAATGTAGGTTTCTGAGAAATAAGTAATTAAAGATATGTTTACCTTTGTAGTTAAGATGGGCTGATCAGGGCTACTGCAGCTGGTGTGTTTGTTTAGCTTTTCAAAGATTTAATTTTAGCTGGGGATAACAGTCTTGGAGAGAGAGATATGCTGGGAGCTTTGTTGTAGTTGCATTATTAGAATCCCTGGCTTGGGCCTCAAGGGGAGGATGGGCTAGAATTAAAGGAACCTATCATAAAATACAAAACCCTTTCAATTAAACCCTCCTTCTAAACCTTTTAATATAATAAACAACTTTTATCCACAACTTATATAACAGGTATTCAAAGGCCTCAGTTACCGCTCATACCCGCCATCGATGCACAGTGTCACCGTTGGATTGAGCTGACAATTGCTACATCATAGGCCAAGCCCTACCTACCCATACCTTATCTTTAATTTTAAATATGATTATTACAAATTGAAATTCTTAAAAAATTATCCTAAAAAAGTACTTTTTAAAGGATCCCTTCAATCAATCTCATGTAAACTTCAAAGAAATTTGCAAAAAAATTTTTAGTTAACAATATACGCAAAATAAAGTGTCTCTATCCCGTAGAGGCACCACTTCGCTGAACAGGTTACAGGCAATTTCCAAGATCAAACCCCAATAGTCTCTCACATGGAGACTGACACCATCTGAAAATGGAAAACAGAGGAGTACACTGTATGAAAAGTAATCAATACTTAATGTAAAGCAACCATTCCACTTATCTTAAAGCTTTACTCTTGACGCTTCACGGTTTGTAGCATACGGTCTCACAACTCCTAATCACACAAAACCATGAGCACACACGGGCAACAACTACGTTCTGGATCCAACAAAAGCTTCTGTTTCACCCTGCCGGGCTTCCTCAGGGATCAAACGTTTTGCCCAAAATCAATATGACGCCATTCCACGCGGGCGATCAAAGCGCCTCAACTGCTAGAGCGGCGTCTGACGTAACTGCCCTTTAAATACGAAACTACTGGCAGCTAGCAAGATGATACGTCATCTAAAACTAAATACGTCACTCCTCTCACAATCACCACAACTTTATCGAACACATATACAACCATATTCATTTATAACTACACTCGACACAAGAACTGACCTTAGCACACTAGCCCATTCAATAGCTCGCATAAACACCACTCTACTGACTAAAAGTATCCCACTACTGATATATTGCAGAAAAGAAAATCATTTAAAAGAATAAAGACCACTCAATTTTATCATTCAAGCCCCCTGGGATAAGAGTGTGAAGGGTAAAGATCCAGTACTGTTCTCTTTGCAAGAGAAGACGTCCCTTATCGCCTCTGCGAAGGTCTGGGAGAACTTGTTCCAAGACCGTACATTGTAAATCTTGAAATTGATGACACTTCTCATTGCAGTGCACAACTAATGGGGTATCAGCTCTCATTTTCATCACACTATACTTGTGCTCTGCTAAACGTGTGCGTAAAGGTCTCATGGTTTTACCAATATACATCAAGGTACACGGGCACCTCAAAGCATAGACTACACATGAAGAGTCACAATTGGTTGATTGTTTAAGAAATATTTTACACTGCAAGTTAAAATCTTCTACAGCAACCATCATTGCACAGTATTTACAACGTCCACATTGATGATGAGCCGTCGCCAACAAGTTCCTCTCTCTCACTACTGCAGGACACAGATGATAAAACTTGTACTAGTCCTGATTGGGATTCATATTTCAATCGCTCTAAGAGAAATATTAGATTAGAGCTTCATAGTTTGACCCTTGCAGAATATTGCAGAAAAGAAGTTATTCCTCAAGGCCTAAGAATTTGGAAAGCCCCCGGGATGTTCTTAGAGGATGAAGCGTTTGTAGCCAGGTGGAATCAGATTTTAAACAAATATTCCCTCGATTTAATGCTATTAGTAATTGAAACAGCGCATGCTAAACATGAGACTCTTACCAAAGAACTTTCTTCCGATTTAGTATTGATGAAAGAGACGGAAGATTATGAAAAACGTTTTTTGGACATATCTAAGCAGCTGGACAAATATAAAACAGACTTAAAAACTTCTAAAATTAAAAAATTATTGAAAGATGAAAGATGGATGAAAGAGGGTTCGATCTATAATTGGTCTGCTGGTAGATCACGCCGTTTTGAGAATCAAAGGAGATTTAATTATCAGGATTCTTCAGCACTGTCCTCTGATTCCAGTTCAGAAGGTGCTTCTTCAACGGCTTCTGTTCCACTGGCTAACAATAATAAGAAAGGTTCTCGGACTCAGTCACAAGTTGCTCTGCACTCAGATCAAGAAAATTTTCCAGGACACTCTACCAGAGCGCGGCGCAAGAAAGATCAAGTGACATTTCAGTGACGGATACGGTAGTAAATTTGTCACAAGTTTCATTATCAGTAGTGCAGTTACAAGTGCTTTCTCGTGGTTTGTCTTTTGTAGACGGCCCTATATATGACAGTTTTCAGAATCATATTGCTATCGAACGTCTTACTCGATTGCTACAATTGAAGATTTTCTTTTCCGGTAGACCTGAAACTATGGATCGGTCAGTAGTTTCTGTAAAATCTTTGTGGTATCCTCCAGGCCCTTTAGATCCCATAGTTCACACTTTTCGTTATTTGGTGTTGGAAGACTTAAAATCTTTAGAGAAGAAAATGTGCAAATTTCCACGTAATTTATCTGCCATAGAACTTCAAGCGTTACACGAGTTAGCTGATAATACAGAATTGACCATTAAGCGCGCTGATAAAGGCGGCACAATTGTGGTGATGAATAGTTGATTATCATGCAGAAAATATGAGGCAGCTTGAGAATACACATAATTATGTACGTATTGCTGTAGATCCTACCGAGTGTCTGCAGAAGATTATTTCAGATTTGACTACGGCGGCAGTATTAGAAGGATTCCTTACTACAAAAGAAAAAACTTTTTTGAATCCTCCTTTTCCCAAAATCCCGGTATTTTATACATTACCAAAGATTCATAAAAGTTTAAAGAAGCCTCCGGGCCGACCGATCCTTTCTAGCAATGATTCGTTGCTGGAGAGGGTCGGTCAATATTTGGATATGTTTCTAAAAGAAGAGGTTCTGTTAATTCCATCCTATGTGAAAGATACTACCCATCTCTTAACCATCTTACAAGATTTTGCAGCAGTCGAAAGTGTTACTTGGTTAGCTACATTGGATGTTGCAGCACTTTATACCTCAATACCTCAGGATGATGCTTTATTGGCTCTACAATGCATTTGGGAGGCTCGACCACGTCCACATACAGTTCCTACGTCCTTCTTAAGTGAATTGGCTACATTAGCATTGAAGCATAATTATTTTTTGTATAAACAAGATTTTTTCCAACAAATTTCAGGGACAGCAATGGGCGCGACGTTTGCGCCATCCTTGGCAAATTTATATATGCATTTATTTGAGGAACGGTGGGTGTATAAATCAAGATTTGCAGCGAATGCAGCGGGGTGGTACTGTTATATTGATGATATTCTTGTGTTATGGACTGGTACAGGGGAAGATTTAGAAGCTTTTGCCCAGTATTTGAATGGCTGTAATAGCAATATCCAATTTGAGATGATCAAGCACCAGAATACTGTGCATTTCTTGGATGTTCAAATATCTATCACATTGGATGGGTTTGAAACTATCATTTATACAAAACCCACGGATAAAAATACAGTTTTACATTATTCGAGTTTTCATCCGAGTCATCTACGGAATAATTTACCTTACTCTCAATTGCTGCGTTGCCGTCGGATCTGTTCCTCTTCAGCAGAGTTTGAATTACAGGCTGCTTTAATGATGACCAAGTTTGAACATCGAGGCTATCCAAGGCCCTTACTGAAGAGAGCTTACAAACGTGCTAAATACAACCATCGCGACTGGTTACTGTATCCTTCTAGATATCGTGCTGAAAATGCGCCTCAGCAGACACCTATTACTTGTGTTTTACCGTATTCCGCTCTCTCACAGCGTATGGCAGCATCAATACATAAGCACTGGAAATTGTTCTCTAAACATTCAGTGTTATCAGTTTTTCCAGTGCGTATGGCTTATCAAAGGGGAAGGAACTTTAAGGATCGACTGTGTCCTGCAGTAGTGAGAGAGAGGAACTTGTTGGCGACGGCTCATCATCAATGTGGACATTGTAAATACTGTGCAATGATGGTTGCTGTAGAAGATTTTAACTTGCAGTGTAAAATTTTTCTTAAACAATCAACCAATTGTGACTCTTCATGTGTAGTCTATGCTTTGAGGTGCCCGTGTACCTTGATGTATATTGGTAAAACCATGAGACCTTTACGCACACGTTTAGCAGAGCACAAGTATAGTGTGATGAAAATGAGAGCTGATACCCCATTAGTTGTGCACTGCAATGAGAAGTGTCATCAATTACAAGATTTACAATGTACGGTCTTGGAACAAGTTCTCCCAGACCTTCACAGAGGCGATAAGGGACGTCTTCTCTTGCAAAGAGAACAGTACTGGATCTTTACCCTTCACACTCTTATCCCAGGGGGCTTGAATGATAAAATTGAGTGGTCTTTATTCTTTTAAATGATTTTCTTTTCTGCAATATATCAGTAGTGGGATACTTTTAGTCAGTAGAGTGGTGTTTATGCGAGCTATTGAATGGGCTAGTGTGCTAAGGTCAGTTCTTGTGTCGAGTGTAGTTATAAATGAATATGGTTGTATATGTGTTCGATAAATTTGTGGTGATTGTGAGAGGAGTGACGTATTTAGTTTTAGATGACGTATCATCTTGCTAGCTGCCAGTAGTTTCGTATTTAAAGGGCAGTTACGTCAGACGCCGCTCTAGCAGTTGAGGCGCTTTGATCGCCCGCGTGGAATGGCGTCATATTGTACTTGGGCAAAACGTTTGATCCCTGAGGAAGCCCGGCAGGGTGAAACAGAAGCTTTTGTTGGATCCAGAACGTAGTTGTTGCCCGTGTGTGCTCATGGTTTTGTGTGATTAGGAGTTGTGAGACCGTATGCTACAAACCGTGAAGCGTCAAGAGTAAAGCTTTAAGATAAGTGGAATGGTTGCTTTACATTAAGTATTGATTACTTTTCATACAGTGTACTCCTCTGTTTTCCATTTTCAGATGGTGTCAGTCTCCATGTGAGAGACTATTGGGGTTTGATCTTGGAAATTGCCTGTAACCTGTTCAGCGAAGTGGTGCCTCTACGGGATAGAGACACTTTATTTTGCGTATATTGTTAACTAAAAATTTTTTTGCAAATTTCTTTGAAGTTTACATGAGATTGATTGAAGGGATCCTTTAAAAAGTACTTTTTTAGGATAATTTTTTAAGAATTTCAATTTGTAATAATCATATTTAAAATTAAAGATAAGGTATGGGTAGGTAGGGCTTGGCCTATGATGTAGCAATTGTCAGCTCAATCCAACGATGACACTGTGCATCGATGGCGGGTATGAGCGGTAACTGAGGCCTTTGAATGCCTGTTATATAAGTTGTGGATAAAAGTTGTTTATTATATTAAAAGGTTTAGAAGTAGGGTTTAATTGAAAGGGTTTTGTATTTTATGATAGGTTCATTGTTACCCTTTCGGCGGGTTTTGCTGCTAGAATTAAAGGAGCCATGTCCTTTTTACTGTCTGGGAACAGAGAGAGGGGTAGGGCTCTGGAGCCTTGGAAACAAATGTTACAGTGAGTGTTGGGAGGCTTGGAGTCAAATTAACTAATAAAATAAAAAACTTTAATTTTAAGTTTAAGTTTATATAGAAAGTGTTTGTAGACTGTGTGAGTGTTGTGCATGCTCCGTAGGTGTTACAGCATGAGTTTACAGGTGCTGAGGCAGTGCAGGGATCTACTGAGGTTTGTTTATTCCTTGTTTCTTGGGGAAACAGACTGTTTTAGGTGGCATAGTTTATTTACTAGCATTAAAAACAATATCATCTGAAATAAACATGTCAAAAATACCTTAGATCTGCCGTTAGGTGTATTATGGGATTCAAGTTCTGTAAAAACATCTATAAAGTAATGAATTTGGGGTCCCATGGACTAGTTAATGTTGGCGTAGGAATGCTAATTTTTGTGCTGAGCTGGGAGTGTGTGTGTATATTCTGTTTCAGTTAGAGGAGTTGGGGTCCATCACTGAAGAGAGAGGTTGATAGTGAGAGAGTGAGGTATTGAAAGAAGCTTATTTGATAAGATTTTAAGTGATTTTGACAGAAAAAAATGAGAGAAAGGGTGTGAAGAGGTAAGAGAGGCTGGTGAAGTTAAATATTTTATTTAGTTTGGTGATTTTGGAGGCACTCAGTAAATCTGAGCTGATTCTTCAGGAAAATATTTGAGAGAGTAGTTCAGTTTCTGAAGTTTGGATTTATTTTTGCCTTTAAGGAAAAATAGTTTCCTAGAGTTTGAATACTGCTTTATGAGAAATTATGTCTTTAAGAAGCTTTGCTGACAGACAGATTCATACAGGAGAAAGAAACAGCTTTAAGATAGCACTTATATAACACAGGTACACTACCAAAAAACTGCCTCCAGTTTTGCAACTGATTCCTATAGATTTTGGGGTGCTGAATCCAGGAAAAATAGCCAAAATGTTCCATCACGTCACGTTTTCTTGCAAAATTAGATTTCTTACCCATATAAGGAATGTTCACATAATTTCTTTTTAGCCCGACTGCAGTTTATTTTCTTGGCCCAAAATAGAGGTTGTAATGGTTAACTAACTAGAAACACTCCTCAGATATTTTAGAGTGTTTTGTATTCATTTTATACATTAACAGGACAATTGAGAGGCGGGGGACTAAATCCAGTACTCGCGCTGGCGCATGTTCTTTCCTGTTCGCCTCGCCTCGTTCGCTCGCTCAAACACGGTGGTTGCGACATGAACGTTCCTGTCAAATTTCAGTTTCTTGCAAGTTCATTATTACCTTTTCTTTGCTCAGTCGTAATCCAGCTTTATTCCGAAGTGGTTCACTACAGTTGTAGTTTGCAGTGCTGTGTATCTGTGATGGCTCACAGAGCCAGAGGTTGCGTCAACTCTCCGGACAGTTTTTGTTTTATTTGTGGGGAATATACCGTGAAAAAGCGGCAGAGGAACATCATTTATTAAAAAAGTATAATTCGCCTATATCGGTTTGAAGTTAGGCGATCAAGACAAAACGTGGGCTCCTCACAAAGTGTGCAAGACATGTGAGGAAGATCTACGCTTATGGATGAAAGGAAAAAAACAAGCATTTCGAATCGGAATACCTATGATGTGGCATGAACAAGAGACCACAGCAGTGACTGCAAATTTTGCTCTTGCATTGTGAAGGGATACAAATTAAAAAATAAGAACGTAATAAGTTACACAAACCTTCCCTCAGCAATTATGCCTATTCCGCATAGCAACGAAGTACCTGAGCCTAAACCACAAAAATCTTTGGATCATATTTGTGTGGACGGTTCTGATCATGATGAGACTCATCAGATGGCTTTTCCCGATGAGTCCAGTACTACCGAGTTTGAAACTGAACCAGATCCGAAACCTGAACTTTTCTCTCAAGCTGAATTGAATGATTTAGTCCGGGATATAGGACTCCCAAAAGATGCTGCCCAACTGCTAGGTTCTCGGCTTAAACAGAAAAAATCTATTGTCACCAGGAACAACTTTTATTGGTACCGCAACCGCGAGACACAATTTTGAAGTATTTCAGCAAAGAGAAGATTGGTTATTTTGCAACGATATATACGGAGTGATGGAAAAGTTTAAACTCAAGTATGATCCTGCCGAATGGCGGCTGTTCATTGATTCGTCAAAGGACAGCATAAAAGGTGTTCTTCTTCATAATGGCAACACATTTGCTTCAGTTCCTATTGCTCACTCTGTTATTCTCCAAGAAAAATATGAGAATTTGGCCCTGATTCTTCAGAAGATTCGTTTATGATGAGCATAAGTGGATGATTTGTGGAGACTTTAAAATTCTATCCATGCTATTAGGGCAGCAATCCGGTTTCACCAAATATCCCTGCTTCCTTTGCTTGTGGGATAGCCGGGACCGCGACCTACACTGGGGGAAAAAAAGACTGGCCAATTCGGGAGTATTTGAGACCCGGTGAGAAAAAATGTTCTTCATGAGAGCTTGGTACCTCGTGATAAAATTCTATTACCACCTCTCCAAATTAAGTTGGGTCTCATTAAGCAATTCATCAAGTCCCTTCCAAAAGATGGTGAGTGCTTTCGGTACCTTTGCTCAAAGTTCCCCCGACTTTCTGAAGCAAAGCTAAAGGAAGGAGTGTTTGTTGGCCCTGATATAAGGAAACTCATTTCAGATGGAGCATTCGCTGAAACGATGTCTGAGAAGAAAAAGAAGCCTGGGATTCCTTCAAGGATGTTCTCAAATTCTTGGGGAACAGGCGGGATGAGAACTATAAGGATATTGTTGCCAGGATGCTCAATGCCTTCAAAGAACAAGGCTGTAACATGAGCCTGAAAGTCCATTTCTTGCACTCCATGTGAACTACTTTCCCGAAACTTGGGGGCGTACAGTGAAGAACAAGGTGAAAGGTTTCACCAGGACATCAAGGACGCAGAGAGAAGGTACCAAGGAAGATGGAACACCACTATGATGACTGATTTCTGCTGGTTGCTGCTGCGGGAAACCCCAGATGAAAAATACGCCAAGCAGCGCACCAAGAGAAGCATTCGGGGGAAGAAGAAAGGGGCCCACCAGGAGATTGATTGACCCAAGAATGACTTTAAAATCTAAACTGTGTTGACAAATATCGTGTTTTTACTAAACTTTGAAATAAAAAATTTGCTAGTTATTACAACAGTGTCGGATCTCATGTAGTAGATTTTTATTTTCACACCATCTGTGTGTGTCTTAGTGTATTGCAATGGTGCGGTATGCGTTTTCTATTCTTACATACATACCTGTACAACATTTTTTGCACCTGTCTTTGCTTTGCTTTGTGTCTATCCTCGCTCATATATGCTCAATGTAAGTGCACATGTATGTGGCTGTTTTAAGTGCAGACAATTTTGCTACCATCACAGTGTGTTTTGTTGACATTACTCTATTCTTATGTGCTGCCTTGTTACAATTTTTCTTTATTCTTATTTGAATAACTACTAAACAATTAGTATAAAGAATTCATCCAAGAAACTTTTATCTCGATCGCACTCAATCTTAAACGTTCACCTCAAACTGCTAACCCAATGTAGCAAAAAATCAGTACGTGATGGAGCAAATTGGTTACCAGATTTGGATTCAGCGCACCAAAAAACGTAAAAATCAGTCGAAACATTAGAGGCAGTTTAAAAGAAAATTTTTTTAGTGTACCTGTGTAATTAGAGGTGGAAGAAATTAATAGTGACTAAGAGGAAAGGGAATTCATTTAATCTTTTCCTGAGAATCGTAAGGCCGCGGGCCCCCGTCCGCGTGGCCGCTTCTAACCGGGGGGGCGGCAGTCCGTTCGCCCCCCCCCCTGTGTTACGGCGGCGCGCGGCTCGGTCGGTGTCCCGCGTGGTCTGGCGGTCTCATTGGCTCCCCTCAGCGTTTCAAACGCTCGGGAGCCAATGAGAGGGCTGGGACCTCGGCAGCGGGAGGGGGGTGGTGCGGGGACTCAGCGCTGCTCCGGCAGTTGCTGGGTTGAGGCTGGAGGCGCCTGACATTTGCGGGAGCAGGCTTCGTTGGTGGGGGGTTTTCGGCCCTGTGCAGCAGCGTGAGGCGGCAAGAGAAGTTTTTGACGGTCATCGGAGCTCCGTTGGGCAGCGTATTAGAGGCTGGGGAGTCGGACGGCGGAGTCCTTTGTGGCGGTGATTTCTGGATGACTGCAGCCCCGGGCTGAGGTGCAGAGGCTATTCCCGCAGGCAAGTTGGTTAATCTTTGGCCCCCTTTTTACCGAGGTTTTTTTTTTTTGGGGGGGTGCCTCAATTACAGGAACTTAAAAAAAAAAAAAAAGAAAAGAAAAAACAGAGGAACGCAGATATTTATTATATCTCTCAAAATTTCAAAAAAAACAAAACAAAACTGAAATAAAAAGATAATAATTTCCAGGGTTCCTCCAGTTTTTAATTTTGCCATGGCCAGCGGAGGGAAAAAGGGGGGTCCCAGACAGAAAGAAGGGTCTGTCAAGGCCAATCCGGGTGGTACTCGGGGAGGTGGGCCCGCTTCTTTGGGGCGCCCAGCTCATTTAGGGCGGGGGGGGGCCAGGGGCAGGGCTCCTAGCCGTGGCCTGGCGTCCGGATGGGGTACTAGCCCTGTCGGAGGCTCCAGGCAGGGGGGGCGAGTGGGGAGGGGGGTTTCGGCTGGCCCTTTAGCTGAGGGTAGGCGAGGTAGGTCTAAAGGTCCAGCAAGAGGCGCCTCGGGGCTTGGAGAGGCGCTTGGTCCTTTGTGTGGCCTGGGGGTTGCCCCAGTTCTAGTGGGGGGGGAGTGAGGGTGCTAACCCGCAGGTGGGCAGTGCGGTTTTGGACGCTGCAAGTCCTGGGGGTTTCTCGGCTCCTGCTGGGGTAGCTTACTCGCCCGCTTGGGCGCATTGGCAAGGCGGGGGTCAAGGCTCTTCCCTTGCGGAGTGGCTAGGGGCGTGGCAACCGCCGTGGCCTGTGGCGGGTGTTCCTTTGCCTTTTCCTGTTTTTTCTCCACAGGTTTCTACCGGCTGGCACTACTTGGGGCAACCTTGGGGGGCTCCTGCTGGACAGACGGACGGCGTGCGGGCGAGCGCAGGAGATACAGCGCATTGGGCGATGGCGGTCGAGAGCCTTCCACAGCTACGTGCATTTGTAGGGGCGTGGGGGGGGGGCACTAACTGTTCTATTCTTTTTGTTGCAGATGCAGGGCAAAGATGCTGTTGGATTCTTGGCCACTCCTTTGTGTTCTGGGCTGGTTGGCGAGCACGACGCGCCCAATGGGGCTGAATTTGGGATTTTCCGAGCAGGCGGTGACTGTCACATGGCTGGGCGAGCGCGGACTCCGGTGGATCCAACTCTTGCCTTTGCTTCGGCACCTCCAGCGTTCCAGAGGCTCGCCGGACGTTTTGCTGCTCCACTTAGGTGGCAACGATCTGGTTTCTTGGACTTGCCGTCAGTTGATTCGAGCAGTTATCAAGGACTTTGGGGTGGTGTTGGGGATGTTTCCAGGTGTACTATTACTTTGGTCTGATATCATTCCAAGGCCGTCCTGTAGGGATCAGCGACGGTGGTCACGGGGTGTGACGAAGATTAACCGTCAAATTGGCCGGTGGGTGGGTCAGCAGGGGGGCTGTCAAATTTTGCACCCTTGGGTGGACATGGAGTGCTCGGGCCTTTACAGGTCAGATGGGGTGCACTTGTCCCCAGTGGGGTTGGATTTACTGCTTAACGATTGGCAGGAGGCCTTGGAAGATATTCGGTTGGGGGCGAGGGCTGGTCGCAGCTTACCTTTGGGGGGCGGCTCTGGTCGTGGCTGACCTGAGCCGGTGGCGGGATCCCGGAGGTTTCCGGGGTCCGGGGCCGGTGGCAAGCATGAGGGCGGGGGTGGGGTACCCCCGACCCAGTTAATCCCTCAGGCTTTTGCTAATAACATGGCGAAGCCGGAAGAGGGAGGGCATGGAAAAATGTCGGGCCTGTGCCCGGGGGAAGCGGATGCGGCGTCACCTTGCTACTAACATGGCGGGTGAGGGCTCGCTCTGCTTGGGGGGGGGGAGTTATAATGTGTTGATTTGTATTGGTTGGTTTGTTAAAAGGTTATTAAAGCTGCGACCAGTTTAAGTCCAAGATTGTTGTCATGTGCTTGTTTTGAATTAGTCTTTGGAGAAAAATGAAAGAGGGGGTGACTGGGGAGGGGCGAGAGGCGACGTGTCCGCCTTACCCGGTTAAAACAATTTTTCTGCCACTTGGGTTTGTGAGCTGCTTTGAGTAATGCTGACAACTATTAGTCTGACTGACAGTGTTCAAGAAGAAGATATATTTTTTCAGTCAGAACTATTTTTTAAAAGGACTAAAGACGAATATTTTCTTCGTTAAAGAGGAAGTTTGGAATTTTAGTTGAACTGGTTGACTCAGAGAACCAGATTAGCTGGAGCTGTTTCTAAGTAACAGTATTTAAGTGGCAAAGGAAAGAAGAAAATGGAGAGAGTCATTTTAGATCTGAATCCAGCCTTTGGTGGATTGGTTTGGACTTTTGGTGTTGGTTTTGGTGTATGAATGTGGTATGAATTAAAGAGGGCGGGTTAGTCAGGAAACATCAGTTAGGGACAAGTGAAGTTTTAAAGTCCTGTTGTCTCTGATGTTTTCAGAGAAAAGTAATTTACACCAACTGATTAGGAAAGTAGATTTTCTTAATGAGTTTGTAAAGTGTAGGTAGTAGGTACAGACCGGACCAGATCCAGAGGTTCCAGGACCAGAACCCTGATGACAGAACCTGAGGACTGTCAGAACCAGGCCAGAATTCTATAAGCCCCTTCACAAGAGAACTCCAGGAAGATAAGCAGCTACCAACAATGACACATCTAGATACACATAATTTTTATTTTTATTGTGTTGAGATGCACCCATATTTTTTCTTTTGGAAGCGCCAAAGAGGTTTTCATAGACATAACTTGCTGGGTGTTCATAACCTGAAACACCTTTGTAGTGTTTCCTATAAAAGGAAAAGAAAAACAAAAATTAGCGAAGAAAGGCTAAAGAGAAAGAAGTTTTGTTAACATTGAATCTTTTGTGAAATTTGGTGGAAAGCTGTTTAAAAATGTATTTTTAAAGAAGAAGAGTATTTGAAGGGTTATATTTATTTACCTGTAACAGGGAACAAGAACAATATCTATTGTTAAGAGTTAAAAATATCTTGAGATGGATTTGTTAGTGATATTTTAATTATTCCTGTGCAATAATATCTCATGCACCTTACTTTATTTATAGTGACTATTTATTCTTATTGGCTATTTTTAATTAGTCATATTCCAATTGAATATTTATTTAACTTAACATCTTGTGCAATAAATATTTCAATTCAAGTGTCTGATAAGAATTCATTTAAAGAAAATTCAAAATTTACCCGTGTAACATATACACCTGTGACATCTGTGTGTTTTGCAGGAATCCTCTTTAGTCTATTTTATTTCTCCTAGCTTTGGTCTCAAAGGAAGCAGCTGGGGGACGCAGTTTGTTTTCACTGATAGTTCTCTGTAAAGTGAAAGTCTGAGGTAACATCATTTAACTCTGGTCACGACTAGATTAATAAAGGCCCAAAGTGGGGTTAAAGAAGGCTATCACTTCTCCAAAGAGGCTAGAATAGGAACAAAAAATAAATGTTGAAATGCCTGTATGCACATTACAAGTACACTGCATGTAACTCCAACAGGAACTCCAATATGCTTTTACATAGAAACAAAAACAGAGAAAATTACAGCAGGTAAACTATATGGCTTATCTAGTCTGCCATTCATAAAACAGTAAAGTTTTACAATCCCTTAATCTCATTCAGCAATCTTCTGTGCTTGCCCTATGCTTTCTTGAATTCATATACAGTTAGTCTCTTGGAAACTGTTGAACATATCTACAACCCCATTATTAAAGAAGTATTTCTATCCTCTTTCACCTTCATCCTATGATTCCTCATTCCAGTGCATTTCAATTGAAAAGTTACTTCCTGTGCATTTATACCATGATGGTATATAAATATCTCTATCACGTATGTATTTATTTCATTTGCTTACCCGCCCTTCACATATGCATCATATCTCTCATGATCTTTAAGTCTAATCCAATATTTAAAAAGGGTTCCAGGGGTGATCCGGGAAACTACAGACCGGTGAGCCTGACATCAGTACCATCATAAAGAATAAAATTACTCAGCATGTAGATAGTCATGACCTAATGGGAGACAGCCAACATGGCTTTAGACAAGGAAGATCTTGGCTTACTAATCTGTTATGGGTTTTTTTGAAGGAGTGAATAAACAGGTGGACAAAGGTGAGTCGGTTGATATTGTGTATCTGGACTTTCAGAAAGCCTTTGACAAGGTCCCTCATCAGAGACTTTTGGCAAAACTAAAGAGTCATGGGATAGGAGGCAGTGTACTATTGTGGATCAGGAATTGGTTAAAAGATAGAAAGCAGAGGGTAGGGCTAAATGGCCAATTTTCCCAATGGAGAAAGGTGAATAGTGGTGTACCTCAGGGATCTGTGCTGGGTCTGCTGCTTTTTGACATATTCATAAATGACCTGGAAAGTGGAATAACGAGTGAGGTTATCAAATTTGCAGATGACACAAAACTATTTAAAGTGGTTAAAACCCTAGAGGATTGTCGAAAATTGCAAGAGGATCTTGATAAATTGGAAGACTGGGCATCCAAATGGCAGATGAAATTTAATGTGGACAAGTGCAAGGTTATGCACCTAGGGAAGAACAACCCAAACTATGGTTACACGATGCAAGGTTCCACATTAGGAACCACCACCCAGGAAAAAGATTTAGGCGTCATTGTGGATATCATGTTAAAACCCTCGGCCCAGTGTGCAGCGGCAGCCAAGAGAGCAAATAGAATGCTAGGAATGATAAGGAAAGGAATGGAAAATAAAACAAAAGATATTATAATGCCTCTATATCGTTCCATGGTGAGACCGCACCTTGAATATTGTGTGCAATTCTGGTCGCCGTATCTTAAAAAGGATATAGCGATTTTAGAAAAGGTTCAGAGAAGAGCCACCAAAATGGTAAAGGGGATGGAAGGATACTCCTATGAAGAAAGGCTAAAAAGGTTAGGGCTCTTTAACCTGGAAAAGAGACGGCTGAGGGGAGATATGATAGAAGTCTATAAATTAATGAACGGAGTGGAACGGGTAAACGTAGATCGATTGTTTACCTTATCAGAATATAGAAAGACTAGGGGACATGCAATGAAGCTACAGGGTAAACTATTTAAGACTAATAAAAGAAAATATTTTTTCACTCAACGTGTAATCAAACTCTGGAATTTGTTACCGGAGGATGTAGTAAAGGCTGTTAGTGTAGCTGGGTTTAAAAAAGGTTTGGACAAGTTCCTGGAGGAAAGGTCCATAAACCATTATTAAGGAGGGACCCAGGATATCAATGCTTGACCCAGTACAAGCATTGCGGAACCTGTGTCTTTTGGGGAAACTGCTAGGTACATATGACCTAGATTGGCCACTGTTGGAAACAGGATACTGGGCTTGATGGACCTTGGTCTGACACAGTATGGCATATCTTATGTTCTTATGTTCACTGACCATTTTAGTAGCTGCCTTTGGACTGTCTCTATTCTGTTTATATCTTTTTGAAGGTGCAGTTTCCAGAACTATACATGGTACTCAACATGTTACTTATACAGAGGCACTATTGCCTCCTTTTCCTGCTGGATATTCCTCTCCCTTTGCACCCAAACATTCTTCTGGCTTTTGCCATTGTTTTTTTTTCTACCTGTTTGGCCACTTTAAGTTCATTTAATTTGATCACTCCCAAATCCTGCTCTTGTAAGTATTTCACCCCTTATATTGTACCATTCCCTTGGGCTTTTGTAGTCCAAATGCATGTCCTTGCATTTTTTATCATTGAATCTTAACAGCCAAATTTGTAACCATTTGAAAAGCTTCACTAGATGCCCCCTTATATTATCCACACCTTCCAGAGTGTTTACCTTGTTTAGAGTTTGGCATCATTCACAAAGAGGAAAGCATTTGCTTGACAGACCTGACACAATATTGCTTGCAAAAATGTTAAAAAGGATAGGACCAAGGGCTGATCCCTGCTGCACACCACTGGGAATGCCCATATCTTCAGAGTAAACTCTGTTTACTATTATCCTTAGTTAACTCCCATTCAACCACTTTCAAATCCAGTCAGCCACTTTAGATTCCATCCCAAGAGCACCTAGTTTATTTATGTCTCTGATGAGGAATTTTGTCAAAGGTTTTGCTGAAATCTGAGAATATCATATCTAGTGCTCTCCCACGATCTGATCTCTGGTCACTCAGTCAAAGAAATCAATCAGATTCATCTGACAAGACCTACATGCAGTCTTGGCTCCTGCAGTCTCATGAATTCTACAAACTGTGTTATCCTCTGCTTTGGCAGCATTTCCATTAACCCTATCAAGGCTCCCTTTAAATTTCTAATCCACATTCTGCAGCCGGGTTAATTTTTCCATCTCTCAGGAAAATTGTGTTGGTCTTATTCAATATGTTATAACAGTGATTTTCTTTCTGCTATGGTCATGTATTAAATACCATTTGATAAAAAAATGAGACAGCAACACAAATATGTATAACTGAAGGCTCAAAAACATGAAAATAGGTGCACTTTATTTATAAAATCAATCGTTATTAGTTGCATACATTCGATTTAATTTTAACTGATCATAACAATTACAAGTTATTTAAGATCTTCATTATTATGAAAATATGCAAAACATGGTGCAGCACAGAGAGGTACATTTCCACAGTCAGCACAGTGATATTTAGTTTCAACACATTTACGATTGTCACCAGCAACATGTTGATGTCCGAGACTCTCATTGCACACGCGACACTGTCAAAATACGGTAGTTTTCTTCTCAGTTGTGGAATGAGACTAGGGAAATGTCTAGCAGTCAAGCGAAATGGGGAAACACCAGTACTTGGTCAGCCACCAGCATCACATGCACTAGCATCAGGACCAACTGCTTCAATGATAGCCAAGATAAGCTTCATACGGAAGTCAAGTCCTGTCACTTTCTCCTCTGGGTGGGACTTGCTCCAGAGTAGCTGAGCATTGAGTACTGCTATGTCCAACAGATGAAAGGCAACTTTCTTGTACCACTTTACAGTTTTGCGCAGAAAAGCATAATACTCCAATAACTGATCTGTTCTGTCTACACCACCCATTATATTGTTGTAGTCAACGATAACTTGTGCCTTTCGAATTGGCTGATCATTACGATCTCTTTTTCCAGTGTCAACTACAGAGCCATCATGACAGTTGGACAACATTGTTACATAATTCTTATCATACCAGCAAAGTTCTAGCAGTTTATCTGTTGTACGATATGTGATATCTCCTCGTTTCAATTTGCTTCCATCTACATTTAGACGCAGGTCAGTAGGCATACCAACTCGACTGGATCGTACCATTCCAAAGCAGGATGTTGCTCGGTCATACAGATCCATACAGAGTTCTGGACTGTTGTAGTAGTTATCCACAGCCAATCGATAGCCTTGATCAAGCAGTCCATCCATCAGATTCAGCACAATACAGTAGCTACTTCCATGTAAACCATCACTTAGAACTGCATCTTGACCTGAGTATAGCATATACTTCCAGGTGTATCCACTTCGTGACTCACACAGCTCATATGATTTGATGCCAAATCTTGAGCGTTTTGTAGGTATGTATTGTTTGAAATATAACCTTCCTTTGAAAAGCAGTAGAGATTCATCAATTGAAATGTCTTGTTCCGGGATATAAACAATTTGGAATCGCTTTGTGATAATGTAATAGAATGGACGAAGCTTCCAAATGCGATCACCTTCGGGTTTCTGTGTTGCATCGTTTTGAAAGTGAAGGGCCTGTAATATTCGCTTATATGTATTTCAGCTCATTACTGATGGAAAGAATGGAGTTTCTAACAGTAGTTGACCTGACCAGTACAAGTCGATCATAGGCTTCTTGATTATTCCCATAGCCATCATCAACGCCAACATTCTCCATATAGCATTATGGTCAACGTCTTGCCATTTTCTCATTCGGGCATGAGGCTTGTCAGCTGGTATTTTAGCACACAGTTCTGCTGCATAGCGATTTGTCTCAAGAACAATCATTGAAATGAGTTCATCTGTATCAAAGAGCTTGTAGAAGTCCAATTTAGTTGCATTGACATCCATACGTTTGGCTATGCCTGGTTGAGCAATGAAAGGAAACTGACGGACGTCTTTTGGAGTTGTTTTCCATGGAAGACTGCTTCTTCTTGTCCGTACTTGTGATGTAGTTGCATTATCGCCACGGTCTGTAGTATGACGGCAAAGCTTCCCTCTGCCAAGAGGATTTAAATTTACAGATAGTTCAGCCGCGGCCACAACTGTAAATGAAAATGTTTTATTATAGTTGACATTTTTCAAACTGAACAATTTATCAATATAAATGTGACATTTAGCGTTTTGTTATACCTAAAGACATAGCTGATATATAGGTGACATAAATAATGTCTGCAAATAATTACTAACCTGGAGGTTCAGCTGCGGCTGCTACTGAATCTGGGTCACTGTCATCCCAGCCTTCAAAGTCCACATTTTTTGTGAAAACTTCTTCAGTTTCATTATCAGTGACATCTTCGCCATTGCTATTACTGTTACCATCACTTTCTGTGAGAAACCTAATGACTTCAGCAGCTTTATATCATTCTTTTTGCATTCTTTTACCAGCTGACTCCATCTTGTTTACTTTGCTTTTAATTCTAAATGACCTATTGCTAATGACCTATTTGCAGGTTGTTTTCTGGCTGTTTTGGCCTGGTGTATAAATAGAAACACTAGCACAACTCTCTTTTCATCAGTCCAAATGTGTGTTGTCATTAGCTTCCGGTATTTCGCTCATTAATATTTAGTATCTGCGTCATTGCGCCGATCCCGAATATTTCGGGCTCGGCCATTTGGTCAGAATTTTGGGTCCCGAGTATTTCGGGACCGGCCTGGAAAGGGTTAATTTACTCAAGCACAGAGGGCAGACTAAATCTGTCTGTAGTTCCCAACCTCTTTCATACTACTACTTTTGTTGACAAGAACCACATTCACCATCTCCAATCTACTGGGATCACTCCTGACTCTAAAGAAGCACTGAAAAAGGTCAGACAATAGAACTACCAGTAATTCCCTAAATTCCTTACTCTCAGATGAAACCTCTCCAGCCCAATCATCTCTTTTTCTATGTTTAGTTTAGTTAGCTCCTCACAAACACAGTTTGCTGAAAATCAGTCATGGTCTACCTAATTTACACTCCTATTTGTGTTTGTTTTCAGAGGTTCCATTCTAGGCCCTTCATCTCTGAAATCAGAACATAAATATTTGTTAAGAAATTCAGCTTTTTAAAAATAAATCATGATATATTACTCCCCTTCTTCTGTGCACTTCTTCCTATCACTAACTAAACTAACAAAAAAATCTTATCCTCATGTTTTACTTCATTAGCTAGTTTTTCTTCTGTTTGCCTATTTGATTTCCTGACTGGTTTACTAGCTTTCCTTAGCTTCTCCAGATGTTGTGGTCTGTCTTCCTATTTGTGATCTCCATGGATCAGCAGGATGTGTCAGCCACACCTGGTGATGTCATCCGATGGCACCATGGTCGGAAGTGCTCTCCAGAGCTCAAAAAGGCAAGGCTTCTCTGAGCATGTGCCAAGGGAGCCCTACCTTCTGGCTTGCCTCTACCTAGCCCAGTTCAATTCCTTCTGCCTTGCCAGCAAGATGGACCTTCTCTAGCTCTCCAAAAAAAAAAAAGGAAGATACAGAACTAGCGAATAAGTACAGAACAGAATTGAATCCAGAACCTCAAGATACAGAAAGCAAGAAAACTGTAGACAGAGGTAACCAGCATGACAAAATCTGGTTTAAAGAGTGCCCACAATTCTGAAAGAAGATGAACAGCATCGACACACACAATCGGTGAGTTTGGTGCCTTGGGGCCAGCAACAGGTTGGAGGACAGTCCTCATTGTGTACGTACGAGTATATCCCATCAGGCCAGAAAATCTTGCAATCATTCTCATAAGGACTTCCTCATGGAGTACACGCTTATTCTGCCAGACGCATATGAACAGGACCAAGATGGCAACCACATGGCTGAGTCTCTCCCTTCCACAGTCTGGGATGTGCTGCTCAGGGCCTCCATCCCTGAATGTGCTGCTCCTCCATCTGTGGGTCTCTCTGCTCTGTCGCAAGCCAGCCTGGAACCCCCAACCTCCAAGAATGATGAGGCTGTGAACCCCAGCCTTATGAAAGGCATCAAGGCACAGGAATTGCTGAAGCTGTGTGTGGCTTCGCCCACTGTGATCATGCTTCGTGGTGCCATAACAATGCAGGGAGCCCCAATCAATGTCACCGTGCCAGCCAGGGAATCCCTCAGTTGAGCATCAGTGACCACATCTCTCCCTTTCGGCACAGAGGCATCTCTCTCATCTGCACCATGGCAGCAAAGGCAGGGGGAGCCGAGAGGACTACTGGAAGAGACATGCAATCCCTTCCAATGACAGCAGCTCCAGTACTGCCAGAAGGAGGCACAGGCAGAAGCGCAGATGCCAGCTCTTCTCCTCTCTATTGGACTGCTCCTTCAGCCCAAGGAGGTACCATGCTTCCAGGATACCTAGGAGCAGAATGGAGGATACAGACATACAGATCATGCAACTCCTGAGACAGCTCATGCAGCAACAACAGCCAAGCCCCACAGCGGTGCCAGTGCCAACTGCGATATCAGCAGTGACATGGACACCATCTACATCCGTGAGTCCTGCCACACTGGTCATATCCTCCCTGTCTTCATCCCTGCACATCCCAGGAAGAGGACAATGGAGAGAAAAGGGCTACCATGCTCGTATCCTCCAGTGTGGGAGAGGTGTTCAACTCACCAGGGTTAGGAGAAGCACTCATCTTACCAGGATTAAAGTCAGACAACTCACCTCCCCTTTCCACCCTCCCCACCAGAGGACCTCACCTATCCAAGATTTTTAAAGAAAGTGGTGGACCTCCTTGCTTTCATGCCCACCAATGTCCCAGACCCAAGGAACAGTGTCCTAGAATTACTCAAATATCTGGACTCTCCAAGAACACTGGTCACTCTACCTGTTCACCAGCTGCTCCAGGACAACTTGACCAAACTCTGACTAGCACCAGCATCAGGTCTCACCTGCTCCCGCAAACTGGAAACAAAGTACCAAGTGCAGCCTGCTTCAGGCTTTGCAAAGGCTCAGCTACCACACCAGTCCATCATGGTGGCATCCGCCCTGAAGAACACTAAGGGGCATGTTTACTAAACTGCGGTAATGTCATTTACGTTAGGTTCCGCGGTAAAGGCACAGATGCCCATATAAAGGCGTGGGCGGTGTATCATCATGGCAAGCTGCGTGAGACAATGTGCGGTACAGGACACCCTGAGCTAAGGTGTGTTACAAAGCGCTGCACAAGGTACCTAGCGTAAGGCGCCCTACAAGGCGCCCTTCAAAGTGACGAAACCTAAGGTGCCCCAGGTCCAGGTGCTACAATGATTATGCTAAAGTGACCAAAGATATGGTGCCATAGGGGCAGTAAGATGGCCCAAGTTGACAAGCATGAAATGTAAGGCTGAAGATGTAACCCTAACACTGCACCGAGCACCAAGCAAAGGCAATGGACAAGTGATGGAAGGAAGGAGAGGTGGGCGCTGATGGACCCGCCCAGTCTGCGTGCAGCCTAAGTGGCAGCCGGTAAAGTGGACAAACATATTGGAGGCAGCTGTACAGATGCACAGGGTGCTTGCAATGTCAATTGTCACAATGAGAGTGGGTGGCAGAGGATGGAGATATGTGTCCACCAGTGGAGGTAGAGGTGGCAAGACAAGTGCAATGATAGGAGGACAGAGGAGTAGTAGTGCTATGCAGAGCAGATACATGAGAGGCAAGCATGAGGAGCCGCAATGCAGAAAAGGGTACCAGCGCAGGACATGGGGTAGCAGCCTGCACATGAAGACAGGACACCACACAGCTGACACACAGAGAAAGAAAGACAGAAGGATGGATGGCAAATGTGATGAGGGTACCATGGGCTGGCAGCACAGATCCACAGAGATATGACTGTCCAAAGGAATGACAAGTAGTCATATAGGACAGGCATAAAAAATGAGAACAAACAGAAATCGAACCCATGACCATTGGGCAGAATGTCAGTGCACAAACCAGCAGGCTACACCATCATGTTGAGTTCCACAGTAATGTCTGCATACAAGAACACTGCAGGACACCACACAAAACGCCTGTTGTGTACCAGGTTAGGGCAACCCCACCAGTACCCATGACGCAACACAAATGCAGAACAGACGTCCACAGCTGATATCGCAGTCTGTAAGTGGGACAAGAGACAAAGATAAACATATGCACACACACACACCATGAAATGGAATGCCGTGAACATAGCATGCGAAGGAACAAAGATCCAAAATAGAAAGGGTGGCAGGGGCCTGCAGAGGGGACACTGTGTTTATGGTCAGTGGACCAGGGCAAAACGGGGAACAGAACCAAAAAGGAGCACATGAGAATCGAACCTGCACAACAATGTGTCCAACACCAGCATCACAACAGCACTACCAATCCCCCAGCCAACTGCTCACTTGGACAGCATAATGATAAGGACCATATGTAACAGCTAATATGTGACAGATCAGCTGCATAGAGGGCACACTGTGGTGCACAGTGAAGAGAAGGGAGGGTGCAGAGAGGTGATGAAGTTGCAGCCATTGCATGGTAAGGTTAGCAGAACACAAAAAAAAAGAGGAATGGAACATGCTGGGATCAAACCCACAACCTTTGGTGGCCCAATGCATGCCTCTAACCACTATCCTAAACAACCACAGCAACTACAATGCTAATATGTACTACCAAATGGAATGTGTGTATGGAAAGTCATAGCACCGTGTGAGGCGTCAGACGGCTGGCACACAGTCAACTGCCAGTGGTCCAGAATGGTCAGTGTGGTGATGCAGCAGCAGAGACAAATGTCTGTACAACATGTCACACCAAAGCCACTGGTCTGTCAACAGATGAGGAGCAGGACAGATCATGTCCAGGAGATGCATAGTGTGCACATGTACACAGTGGGTGCTGCATGTGGAGGACCAAACACACAGGAGTCATGAAATGTCCACAAAGGCATGCGTGCTTGGCAGTATAGGACACACAAGCCAGGAAAAGCATATACAGCTAGATGTCTGCTAGTCTACACACATATATATTGTGGTGAGGAGAGCACTGCTGAGCATAGAGATACACAGGGAAATGAGACCTGTATCTTTAATTCTGAAAGTATCAAGGGTTTCCCGGGTAACCAAGAGTCTATGACTCATAACTTAGTCATCCCTAAGCCCCGCCCACAGCGGCACGTCAGGGTTAGAGGGAAGCCTGACTCTAATCACATGTGCTGGGAGCAAGGCGTGGCACAGGAAGAAGAAAAGTTTAAAAAGCTGACTTGTAGAAGCACAGAGGAGAAGAGGGGGAAGAGGGAGAGTGAAAGAAAGTGTGAAGGAAAGAGTGGAAGCAGAAGAGAGAGAGCTCCCGAGAGATTGCCAAGAACAGCTGAGAGAGCAAGGGAAGGAGGATCCGATAAAGGTATTGGTGAACCTTTGAACGAAGACAGCAGGAGAGAGATAAAGGCTGCTGACTTAAAGCTTCCAACTGCTCTAGGAGAACTGTTTGGAAAGGTGCCAAAACAGTTCCAGCTGAAAGATAGGCTGTTGCAATCAAACGAAGTTACTGCAGACGGAAGACAGCATGACTGGCTTACAGGGCAGAGAGAGATTCTAAACACCTCTGACTCCAGGCAAGTGTGTCCTCCTCATTTCTTAACCAGTAAAAGCTTAGGAGAATTAGCTTTAAAGTTAAAAGCTGATTCTAGCAGTAAGCAAAACCCCAGGATAAAGAGAGACTGTTTATCTGAGTATCAAGTGGCTCACATAGCAGAGGAGCTAGTGCAAAAGCAAGCCCTGCTTAAAAAGTTGAGTGAATTAATTAAGAAAGAGAACAGTCAGCTCTCCCTACAGATGCCCTTGGATGTGTGTGAGAATGATAGCATTGAAGAAATGGAAATAGGAGATGTAGAAGACAATTCCTTTGAAATGCAATGTGCTTTATGTCAAGCCTCTGATGTGGAAGAGTGCTAATCTAGAGAGCCGTTGAATGTGTGAAAGCTTAGAAGAGAAACCTGATTTGTGAAGACGTCACGACAGAAGAAAAACAGCTGACTGCTAAGCTCAACTTATAAAGCTGAAAGTTGATAGTAATAATCAAGGGACATTCAAAGAGCTGTTTTTGCTTCATGAGATTTTTGTTTCTTTAAAGAGAAACATTTAAGAAGTATAGTTTTGGAATAAGTTACATTTTTGAATACAAGCAAAGTTGTACCTGTTTTCTTTTGAGAAGCTGTTGCGCAGGAGTAAAATCCTATATTTGGGTTTGTTCCACTTGTATCCTGTGTATGAAGGAAATCCCTGATTACAACAAATAAATTTTCTCTGTCTTATGCCTAACCACTGGATCACAACTCCTTTGCCTTAAGATAAGACTACAATTCCCAGCAGCCCTCCTGGCAGCCATTTTTAGGGAAACTTATTTAAAAGGTAACAAAAGGTGACCTCTCCTGGTACCAGTTATCTACCTGGCCAGGTGGGGGCGACAATATGTAATGGGTGTCAGAGACTGGCCATGATATCGAGCAAAACAGTATACATGGCAACATAAACCTCATAATGTTGTGGATACAGAAGCATCACAATGATTAACTGGACCCCATCAGAGCAATGCAGGGAATGTGGCCTGACAAATGCTACATGGGGAATTGAATCCTGATCTCCAGGTACCCAGACCAGTGTGAGAACCATAGTGCCACACCAAGACATAAACATTTCTGCAGTGGATGATGTGTAGACAAGGAGGCAGGCGCATATCCAATCTGTCCGGCAGCCACCGCCAGCACCAGTGCCAACGAACACCAATGCCAGCTATGTCCGACACACACATCCCATGGGGGGAAGTAGAGGCACCAGCATGGGCATGCATGTGCCCAAGTAGTAGAGATGCCCACCCACAAGAAGCCACAATGCTCCAAGATAGACGACATTCAACTCTACAGGCACATGGGAGCGATGAAGGTACCTGTGTTAAAATGGAATATGTATGTGGCCAGCAGTGAAACCATCTGTGCGCAGGAATGCAGCAGCACAATGTCCAATATACCACATACATGTTGTGTATGATAGAACACACACATTGGGCAATGACCTGAAAGGTTGACTGGTGACACAGTGATGTGAGTGAACCAGATGGCAGTGACGTACGTTGTCTGCATCATCATGGGAATAGCACAGAAACATACAACTAACAGGGGGCATGGTCCAGGCAGTTGCACCAAGCTGCCCAGACAACCAGAAGGTGATAGGGTCGGAACGGAGGATACCTAGATGTAATGCCATGCTGCCATACAGTAATGTAGATCTGCAGTGCACAGGCAAATGCAGAAACATTAACAAACTGTCATGTCTCAATGCCCCAGCACCACCCCTCAACTGTGTAGACCATATGTGTGTGTATCAATGGTTCATACAGCAGTGTAGATGGCCAGTCAAAAGTCTGTGATGTGCCTGAGAATCAGCAGACATCAGTTACACATGTACAGAAACACCTTTAATGCCTAAATGGGAGCAAAAACAGTTACACAAGGCCAAATGAGGACATGGAAACAGGTAAGAGATGCACATGTTGCCAAAGAACAAACAAAGCCGAACCTCACAGACATAGAGGTAGCACCATGCAGAAGGCCTGCTGCAATGGGTATTGTGGGTACAGAAGCATCACATATATGCCAATGAACAGGGAATGCACAACCTAAGTCTGAAAAAAAAGACACCCCCCGCCCCGCAGCTAAGGTAATGGTGCAATGTGAGTGGCACAATGCCATGTCATACAGAGGTTTGGGCACACATGCATTGATTGGTAGGTAAATCAATGTACAGAAGCACATCTGTAGAGGAAGCACACACAATAACATGTATGTGGAGGTAGAGCGAAAGGACAACAATGGTGCACTAACCTACACAGAATCCACGTAGGCACATGCACCATTGCAAACCCAGAATCATGACAGAGTGCAGCCCCAGATGAACTGTAACACCTCCTGCGAGGGTCAAACAGCAATCACAGATGGTGGCATGCATGACAGTGGTGTGGTGGCAAACAGTTTGTCATGTCCATGTACAAGGTAGCCAGACATAGAAACAGGGCCTACAGGATGTCCCCCCTGTGGCACACTCGTGGCTGCATGCAACTGTTCACCCAAACATATGTGGATATACTGCACTGCAGGTCACACACATGGCCCACACACATCAACACATTGTCAGATAGATGCACAACATACAGCGAGTATGTGAAGTCCTGCTGTACATGTACTGACCAGTACACATTGTCCACAGTGAAAATGCCATTTGAAACCACACATGTCCTATTACGGCTGTCACAGATCCATGGGCATGCAAGGTCACGTGTCACAACTCATTGTGCCACAGTAATGCAGAGTGTTTTGTGTGTCCACCGCGATGACCATGACACACAGCCAGAACACGGCAGCAACGTTGTGTTAGTCATCCCTGTTCTGCACAAAGTATCAGTCAAACAATAATGTCCATCATGGGCGTGTGTCCCACTTGCTGAGGCCCATCACCCAATGGCACCATCCCGCAGGGATTGTTGCATGGAGGTGCTCTGTCCACCAATGGTACCATGATGGGTATGCCAAGTGCAGTGTAGACGATATGCTGTGTGTGGTCACTGTGCCCTGTGATAGAGGAAGTAGAAACAGGTCATGGTATGCTGTACACAAGATAAGGTCACAATGGAGAGAGAGAAACCACAATCTGTACATAATGAGATCTCAGACATGCAAACAGGACACGATCACAACACAAAGCACAGTGCATGTTGCCAACAGCTAGAGATGGCACGGCCGACCAGGTTGCCATCTCGACCTGACCATGTCTATGGCCATGTAACACAGGCTGCCCAGTGGGCCATAGCATGTCCAGCAGTGTTGGTGCACACAGATCCCACAGAGGTCCATGACAAATCAAACAGCCCATAAGAAACATGTGAAGTGTGATGTGAGTCACAACAGATCAAACATGCAACATACTGTCTGTGTGCAGAAGGTGTCTGATAGGGACTGTCTGAGGCAGGCAAAGGCCACTAGAGTATGTCACTGGCATGCATGAAATCACCATGGCCGCATGTCAAGCTGTCAGTGCCACATGTTCAAGGTCTGGCAAGATGTGTGAAATGGAACCGTTGATGCATAGTGGTCTGGCAGCAAACAGGAGACAGGTCAGTAGAAAACATAGAAGACATGCGTAAATATGTGCGCACAATGTACACAAGGGCACCAGCACAGGGTTAGAGATAGAGCAGTGAGCACCACCGCACAAGTGTCCAGGCACATCCCATCACCAGACAACGCTCAAGGGTAGCAGAGCATGCCGTCACATAGACATGTCCCAAAAACACAGACACACACACACAGTGAGATGGGAAGAACATGCTGCCAGTAGCATATGGCCCCTGTGAGCCTAAGCTGAGACCACTGGAGGTAAGCATAACAGTCCATGCAAGGAGACACAGATGTTGTATAATGAGACAATGCTAGGGAAAGGTGTATGTGCTGACCGCCATCACCACACTCTGCGCCTGCAGACACACACAGCTCCATCACAGGTGCCACAAATACAGTTTTGAAAACCCAGAACGTGACCTGAACTAATGGCCATATGGTTACCAAATGAAACATGTGATGTAGGGAGGCACAGGCCAAAGAAGTACACAACAACATATGTGCAGTGGACATAGAACAACAGAAATGTGCTATGCTGCAGTGCCCCCACAGTACAGGTACCGCTATGTTCACCCAACACAGTCACCTGCAGGTTGAATGACATACACACAGGTACCACTGCACCGCAGTGATGGCCAGGAACATAGGCTACTCCTGGGGATGTAAAGACAGAAGGGAAACATACATATGTCCAGAGAGAGCCCAGAAACAGACACGACAGCATGTACATGTAGACAAATATGCATATCACCACATATGCAGGACTTACATGACAACAGCTCCTCGATCAGACGTTGCCTGACTGCCGTCCACGCACGTGTGTCACCATGGCCACGTACAGGAGGGCACAGCAGATCCTCCTCAAGATCCTCATTAATGTAGACCCAGATACTGTGCCTGAGTGCAATGCTGTGTAGGATGCAACAGGCCAGAATGATCTGTGCCACAGTCATGGATTTGTATTGTAAGGCCCCACCGGTCTTACCAGACACCTGAAGCGACTCTTCAGAACACCAAAGGTGCGCTCAATGACTGAGCAGCTGGAGGCATGGGCCTCATTGTACCTCCTCTCTGCACATGTCTGTGGAAGATGCACAGGGGTCAGCAACCAGGCACGACAGCCATATCCCGCATCACCTGCAAACAGAAATGTGGTAAGGTCAATCATGAGCTGGTGGTCACACAAATGCACACAAGCAGCTACGTGCAAAAGGTCAACAGATACATGATGACACACAGATGATGTCACATAATGGCACATGGCAGCTGTGCACCAGCATTTGAGGGTATGAGATACAGGACACTGGGGAGGGGCAATGAGGCTAGCACACATCAACAGTAACCAGACCAATCACATCACCAACCACCTGTAGCCAACACCCATGAGTGGCATCCCTGAACGCAGCAAGCAGACACATGGCAGTGAACCAGGAATGGGGCAGAGATCAGCATGTGTGCAATAATGTGACGGCCATGGTACAGTGCACACACACATGCTGTCACAGTAACATATACAGTAGGGGTGTACCCAAGATGTCTGAAACTACACACCAACACTGCCCAATATAGAGCAGACATGTGGGATGCAACGTGGCACCACAATGCCAGCCACGTGATGTTACAGACAAGGTCAATGGAGAATGACCCCCCAAACACACAGCACAGCAGAAAAACGAATATGTGAGCCCGCCCAGTCCCCCCCCCCCCCGGTAGCACACACACACACTTTGCAAACAGAGTCAACTAGGAACACACAACCCAGACAGACACATGTACATTTGCGTATGTGTGTGAGCCAAGGCCGTGCACAGTAGGTGATGGCAAACAATCCATGTCACATATCACCATGGAGGAACACACCAAAAGACGTGCAGTACAGCAGCGGAACCTGGAAACAGTGTTACCTGCACGTGTACCGGGACACACAAAAGAGCAATGACGCACATTTGGCAGACATAGTTAAGTCTAGAAATACACAAACATATGTGTCCATGTCCCCTGTGACAGTGACATGGCATGCTGGAGGACACCGCCCCATACAATGTCAGTGCTGCATGCACAACCACAATGCAGGGAGAGACATGCTTGGGTCATAGTCAGCAATGGGACCACTTATAACAGACATCGGATGGGCAGTGATATGCCAGAGTGTGATGGACTGTGTCCATAATGTGCTCCGAAAAGACGTCTGAGATGCAGCATGCCATGTCATGTGTGTTGCAGGGGATATGCAGTCAGAAGGCCCGAATGTAACACCAAAGGTGACTCTGTTCCACCTGTGAGAGGTGCAGTGTCCCCAGGACACAGAGACAACATGTGCATGTTAGAGATAGTTAATAACCACCCAGCAGGACACAGTCCCCATATTGTGCAGCCTCAAATTGTCTGAATAGTGCCGAGTGATGCAGGATATGGGAGTCATGGGCGGACCCTGGAAACAGGGGAACCACATTCAGAATACACATAGTTACATCACAAACAACCTGAATGGGAATGGTAGTGTTTGCGGTTGTGGAATGCCACCTCCTTGTCTCTGGGCGGGACCAGGGCAACATGTGTGCAATCAATAGCTCTCATCACATGTGGTATCCCCACAATCCACTGGAATGCCTGGCCCAGGGTCCCCCACTGTTAGGAATCATAATGTAATTCCTAACCCGGCTGACCATGGCCCGCAGTACCTGATGGAGACAGCGTGAGAAGGTGGGTCTGCTCATCCCCCTACCCCCCCCCCCACTGTGGCCACTGAGGATTAGAAACAGCCAGAGGCAAAGAAATGTAGGGCAGTCAGGAGCTTGGCCAATCCCGGTATGGCATATGACAGGGCAGTCTGGGACTTGAGGTCAGATATTAGATCCTCATAGAGCTCCCTAATAGCCCCCATGCTCAGATGGTAGAGGGAGATGACCTGGTCCTCATGCATGTCCTGGAGCATGGGCCTGGGCCTGTAGAGGTGAGGCAGGCGAGGGTGTGCCTCCGCACGCCTACAGTGCCGTGCTGGACATACCTCGGCCTGTGGAGCCTCCACAGCTGCAGTTCTGTGTTGCAGCGGGACTGCACCCATGCCCAGTGCCACAGCCCCAAGGACACCATCTCCCTCATCAGGCAACCGCAGCTCCTCGAATTCCAGCAATGCCACCACTGCACAACCTGCATGGTCAGTTTGAGCCATCATGGACAGAGGCCTGAGCAATGTAGGGAGCTAAATACGTTGTGGGGCATGGCAACTAATCAGAACCAACATAACACAGCTGCAGATGCAGCAACGCACACCAGCAACAGTTTTGCAAAGCGCACAGTACGTACAGAAGCGGAACGCCGTAGTGCGCGCAGTAGCATGCATACCACAACACACACAGGCGCACCTTGCGATTGGGTCTGCAGAGTGCACATAGGAAGGGGAGGGGCATGTGGCATGTCCCCACACGCGTAGGGATGGTGCGTAGAGATTGCATAATGTGCACATGCACAATGTATGTGTAGATGCAACACGTGGGGTACCTACGCATGGCGGAGAGTGCCATAGCTACAGCCTAGCACACAGAGTAAAACTTCATACCAGAAACGGCAGATGTGTGGCACCAAATACGGAAGAGAACACAGCACCTGTGGATGTAGGGGCAGACAATGAGGAGGTCCGAACATAGAAAACATGAAGCACACAAGTGCATAATGGCATAGTGCGCGTCGGAACGTGCATTACGCTCAACACGCACGTTGAGTGTGTGTATAGCGCAGAGCAATGCCGAATGGGGGGGCAAGGCTCGTATAGCACACCGGGACACATGCGCGATCCAGGTCCCCATGTGCATATGGACCATATGATGTATGCCACCCTCTGTAGGTGGTGCAGAGGCAATGCACAGCTGCGCACATAGGAAACGTGCCCTGGGTAGCGGCAACATGCACTACGCATGCGTAGGAACATGCATTGTGCAGTCTGAATGTCTGATGAACCACGCCCTGTGTATTTAAAGGGGCACACCAGATCAGCAATGGCAAGGGTGGCACACAATGGCACAGAGTGGAGCATGTGAGATGGCTGTGGGGGACACGACCAGCCAGCAGGCAGCAGTGTCCTCTACAGAGGAGGAGCCTGAGGGGGCTAGGCAGGTTCATCCAGCCACAGCCAGGGGGTGCAGCAACAGGGCAGAGGTGTGGCAGGTGGCAGCGCCACCACAGGCCAGTGCCTGAGGATGCCAGGAGGAGGGAAGCCCGCTACACCCAGGAGGAGAATGACCTCCTCCTGGCAGCCATCCTGGGGCGGTACGAGGTCCTATTTGGGTGGCTTAGCAGCACCACCACCATTGGCCAATGAAACCTCGCATGGGAGGAGGTGACAACAGTGGTGGCTACAGCAGGGGGACCCAGCCGTGATACCGAGAGCATACGAAAGCACTTCCGTGACATCAAGCGCTCTGTCCAGGCTCGCACTATTGCTGAGAGAAGCCACGCCTATGCGACAGGAGGGGGTGCACCACATCGAGCCACACTGTCGCCACTGGAACAGCAACTGGCCGACAGACTGGGGTCCATCTACCTCTACGGTCTGCCGCCCAAGCTAGATATGGCAGACCCATGTGCAGGTGGGACAGAGGAATATGTGCTAGGGTAAGCCAACATGCGGGGGTTGGGGGGAGGCTGGGGACAGGTCAGAGCCATAGGATCAAGCATGGACAGGGTATCAAGGGGCATAATGTGGCCAACAGTGACAGGAGCAGCAGAGAGGCCATGGGTGATGGGGACAGGTAAGGCCCGTGTGGCACATCAGAGACAGCTCACCAGAGACATGTGACAGCAAGGCAGAAGCTGAGGGTGGCTGACACACGCTGGGCCCCACTGGAACCAAGGGGCCATGGGAGGGTGACATGACAGTGGTGAACATGGGTGAGGGTGGGTGGGCGTGAGTCTGCAGGTGCAGAGGGGGACAGGCAGGGGCAGGGATCGTTGGCCACCTATGCGGAGTGGAGCCACGGTGGAGGGGTTGGGAGGGCAGCATAGTGCCCGGTGATGTAGAGTGGGGGGGCGACGGTGTCCCCCTGCACCCACGTGTGCGGTGGGTGGTGGTGGTGGTGGGATGGCAGCAATGTGTGACGGCAATCAATGGGGTGGGTGTCCTGAGGTGGGTAGTGTGGGGGGTGAGGGGGATGCAGGGGCATCCCCAAATGCCAGACACGGGGCACGCCACCATGCAGGGGGTGGCGTGGGTGGGGAGACCGCACAGCCAGAGCATACCCATGTGGCACACACACATCCATGCACCCGCACAGCACAGCCACCCAAAGTTGAACGGCGGTGGAGCCATCAGGGCCCCATGCCGCCCCGGGGCATGTACCCCAGTGCATGGATCCAAGCCACCACAGGGCACAACTGTCCCAGGCAACAGTGGCTCACAAACCCCAGCAGCACCCCAGCAGTCCCACCCATTGACGTGGCCTGTACTCAGTTGCACGCATACACAGCCACCAGTGAGGCGCCGCTGACACCGGGGACACATACAACCGATGGTGCATCACATGTCCCTGCACCGGAGTAGTCCCTGGCCACATGTACCCAGCTGGGGACTGCCACGATTGTGCTTCATATCCCGTGGCCCGCACTGCCTGGCAGGCCATGATGGGACAGGTACATGCATGTGGCTGGCCAAGCACAGCACAACTGAGCTGTGTACCCTTACCCACCACAGATGATATATATGCCATGGAGACAGCTGCATGGGTGGTGCCCCCAGGGTCCGGACCATGTCCCCTGTCTGAGGCAGGTACAGATGTGGAGGTGCCCGAGGAAGACGAGGCAGCACTGGAGGCAGAGGGGGAATCAGCAGCACATCATCTTTCAGATGACGGTGGGACGGCTGACAAGACAGGTGACAGCAACATCACGGTGGAGGCTGCAGCTGGTGGAGTAGCCGGACCACCATCCCTGGGTCCAGCACCATGGCCCACACAGGCAGCCATCTACCAGGTCATCGGGGAGATGCGTTCCCACTTCGAGGCAGTGCATGTGGATGCAGAGGGTGAGTGTACGACCTGTCTGGCCAACTGTTGCATGTGTACAGGTGGAATGTGCAACCCATGTTTCGCGGCTCTCACTCTGTCTCACCCACAGGCATACAGATGGCATTGTGCAAGGGGGCGGTGGAACAGCATCACCTGCGGCGTGAGGCGTGACGCCAATGGCTAGTGCTGGGCGGCCTCCTCCATGAGGTGCGGGCCCTGAACAAGATGGCAGGGTCGATGGCAGGCAGCATGACTAGGATGGTGGCGGTGCATGAGGCCATGTTGGCACACATGGGCCAGCCAGTGCTAGCAGCGCCTGTGGAAGCAGCATCACCCACCCCAAGGGGTACGCGGGGACGTGGCCAGCACGGCAGAGGACGCGGGGAAGGGTGTAGGTAAAGGGGTGTGTGGTGTGCACAATAAAGATTATTTTCACTGGTGTATCCTGTGGCCATGTGTCCATTTTTCCAGATGACTGCCCCATGTCCCCTCTGTCACACATGTGGTCACCCTGGGCACATGCCCCTTACCCTTCCCTGCGCAGGGTGCCCCTCCCCTACAAATCCCTGCTGGTCATGACCTGGGTCTCCCCTGCCCCCCCGCCACCCCCACCCCCATAACCATCACCTGGAATGGCCATTTCTGCCACCCCACCCTCCCTTGTGCCCACCCTCCCCTGATCCCCTCCCCTGGAACACAGTCCTTTCATGCATATCCCACCCTCCCCCGTCATATCAGTGCTACTACCCGTACACCACTGTTCCCTCTAAGCTGTGCACATGTGCGCGTGCACACACCTCACCGAGCAAGCGGACATACTTTACAACAGAGCGCACAAAAATTACGGTTCTGATTCTGATAGAAAACAACACAGACGTCTTAAAATTTAAAAGTTGTGATTGTAATTACTAGAAATTTTCCACTTCATTTAGTAATCATCTATTTTCATTTAATTTGATTAAAATCAATGTGGTATACATACTGTATTCTGACGTGTAGTCAAATTTTAAAGAATATAAATCCGAGTGTCATTATGTGGCGCACAGAAATTTAACCTTCCTTCAAAAGCTGCACAGCTGATATTTTATGCGCACACAGCCTACATAAAATTAGAGGGAACATTGCCGCACACAGGTCCCCACTCCAGATACCCTGTGACCTTCTCACATGTATTCACGTCCCCCACCATTGGCAACATAACTAGGCCATGGCACGGCCCCCACCCCCTGGCACCGGGTGATTGGTCAGCTGTGCCTGATCTGAGTATGTCGCACAGCATGCGCAGCTGGTCAGCCACCACGTCCATGGTCACTTCCATCTGCCCCACAGCTTGGCTCTGCTCATGCAGGGTGTATGCCTGTGCCCACATCGCCGCAGCAATGTGGAGGCTGCACATGCACCTGCACAGACACATGTCGCCCCGTGTCTGTGTGGCTGCATGTGCAGCCTGCCATCCTGCGCTGAGGTGTACAGGCCCTACGCCCAGACGGGGTACATCACCGGCACTGTGGGGCAGATGGCAGGGGCCCCCAGCACCCTGTGATAGCCAATGCTGCTCTGGGCTGGCCACGCCTCCATGCCCACCCCTCCCCACCTTCTCCCCCTCCCCCACCTCCCCATCCCCCTCCCACTCGCCCCATGCCCCCACCTCCCCCTCCCCACTCCCCTCCTCCTCTCCCCACTCACCATCCCCTCTCCCCTCCCCCTCCCCGCTGCTGCCCCCTCCCTCCTCTTCGGCCCCGCTACCATCTGCCACCTCAGGGCTCATCTGCCATCCCTCCTCCAGTGCTGGCTGGCCATGTCCAGCGTCCAGCCCTGCTGCTGCCTGGTCTTCAGTTGCATCCACTGTGGGGGTAAGACATACATTAGCACCACGGTCATGCATCTGGCACACCATGCACACATGTCCTGTGGCCACAATGGCTGCTGGCCCACTGAAGCATGCCATGGTGCATGGCACGGCCTGTGCCACTCACCATCATGTGGTCGCCGTTGATCGCGTAGCACCCGTGCCAGGAATCAGGGGTATCGTAGCCTCAGTTCTCACCCCTTTTTACAAAGGTCCTTCACCTTTGGGTACAGAAATGGGCGGGACCATTAGGGGATACACATCCCTGGCCATCTGCTTCTGCTTGTTACACATATCTGAGTGCAGCAGCTGGCTGACTCTGATGTGTGCTATCTGTCTCCCACTTCCTGTTGCCTCTGCCACCCGCTTGTGTGTGGGTGCTGCTGCGCATATCTGTCCTTCACCCTATGCACCATGGGTGGCACCTCCAGGCCGCCTTTCACGAGCAGCAGCCTCCCCATGCATGGGCATGCACCACCATGCCATACATACCATCGTCACGCTATGTGCCATGGGTGGCATGCCAGGGGGGCTGCATGATGGCATGCCTTGTGCAAAGGGTACCGGGGGAAGCCAGGCACATGCCCCAACTCGCAAATATGCACTGTGTCAATCTGTCAACTGCACCCAGGGGCCTAGCTGTGACATGTGTCCTACACATGCAGAGGCTGCATAGGCATGTGTCATTGTGCACAGTGGTGGGGGTGTGGTTCTTGTGCCCCACCATTACACCCTGGCCACAGCAGCAGACACATCAGGGTGTGGCACGGGGATGTGCCGCAACATGCTGTCTGGGGTCCAGGGTTCACATGCGGACAGTGCAGGCCTGCACACATCGGCAGCTGCAGCCGCCATAACACCAGGATGGATAACACTCCTTTATTTTGAGGCCTGGAGCATCCTGGGGGTAGAGCAGAGCTATGTAATTGCAACAGGAGCCACCACCATAACACAAGGATGGGTAATACACCCCTATAAGGAGGCCTGGAGCATCCTGGAGGTAGGGCAGGGCTATGTAACTGCAACAGGTTCCACCACCATGACACCAGGATGGATAACACACCTCTATAAGGAGGCCTGGAGCATCCTTGGTGTAGGGACGAGCTAGGTAACTGAACAGGAGCCACCACCATAACACCTGGATGGATAACACTCCTCTATGTTGAGGCCTGGAACATCCTGGGGGTAGGGCAGGGCTATGTAACTGCAACAGGTGCCACCACCATGACACCAGGATGGATAACACACCTCTATAAGGAGGCCTGGAGCATCCTGGGGGTAGGGCAGAGCTATGTAACTGCAACAGGAGCCACTACCATAACACCAGGATGGATAACACTCCTCTATGTTGAGGCCTGGAGCATCCTTGGGGTAGGGCAGAGCTATGTAACTGCAACAGGAGCCACAACCATAACACTAGGATGGATAACATTCCTCTATGTTGAGGCCTGGAGCATCCTGGGGGTAGGACAGAGCTATGTAACTGCAAAAGGAGCCACCACCATAACACCAGGATGAATAACACACCTCTATAAGGAGGCCTGGAGCATCCTGGGGGCAGGGCAGAGCTAGGTAACTGCAACAGGAGCCACCATCATAACACCAGGATGGATAACACTCCTCTATGTTGAGGCCTGGAGCATCCTGGGGGTAGGGCAGTGCTATGTAACTGCAACAGGAACCACCACCATAACACCAGGATGGATAACACACTTCTATAAGGAGGCCTGGAGCATCCTGGGGGTAGGGCAGAGCTATGTAACTGCAACAGAAGCCACCACCACAACACCAGGATGGATAACACTCCTCTATGTTGAGGCCTAGAACATCCTGGGGGTAGGGCTGAGCTATGTAACTGTAACAGAAGCCACCACCATGACACCAGGATGGATAACACACCTCTATAAGGAGGCCTGGTGCATCCTGGGGGTAGGGCAGAGCTATGAAACTGCAACAGGAGCCACCACCATAACACCAGGATGGATAACACTCCTCTATGTTGAGGCCTGGAACATCCTGGGGGTTGGGCAGAGCTATATAACTGCAACAGGAGCCACCACCATAACACCAGGATGGATAACACTCCTCTATAAGGAAGCCTGGAACATCCTGGGGTTAGGTCAGAGCTATATAACTGCAACAGGAGCCACCACCTTAACGCCAGGATGGATAACACACCTCTATAAGGAGGCCTGGAACATCCTGGGGGTAGAGCAGGGCTATGTAACTGCAACAGGTGCCACCACCATGACATATCCTGAGGGGACTGGCCACTTCTGTATGCCTTTCTCCACTCTTCTCCAAGACCCTACAGAGGATCGTCCAGGACCGAGCAGGTCTTCTCATCGCCCGGTACTGGCTGAGGCACATGTGGTTCCCTTACTTCCACTGCCTCGCACTAGAACCCCCGATATGTTTGCCTTAGGAACCAACCCTCATCACCCAGGACAGGAGGACCATACTGCCCCCCCAATCTGCCAGCGCTCGCTTTGACGGCCTGGAAATTGAGAGGCTGACCCTTACCTCCCTCAGCTTGTCCGCTGAAATGTAACAGGTCATCTTTGCAGCTCGGCACCCATCCACAAGAAAATGGTACAGCCACAAGTAGAAATGCTCCAGCGTTTGGTGTGCCATGCGAGGGCTGGACCCAGTCTCCTGCTCGGTCCCACAGGTACTCCAATATCTCATTACCCTCACTGACCAGGGAATCAAGACGCTATCCATCCAACTCCACCATTGCAGCTTCCATGACCACATTGGATAATGGCTCCATCATTACCTTCCCCTGATTGCCAACTTCATGAAATGGCCGGCAACCTGAGACCCCTGGTCCTCTATCAGTTGACCTTGGAGCCCTTTGAACCTCTGCAATTGGTGGCGCTGAAATACATCTCATGGAAAATCCTCTTTTGGTAGCAATTACTTCCGCCAGATGCATCTGCACATGCAGCTCCACCACAACTGTGCCACCCTTTGTACCCACCTGAGGTTCATCCCAAAGGTGGCCTCAGTGTTTCACATCAACCAAGTGATAGAGCTGCCTACCTTGGAGCCACATGCCTCCCCGGAGGAGCAAAGGCTCCACACTCTGGACTGCATCACAGCATTGCACATCTACCGCCACAAGACGAGACTCCTGCAGCAGAACCACAGTAGACTCAAAATGTGCCATATCATTTGGGGATTTATTGGCCTCGTTTCCTGCATCTTCATCAGATAAGAAACATTTTTAAGTTTTTACAATTAATAATAAAATTAAAACGATTAAAATGGAGCACGTCACTTTGTGAATTGAATTACTTTTCTTTTCACTGTTTAATGCTCAGACAATGTCATACCTGATTTGGATACTTATTTGTTTAGTGCCTTTCTTTCTTAGCCTCCTATTGACATTTCAACACACACAGACAAGAGCCAGAACCACTGAAAAGGTCAGGGTCCACCAGCTACAAGCATTGGCTACTTCTATCACCACCCTCCACTTGGCAATGATAATTGACATGGTACTTGGTGCACACTTTCCAGAGACACTACTGCCTTAACCTTAAGACAGATCCTTTGGCCAGGCAGTACTGGCCTCAGCGACACCCACCACAAGGGCTGGACTCTCAAGAGGTGCAGATCACCATCCGAGCACCAGACTGACCCCCAGAACCCCCAGCTATGCTGGATCGGTGATCACTGTTGTTGCTGTTGTTCATTAATGCTGTTGTGACTGTCTCACTTGCTGCTATATGTTGTTGAGTATATCTGCCCAAGAGGACTGTGGAAAATTAAAAGAGGATCTTGATAAATTGGAAGACTGGGCATCCAAATGGCAGATGAAATTTAATGTGGACAAGTGCAAAGTTATGCATCTAGGAAAGAACATCCCAAAGCATGGTTCCACGATGCAAGGTTCCACATTGGGAACCACCACCCAGGAAAAAAGATTTAGGCGTCATCATGGATAACATGTTAAAACCCTCTACCCAGCGTGCAGCAGCGGCCAAGAGAGCAAATAGAATGCTAGGTATCATAAGGAAAGGAATGGAAAATAAAACAAAGGATATTATAATGCCGCTATATCATTCCATGGTGCGACCACACCTTGAATATTGTGTGCAATTCTGGTTGCCGTATCTTAAAAAGGATATAGCGTTATTAGAAAAGGTAGTAAAGGGGATGGAAGGCTACTCCTATGAAGAGAGGCTACAAAGGTTAGGGCTCTTCAACCTGGAAAAGAGACTGCTGAGGGGAGATATGATAGAGGTCTATAAATGAATGAATGGAATGGATCGGGTAAACGTAGATCGATTGTTTACGTCATCAGAATATAAAAGACTAGGGAACATGCAATGAAGCTACAGGGTAACCTATTTAATTCTAATAGGAGAAAATATTTTTTTACTCAATGTGTAATCAAACTCTGGAATTTGTTACCAGAGGATGTAGTAAAAGCTGTTAGTGTAGCTGGGTTTAAAAAGGTTTGGACAAGTTCCTGGAGGAAAGGTCCATAAACCATTATTAAAAGGGACCCAGGATATCACTGCTTGACCCAATACAAGCATTGAGGAGCCTGTGTCTTTTGGGGAGACTGCTAGGTACTTATGAACTAGATTGGCCACTGTTGGAAACAGGATACTGGGCTTGATGGACCTTGGTCTGACCCAGTATGGCATATCTTATGTTCTTATGTTCTTATCCCCAGTTACACTGTGTCCATGGTTTCACAAATGATATTATGTCTACTGCCATGCTTCCCAGTTGCCTGGGCCCATGATAACATATTGTAATGCTGCTTTGGTCATTTTATGTTGCAAGCAAGTACAATTGTTTTATGGTGTGAAATTATCTACGTTAAAAAAAGCATTCAAATAAAGATATTGTGTTCTGTCATCACCGGGACTGACAAAACCGCATGACTCATCTGCCTCCCTCTCATCTTCCTCAGCATGATAATGCGCAGCTAGGGAGGTACCAGATCTGACTGACTCATCCTGCTGATCCATGGAGAAAGTGAGTTTACGTACCTGTAACGGGGGTTCTCTGTGGACAGCAGGATAAGTCAGCCACACATATCTGCCTACTGTATCTCCCCTGGATGAGGTTGACTGACGCCTTGATGCCCATTACCTAGTAGCAAAATCTCAGCTTGGGACATACTGGGCTGGGTAGAGTTGGGCCAGGATGTACTGTAGGGCTACCTTGGCACATGTTCAGAAAGGCCTTGCCTTTCTGAGCTCTGGTGAGCATTTCCATCCATGGCACCGGATGACATCACCAGGTTTGGCTGACTTATCCTGCTGTCCATGAAGAACCCCTATCACAGGTAAGTAACCTCGTTTTCTCCTGTTCAGCTCAGCTGGTGCCTACAAACACAGGTAAATGAAACCTTACCTTACTGCTTTGTAGCTTCATAGCACAGCACAGCTCAGCACTCTGCTCTTATCTTTCATTGTTCCATTTCCTTAAATGTATTCACGGCTTTCCCCCACCCCCCTCCCCGACCCAGCCAAGCATCTTCCATGCTATTGAAACAGATGGACCTACTTTCAGTCTCCTGAACCCTGCCAGCTGTCAGCTACTTCCCACTCTCAGTGGCTTTCAACAGTATTCCCAACACTGTCACCATAAATCAGTGGGTCTCTATCTTACTGTAACGCTCAATTCCACAGGTTCCCAATCTGTCCTCCTGGCCTTAGTCAGCTCTGGCTTTCTGCCAGGTTTTTTCCCTCCCCATGAGAATCACACACCCTCACTCTCTCCCAGTGAGAGCTAAAAACCCTGGCTTCTTCTACCAGTCAGCTACTTCCCACTCTCTGCCAGTGAGAATTACTCTATAACCAGATACCTACCTCTCCCACAGGCTATCCAACCCAGCACAGCAGGTCTCCCATCCACTGTCTGGCCCTCACTCTGAATTACCATAATAGCACCATACAACTGAGTATCTGGCATTTCCCTCAGGCTACCCCCCAGCAAAGCAGTTCTCTAGCCTACTGTCTGGCCCTCATACCCCCCAGTGAAGCTTACACTACAGCTAGGTACCAGACATTCCCCTCTGGACAGCATAATGAAGCTTTAGCTCACTACTTGGCCCAGCTTACCTTAACTGGTCTTCCCTGCTCACAGCAGGGAGCAGGGAGCAGGCAGTCTTCCTGACCTATTTATACGGGAGCCCCTTTGTTTCTGGCTCTCAGCCTTTTTATCCAGTTTAAAGCAAGGCCATGACCTTCTTGCCTACCAGGAACATTCAAGCTCCCCCTGCAATCCCTCAATATTCATGCACTCAGCCCTTTGTTAGAGCTTCCCCTAGCTCCCAGCGGCTGGAAAAATCTGTGTGTGTACCGCAGTGCACCGCATTCATTGTTTTCTGTGTACCATGTCTCTATGACTGTCCATTATATCCAAGTCATGCTCTTCCATTACAGCTTCAAAATAAGTAACCTTATTTCACATACAATGAAGTTCTCCAAGTTTATTTTCCTGTTATATGTCAATTCACTGTAGTAATGTTAATTGTAAACCGCTCCGACTGCAAAATAGAGCGGTACATAAAACCAGTTAAATAAATAAAGAAATATTAGTATATGCAGCTCTCCAGATGCTGCCGTTTTTCCCATTTTCTATACTTTTGCTTAATGTTTACTTACCAGAGGACCTTTACTTACCGCGGGGGGGGGGGGGGGGTGCTTTGCTTTGTTCACCCATCCAGGATGACCCTAGTATAAAGCCTTCCTCAGTAGGTTAGCCAGCCTATTGCAGAAGGCACTTTGCCCTTTCTTCAATGGGTGGACACCATATCTGTTTAGCAGCCCTTGGAAAATCATGCCATGGTTAAAGAAGCCAAACACTCTCAATGACACCAACCATGTAGCCAAGCATTCTTCACCAGGATGCAAACCTCGCAAACTCAGTCCTGAACCTTGGCAGGGAGGATTGAGAATACCCCCCCCCCCCAGCCCCTTCATGTACTGCTTCCTTATACATTTCTATAGAAATTGCTTAATTGTGCTTTTTAGCATTCATGGTTTTAATTGACACACTCTGAGCTACTGATCAGATTTTTAAAGATGATTCCTTATTTTCTCTGCTTCTTTTGGCATGCTAATCTTGTCTCAAATCTTTCTGTAAATATTTTTTTAAATATATACTTTCCCTATTGGTTCTTCTATAATATTTCCTTTAAAACTGAACATTAGGGATTGAAAAAACCTCTCTTATTAATCTTTCCAATTTCATTTAAAAAAAAGAGCACATCTCTAAAGAATATATTAAATAGACAAGAGCTTAAAAGTGATTTCTATGGCTTTCAATAGAACATGTTATTTTCCTAAACATGAACTCTGCTTATTAGCAACCTATCTTGCCTATTAGTCAAACAGTTTATGATCCATTTTAGTACCATGGAACCCACTCACAGACTGTACAACCTTTTAATGACTGTCCTATGTGGAACAATATCAAAGGCATTACTGAAATCCATATGCAGCATTATGGCTGTGAATCAATTTCAGCTCAGTAAGACCGATTTCAGCTTGACTGAAGTTTGATGGAAAGTAAAGCTTTTCCTATAGTCCACTCAGAGACTCCATGTTATATTTATGGGTAGAGCTGGATAATATTTAAAACAGATCTAAAAAAATCTGAAGTAGATTTGCAAAAATTAAAACTGGTTCTGTAAAAAAATAAAAATATCCACAATGGACCCATTAAATTAATGTAGCCCTGCTACCCCAAAGAGCTTACCGTCAGACTCACTTGCAACAACACCAATGATGTTTAAATGTAGTCAGATGGCTCAAGTGGTTGGAGTATGGCAGTTTCTTTAGGTGGAGGCTGAGAGATTTCGCTAACCTCTTCTTACTCTCCTTTTACTAAGAGGCAACTAGAGAGCAAGAGGAAAATAAACTAAAGTGGATAAACCACTATCAAGGTGATGTTACAGGTATTAATTGCAGATAGGTAGTGGTTTGTAATAATGGACTACATAGAAGACATTTACTTTCAGGAATAGGATTTTTAGTACAATTTATTAAATACTACAACAGTGTAATCATCCAAAATATTATTCTTAATTCACAGTAACATTGTACTCACATCAACATAACAATAACCCAGGTAAGTGTATTCAGTTACATCAAATAACTGGCAAGTCAAGTTATTCTTTAGATCTGCTGGTGAAAATTCAGCCATGCCGCAGGGCCGGGTCCCGAGGCCGGCACTGTAACTGGGTCCTCGGGGCCCGAACCCTCGGCACGTTGCATGGGTGTTGCGTTGGTGGGGGGGGGGGGTGAACGTGGAGGAACGAGGGCAGGCTGCGTTCTGCAGCTCGTGGCGCCATCGGGCGCGTGATTGGTGGAAGGCTGGATGGGGGGCAGGGCGACAAGGAGCGAGGGAGAGCAGTTGTGTCCATTCTCCCTCTTCCTTCCTGCTCGCCCGGAGAAAGGTGTGTGGCCGGTTTTGTCTTGGTTGGGGCCTGTGTCCACGGCGTGGCGGCGGTTCGGGGGGAGGTGCTTGGATGTCAGTGTCGGTGGCTGGGGGTTCGGCGCAGCGGGCAGGCGATACATAAATCCGTGCATTAATTAAAGGGGCCTGGGGCGCTTTGAGGGTGCGTGCTCCTTTGGCCGGCTGCACGTGGGGCAGACTGAGGTGTTTTTCAGTGTCGGCGCTTTGAGGGTGCGTGCACCTTTGGCCGGCTGCACGTGGGGCAGACAGAGGTGTTTTTTTCTTTAGCTACGGACACTTTGTGTGCCGTGGGGAGGGCCTCCACTATATAGAAGGACACTTTTCTGCAAAGGGAGAATATACATAACGGGGCATAGTTTGCATTTCCCTTTATATGGGTGTCTTTCGATGAGTGAGGGCAGCATCATATCAAAAAAACCCCAAAAAACAAAGGGAACTTACACATTATACAAAAGCACTTGTGCAGGGCTGGTGGGGGGTGTGTGTGTGGGTTATCGATTGTGGTAGCGCGTCCTTCTTTTCATTGCTGGTGGGGGCGCTATGCCTCGTCGGCCTGGTGGGAGAGGAGCTGGGAAGCAGCCTGGGGCGGCAGGGGCGGCCAGGGGTCGGGGCTTGTCTCCAAGCAGGGGCAGGGCAGCTGGCAGGGGCGCTCTGCCAGTTGGTGAGCTTCGTGGAGTCCGTCCAGGGCGTGGCAGGGGGAAAGCCAAGGGGGCGAGGGGCCGGGGAGCTTTGAACCAGGTCCTGCAGACCTGTGTGGCAGGGGTTGTGACAGAGAGCTCGGGGTTTGCTGGATCGGGGCCCTTGTCTGCGGCAGCGGGCGGCGGAGAGGTGTGTGATGCAGTCGGGGGGTAGGCGTCAGTTGCCATCCGGCAGCTGGGGGTGCAGGGTCAGCGGTTGCGCGGGCCGACGGGCCGTCAGCGATTGCTGTAGCAGGCGGATCTATATGTGAGACCCCCGCTCTGCTGCGGTGTCCGGGCACTTCATGCACCCGGGGTATTTAGGGTCGTTGGGCCCGTGGGCATTTGGAATGGGTCAGAGTGGGGGTATGGGGCATTGGGGGGGTGGCTGAAGTGATTGGTTTGGTGCTGGGCATGGTGGGGCAGAAAGGTTTGGGGGCAGGGGCCCCGCTGCTTGGGATGCTGGTGGGCTTGGTTCCTCGGCTTGGGGTTGGGGTGGGGGGCCGGTTGCTACACCCAGTACGTCCGGGCCTCTTGCTGCTGGTCTTTCTTCTGCTTTTCCCCTGCAGGTACATCAGAATTTGATGCCCCGGGCGAACATGGCTGACACGGCTCGGGTCCTTAGTTCGGGGCATGCAAGTTCCTCGGAAGAGCAGACTGATTCGGCGGCGGTGGTCCAGCCTGTGGATGCTCCTAGGGCTTCTCCCTCTGCAGCTGGTGAGTATGCAGTGGGTTCGGGTGTGGCGCAGACCCCTGGTGCGGGGAGTGATGCAGCTATGAAGGCGAAAACGAAGCGCAGGCGTGGGCGCTGTTGTCGTCGAGCATCTTTGTCTTCCTCTTCATCATCCTCTTCGGTTTCTTCGAGCGACTCGGGGCTAGCAGGAGGTGGGAAGGGTGAAGGCGGGGGGCCCACGGTGGTACGCTGTTCCGAATTGTGGGAGGGCGTGCCGCGGAAGCTGCGCCATAGGATTAAGCGGCGCAGGTATCTTGATATTTTTTGCCTGCTGGATGGCAGGAAGCGTTCTGGCGAAAGCAAAAAGAAGCGCAAAGAGGACGAGAAAGCAGGCAGGGTGCGGAGGGCAGCTCGCAACACCCTGAACTGGACTCGCGCCTTTTTGCGTTTGGCTAGTGTTTGGGGTCATTATTTCCCGGATCAATATGGAGCATTGCTTGCGTATGCGGATACTATCTTATCAACGTCGCAGGCACACGAAGGGTGGGCGTGGTTAAATTACGATGAGACGTTCCGGGACATGATGGAGGAGAATGGGCAGCTCTCGTGGTGGATGAAGGACATCAATTTATGGTTAACGCAGATGTCCACGAGAAGTCGGATAGGGGGCGTGGGGGGGGAAGTGGTAAGGTGGGGCCGTCCACTTCATCTGTTGGTCCGCGGTCCTTTCAGGCATCAGCTCCCGTTCAGTCCCAGCCAAAGGGGGGGTGCAGTGGGGGGCGACGTCTGTTGGCGTTTCAACAAGGCGTTGTGCCCATTCCCCGACTGTAAATTTAAGCATGTCTGCTCCTTGTGTGGGAGTGGGCACTCGGCCACGAAGTGTAGTCAAAAGGGGGTGGTGGGCGCCCCCGTGGGGGGTAAGTGAGGGGGCTTGCGGAACTTTGGCTCCTACGCCCATCAGGGTCACTGTTATGCACCCTTGGTTGGTGGGTTATGGGCATGTTTGACGTGGTGGGGTAGCGCAGTTGCTATTGCAGGGTTTCTCAGAGGGTTTCCGGATTCCATGCTAGGGCTTGCTGGCGGAGGGTGGGTCGCGTAATGCTAGTTCCGTAAAAGCCCATGCCGGGGTGGTGCAGCGGAAGATTGCGGAGGAATGGCCGCTGGGCAGGGTCGCGGGGCCTTTTAGTGAGCCCCCGTTTTCTCCGTTCACTATTTCCCCCTTGGGAGTGGTGCCCAAGAAGGAGCCGGGTACGTTTAGGCTGATCCACAACCTTTCTTGTCCACCAGGTGATTCGGTGAACGATCGCATCCCTCGCGGCCGGTGCACGGTGCGTTACGCTTCCTTCGATGCAGCCGTGCTTCTGGTGAGACAGTGTGGGGTTGGGGCTTTGCTGGCAAAGGTTGATGTTGAATCCGCGTTCCGACTGTTGCCTGTGCACCCTTCTGCTTTTCCATTGTTGGGTTTCCACTTCGACTCGTTGTTTTATTTTGACACGTGCATGCCTATGGGCTGTGCAATATCCTGCGCCTATTTCGAAGCCTTTAGTACATTCTTGCATTGGGTATTAGAGCGGCAGATGGGAGTTAGTAGCATAGTCCATTATCTGGATGATTTCCTATTCATCGGTCCGGATGGGGACCGAACTTGTGTCACTTTGCTGGAAACCTTCATGCTCTTGGCGGGTGATTTTGGTATTCCTATAGCGGCCAACAAACTGTTGGGCCGGTTACCCGCCTCACTTTCCTGGGGATTGAGATTGATACAGAGTGTATGGTCGTGTGATTGCCTGCTCAGAAGATTGAGCGGCTTAAGGAGTTGGTGGCATTCGTGGGATCTTTGCTCAAGACCACCCTGCGGGTCATGCAGTCATTGGTTGGGCACCTCAATTTCGCTTGTATGGTTCTGCCCGTAGGGCGTCCGTTCACGCGGCGGTTATCGCTGGCCATGGCTGGGGTGCGGCTTCCGCATCATAGGATTCACGTGTCGGTGGGCATACGAGAGGATCTGAGGGTGTGGGACGCTTTCCTAGCGACTTTCAATGGGTGCTCGGTGTTGCAGTTACCGGAGATTTCGAATCTAGACCTACATTTGTTTACTGATGCGGCAGGTAGTTCCGGTTTTGGGGCATACTGCCAGGGGGCTTGGTGTGCGGAGCCTTGGCCGACGGACTGGGTGCAGTCTGGTTTGACCCGTAACATCGCCTTTCTGTAGCTTTTTCCTATAGTGGTTGCTTTTTGGGTTTGGCCTGATCGCCTGCGTGATCGGCGTGTGGTCTTCTGGTGTGACAATGCGGCGGTGGTCGAGGTGATTAACCGACATGTGCCTTGGTGTCCGAGAGTATCTTCTTTGATGAGGATTTTTGTGTTGGCTTGCTTACGGTTGAATGTGGCTACCAGCAATGTTCCCTCTAATTTTCTGTAGGCTGTGTGCGCATAAAATATCAGCTGTGTGCAGCTTTTGAAGGAAGGTTAAATTTTTGTGCGCCACATAACGACACTCGGAGTTATATACTTTAAAATTTGACTACATGTCAGAATACAGTATGTACACCACATTGATTTTAATCAAATTAAATTAAAATAGACGATTACTAAATGAAGCGGGAAATTTCTAGTAATTACAATCATAACTTTTAAATTTTAAGACGTCTGTGTTGTTTTCTATTAGAATCAGAGCCGTAATTTTTGTGCGCTCTGTTGTAAAGTATGTGCGCGCGCTCGGCGAGGTGTGTGCGCGCGCACACGTGCACAGCTTAGAGGGAACAGTGGCTGACAGGATGCGGCATGTGCAGGGCACTCAGAATTCTATTACTGATGCTCTGTCCCGTTTCCAGTGGGAGCAGTTCTGGCGCTTGGCATCAGAGGCGGAGGAGTTGGCGTCACCGGTCCCGGAGCATCTTTGGAGTGTTGGGACCCCGATCTAATGGCGTTGCTGGCTGCATCGATGGCGCGTGGTACATGGGCGCTGTATCGGCGTGGATATGCCCAGGTGAGTTTGTTCCTGGGTGCTAGGGGTTGGTCTGGGGTGTGTGTGCCGGATGGGCTCGTGGGACAATTCGTGATGTGGGCTAAGAAGGAAGGCTGGGCACGGTCTGCGGTCATGTCTGCGCTGGCAGGGTTTTCCTTCTTTTGTAAGGCGGCTGGCTGGGGCAACCCCAGGGTATCCTTTTTGGTTAAGCGCCTGTTAGCGGGTTGGGCCAGAGTGCAGCCCCGGCCACGGGATTGGCGGCTACCGGTTTCCCATGACCTATTATTACATATTTGCGAGTCGTTGACGTGCACCACGGCTTCGAGTTACGAGTCCATTCTTTTCCATGCGCTGTTTGCAACAGCGTTTTTTGGGGCTTTCCGGGTGTGTGAGCTCGTACCTAGGTCTGCGAGGTGGGGCGCTTTTGGCGGGCTGGATTTTGAGCATGTCACGGTGGAGGCGTCCCTGGTGCGTATCTATGTACCGCGCTCCAAAACTGACCAGGCAGGAAAAGGGGGTTGGGTAGTCCTGAATGTTATCTTTCCCCTGCTGTCCTGCCTGGTGCATGCTCTCCGGCAATACTTACAGATTCGGCCGGTGGCGCGGGGATATTTTTTCATTCATGTAGATGGCAGGCTGGTAACGCAGTTTCAGTTTACGGCGGTGCTGCGCTTGGTCTTGCGGTTTCTGAGTTACGACGACAGGAGCTATGCTTCGCATTCTTTCAGGATTGGGGCGGCCACGAGTGCGGCTGCTGCAGGTCTCGAAGCCCGGGTCATTCAGCGAATCGGGAGGTGGCGTTCTGGGGCTTACAAGGGATACATTCGCCCGTGAGGTCTCATGCGCAGCCCCCGGCTGCTGGGCATGCCCTGGGGAGGGTGCAATATATGGGGGGCGGGGGGGGGTTGCTAATATTTTCCTTCCTATTGCAGAGTTGACTGCTGGTGGCAGTGCGGCTTCTCCTTTTCAGATGGTGTGTGCTAGGGAGACTGGTGGATTGTCGGACATTCATTTGTCTACTGGACGGAGCGTCGGGCGGCAGTGCGGCCGTTGGGCATCCATCTCAGTCTTGAGTCTTCAGGAGTCCAGCTGCATTGGATGGGTCAACGCGGCATGCGATGGTGGCAGCTGGTGGCCTGCGTACAGGCGAAGATGGTTCAGCGGCAGCACCCTGTTGGACTGCTAATACATTTGGGTGGCAACGACTTGGTGAGCTGGTCGTGTCGGCAGATCATCAGAGCTGTGCAGCAGGACATTGATCTGGTGCAGGAGTTTCTCCCGGGGGTGGCCATCATATGGTCGGACATAATTCCTCGCCCCGCGTGCTGGTCTCAGCGGCGCTGGTCACGAGACCTCACCAAGATCAACAGGCAGATTGGGCGTTGGGTTCAGCAGTCAGGGGGCCCTTCAGGTGTTGCATCCGTGGGCGTATGTCAGGTGCGCTGGCCTGTATCTTTTGGATGGGGTTCACCTCGCCCCGGTTGGGCAGGACCTTCTGTTGAACGATTTGCAGGAGGCTCTTGAGGGTTGGTGCTGGTCGCAGCTTTCTCTGGGGGGGGGCGGCACAAGGTTAGTGATTCACCTTGTGCCGGTGGCGGGGTAGCGAGCTGGCGCACGCCGACCCGGCGGGGCATTTGAGGCTGATGCTGCTTTGAACGGGAGCGGTTCTGCTTTGAACGGGAGCGGTTCTTTGGTTGGGAGAGACGTCCTGGCTGGGGTCTCTGCCCGGTGGAAGGCAACTGGAGCCTGCCTTTGCTAATAACATGGCGAGGCGGGCGGTAGGGTGAAGGGGGGGTGGATGATGCACCACTTTTCTATAAACGGCTGGTGGGGGGCATCATCCAGAAAAGGGGGGTGGGGGGGCATGTGTGCATTTGCCAATATTGAGTTGGTCCATGTTGGGCCGGATTTTCACTGTTGTTAATAAAGCTGCGACCAAGCAATTGTTTACCATGATCCGGTGCTTGCTTATTTCTTTGGGTACCAGCTGGGGGGGGGGGGGAGAGGTGTGCTGACATGGAGCAAGTTGGGGGTTAGGCTGTCCGAGGTGAGAGATTGGTTAGATGATTTGGGGAGATGCATGGGTTGGGCTTCCGGGTACCTCGGTTACTTTTACACACAAATTTCCAGGTCAATTCCTACTAAGGAATTCTTATTTTCTTTTTCAAAACCTTTAAACCTTTTCCCCTCTAACAGGTAAGTTTTCTTTTTGGAATTTGGGTTTCTTTTTCTAGTGTCTATTTTATTTGAGCTTAAATATATTCTCTCTGTTTATCTCTGTGTAGGGTGCACCAGTACCTCTTCCAGTTCTGTTCATTGCATAGGGGCCCAGTACTCCGAATCTTTGTGCTACTGGATTGAAGATGTTCCCAGGTTCTTCAGATGTCCTCTTCTGGGCTGAATCCTACTCTCTACCTTTAACAAATTAACAAGGGAAAAACCTGTCTATCCTAGGAGAAAGTTGGGGCAAAATGTCTTTCTCTTTAAGAAGGAATACTGGTTTTTTTTCCAGCAACTATAACACTTTCACTATCTAATTAAATAAAGGGATAATTGATATACCCTGTCTTCTTTTGTTTCTTTGCATATATCCACTCCATACCTCCACACTCTGGACTGCAACCCAACCATACCCGCATGCAGCAATCTCCCAAACACACTTCCTTTAACTGAACCAGCTAGGGACTGCTTTATTTTTTCTATCCAGGAATGAGACTATCTTCTCAGGCCCATTAAGGGCCAAGCTCAATTAACTAAGCACAGAGCCCAGCAGAATGTTTAAGCTCTGTATTCTGCTTCAGTTGCACACAAACAGTTCAGTTACTTCAGCTAGAAATTACCCACATCTATAGTCAGGGTTTTTTTTTTCCCCCTAGTCCAAGAGGATGTTTCTTACAAAATCAATCCTCTTATCCACTCTCAAGAGCTTAAAAAGTCAGATTCAGAATTACAGTTCCAGCTCTGAGTATAAATGATTTCTCCAGAACTTAGATAGGATCCCAAGGATAATTTAATTTCCTTTAAGAGATATTCTTTACTCAGCAAGACTCTCAGCCTGTCAGTCAGTATTCCTCTCAGAGCCACGCACCCAAAGTTTGAAATGATCACCAACTTCAGTTTCCAGCGAATTAAACAACACTTCCTTAGTCACCAATCACCAGTTCAACCCTTTTCTTTACTCAGCACCCTTCAAAAACACTCCTTTCAGCCCTCTTTTCACTAACTCACCTTTTCCACTAACAAGACCAAACTGCTGCTTTCAGTTTTGATTCCCTGTATCTGTATCTGCTGTTTCCCTCCAGAAAGACTGCTCACTCAGGAGATTCCTGCAGAGATCCCTGCACCTCCCACATAAACACACAGCTCTGGAGGCTGCAAAACCTCCCGGGAGATGAAAGAAACATTTCTAACTGCCACAGATAGCCCTGGACAGCACTTCCGCAGTCTAGCCAGGCAAAGGTTATTTCATTTTAACTCGCAGGTTACGTCAAGGAACTTCACAGACAATTTCTGTTAATGTACTATAGATTTTTTAAAGCACATTTTTCCTTCATGAAAGATTCATGGAATCCTTTAAAACTTCATAGCAATATCAGACCTTTTGTAAGAAATTTGCATAAAGGACATTCGGAATTTCTCTAACCCAGACATTACCCAGTAGCCTGAGTAAGAAAGATTTCATGTAGCCTTTAAAAGTCTCCTTGTTTCTGTATTAGATTTACCCCACTGTCAGATTATAGATTAGAGCAGTGACTAGCTAAGACTGGCTTCAGTATTTAACTTGGATTCTTCTTGCAGCTTCTGTTCTATTTGGTTTGTTGCTGTACTGGCTTTGATTAATGCCAATTATTGACTCATTTCAACTCTTCCAAGATCTGCACCTGTTTTGCTCTAGGGCTTTATTTCCTCTGAATAGATTCCACAACCTAACATCGGTTACTCTGCTAATGTTTCTATATATACTGTCTTATACTCCTATATCATTTGTGCTCCTTAGTCTCAAGAGACTATGGATATTTGCTTTTTATGGTCCTTTCAATTTTCAGGTAGGTAGCACCTTCAAGGGATATAAGGACTCACACACTAATGGCAATCTCTGTTACAGTGACTGCAGCAGAAAACAGGCAAATCTTTGTCATTTTTGTTTCTTTGTTTCTTTGTTTTCTTCCTATTAGCTCTCTTCCTGGATCCATTACACCTTTTCTCATTTTTTTGAAAGGCTTTGTGGGATTTTTGTTTTCAGTGACTGCAATCTATTTGTTATATGCTAGAAAACTGGGGTTGTGGGCTTCTGTCTTTGGGGAACAGGGTTAAGGATTCAGATTCTGTTTTATATTGGTTTTACGACCTTGGAAACCACCTTCTATAATCTTGATCAAAGTTGGTGGCATATAAAATTTTGTAAAGAAGTGAATAAATAATAATAAATCCTGAACAAATGTTTCACAGGTGTTAATGTCACTGATTGGCAAGTGTGGATGACCTATTGGATTTTTTGCTGGAAAGCTAGTTTTCCATATAGGACATCTTGGGGAACTGTCTCATTGTCCATTTAGGGGGTGATTTTATAAAGTCATGCCTACTCTTCTTTATAGAATACTAGTATAATACTAGTATCCCTTCTAGAATAAGGGCAATAAGGGACATCACACAATTCCGAAAAGCCCTCAAACACCTCCTGTTCCTCCTGCACTTTACACAGCCTGTTGATCCCTCCTACCCAGCTATGTCATCTGAGAAACATTCACACTAAAACCACAATCTAACTGCACACCATATGATATTACAATACTTTAGCTTTATTGCACAGCATAATATAAACACGCTGTAAAATAACGTATGGTAAAACCTGTATGAGCGCTCTCTGTTAATCACTTGTTAACTAATTCTCATATGTATTGTCACAGGGTGGACATAGGGCAGCCTGAGAAGGTGCAGAGCAGTGTGAATGATCACGGTGAAAATGACAGAATAAACAGGAGAATGTTTATTGGTTGCCAGGGACAACCTAAGCACACGTGCACAGAGCCCAGAAAGACACACCCAGAGAGCAAAGCAAGGGAGTCTGCTTTACCTAATAGAATGCACCTGAGGGAAGGTGGAGTCAGGAAATACACAGATAAAACAGACTACCAAACATTTGGAGATAGGGAATCCTGGAGAGAGAAGCCAAGGAGGGAATCCTGGAGAGAGGAATTAAAGCAGCAGAGGTCACAAGCTGAAAGGCAGCAGGGGAGCCGGTGTGAATGTTGGAAAGAGTCCAGAGACCTGTGTGGTTCTGGGAGAAGGCAACACCCTGACAGCGTGAATGTGTTTGGAAAGCAAGAAGAATACAGGAAGACTGCAACAGCAGGTACAGGGGCAAAGAGTAGATACAAGGGCTATTTGCCATTTGAAAGGGAAGGACCCTGGAGGCTTAGAAATAGCCATATAAAGCCCAGATATTCAGAGGCTAATAATAGCTTTTCTCCTGATTATAGAAGTGTTAAAAGAAGAGGGCTTCACTTACTTAGAAAAGCTGAAGAAATCCCTTCTCACGGTGAGTTCCCAGCTTCTAGGGAAACACCGTTACACCGGTTGCAATCAGGCACAGTTGGGCCTGGAAAGCTAGGGCAGACCCGGCAGGGACCCTATCAAAATTACCCAGCTAGCAGGTCAAACCAGGACCTGAGCTATGCATTGAGGCACCAGCGGGGGCAGGGCTCTGAAAGACATCACTCAGAGTTTGGTGATACTCCCCAGAAAGGCAGTGCTGCTCACAGGAAGAGAAACTTCTTGACTGACGAGGCAAGCCTTCCATATTTTTATTCCACATTGGAAGTGGATAGTGGAGATACCAATGAGCAAGAAATAATGGAATATGAGAATTCTGAAGTATTAACAAATACAGAATTGATGGACTGTTCTTTCTCTGTGATAGAGCCAGAGATATCATTAAGGTAAATGTGATTTGTGTAACCTTTAAATTCCAGTATACAAGTGGCAGAGCTGCAACTCTCTCCCTCTCTCCAAGCCAAGCATTCAGTTTGGCTGTTTATTATTTACTTTTGGTTTAAAGTTATCAGCTGAAGGAAGCTACTTTTGTTACATAGTTATCTTTTGTTTGAAGCCAAGTGAGCTATTAATTTCTGTTGTTTGAAAAGAAGAAACCTCAAGGGACGGGGAATAAAACCCTAAAGGAAAAAGAAAGTTCTTCTGTGTGATTTATATATAGAAGCAAGGCACAACTACCACCCTCATAAAAGCCCAACAATACCAGGAGTCACGGCTGGGGCGGATGAGGTGTGACAGTATATATATAGTTTCCCCAGTTTAATCCATGTTAAAACCCTGTTTTATGTAAACGTAGGACAAATCTTTATGTCCAGATGCTTGTTGTTCTATGTAAACCGCACTGATGAGAAATAGCGCGGTATATAAGAAATGTTAAATAAAATAAAATAAAATAAATATAAGTGGTCAAATATGTGTGATAATCTAAGACACAGTCACTTATGCCAGTAGAGCTGATGTAAAAGTCTGTGCCTAGATTTTTCAAGAACACACATAAATTATAGTGTTTCATAATTTATGTTCATATCTGTGTTCTCCACCTAAACCTCACTCATGTACCCACCCACAGTGAAAGTACAATGGTAGATGCGTGGAATAGTCTCCCAGTGGAGATGGTGGACACGAGGACAGTATCTGAATTCAAAAAAGCATGGGCAAACACAGAGGATCTCTAAAGGTAAAAAGAGGATTATTGTAGTTGATATGGAAAGGCAGACTAGATAGGCCATGTGTTTTTTTTTCTGCCATCATGTTTCTATGTTTCTATGTACCATTGGGCAGACATGTGCACTTTCCAAATAGCAGTCCCCCTCAGTTATGTGTGAAAGACTATTCAGGTATGTAACTCACTGTGATTTACTCATGTTAATGGTATGTAACTTTAGAAGGCTTCTTATAAAATTATCCTTCTAATGGATGTGCCCAAATCATTAAAGGCATCTCAAGCATGGTGCAGATAATGGACATTTGAATCTGCTTTAGTATTTTAGATTTTGGGTGTTTATCCTTCCAGAGAATGTTAGGGATGTGCCACTGGCAGCACATGGAAAATGTAAAGCTGTAGCCTGCATAACGTTTTGTGGGCCTAAGTGAGGCTACAGAACCAAACTATCATGGATCCCCTTCTGCAAAACATTCTGGATTTGTGACATTGAAGAATTGCCAAGTTGCCTGTGTACAACTGAAATGTGTCTTTATTCTATGAACAGAAACAGGAACATCAAGCCTTCTCAGTCATGAGAACAGCTTCGAAGACCTTGAAAGATACAACAGTGTTGTGAACGAGTCTGAACTAATACTAAGGGGTATGTTTACTAAAGGGCATTAAAGTGACAGGTGTTAATGACAGCGATAAAGGTGCAGTGTGCATTAAAGGCTTGGGGCAGGCAGTGGGCATTATGACATTAAAGGCACAAGGGCCCATTTAGCATGCGCTAACAGGATAACGGGCGTTAAGGTGCCCAACGTGCACCTTAACATCCAAAAACGGTGGACAACCTAATGCTGGATAAGGGAGAAGCAGGAAAAACAATGTAAAGGTAATGGATGGAAGGACAGGTGGGAGAAGATGGAACCGACAGATCAGTGGCCATCTAATGGTGCATCAGTAAGTAGGATGGACAATTGAGAGGCAACATTAATGTATCAGTAGATACAGGTTAGTTCAAAGAGGCCACGCCTGTCCACTGCATGGGGCACACATTTGCTGTAACACAGCAGCAATACTCTGTAATGGGCCAAAGCAGAAGCAAGAAAATCTGGCTGTCCCATAGCCTCAGAAATATAGCACAATAAACAGGTACATTTTGCAATACAGACCCCCCAGCACTGGTTTTGACGGTATATAGAGGAGATTCGAAAAAGTAAAAACATTCCCAGCTGTGGATCAAAACTGTCATCTGTCATGTACAAAGACAATGATATAGCCATTGTGCTAATCCTCCACAGCACTTGCCACAGGAAGGGGTACTACTAAAGAGAATGTATGTACCTGCATGCAGTGTTTAAAGAGGTTGTTAGCGCAACATCACCCTAGTAGGAGGTAGCTGCATATGGAGTATATAGGTGATGGAGGCCAAGATCTGCCCTCACAGGTAGGGTCACATATCCCCAGCCTGTCCACTGCATGGGGCACACATCTGCTATAACACAGCAGCAACACTGTGTAATGGGCCAAAGCAGAAGCAAGAAACTCTGGCTGTCCCATAGCCAGGATTGTAATGAGTGTGCCTCAAATATATTGCCCAATAAATGGGTTCATGATGCAATACAGACCCCCGTCACTCGTTTGGATAGTATATAGAAGAAATTGTGGTATGTCATGTAGAAAGACAGTGATATAACCATGATGCTAATCCTCCACATCACCTGTCATGGGAAGGGGTACTACTAAAAGGACTGTATGTACCTGCATGCAAGGTATAAACAGGGTGTTAGCTCAACATGATTCATATGTGTGTCATCTGTTGAAAATGCCCTATAACATGACCCTCATTGTCAAATGTGGGACAGAGAGTACTGTCTGGGATGGACCTTGATCTGACCAAGTATGTCATATCTTATGTTCATATTTTCCTAGGTTCCTATGTAACACAAAGCCAGCTGGCTGGTCTGCCCTGTGTTCCAGCAATCCATACTGCCTGACCCATGTGCAACCCCAGAGGCCCATTTGCACCATCAACATAGTGCCCTGTCATATGTGGCCACCATGCTGCTGCAATTTATAGAGCAGTACTATCACTGTCTGTGTCTCCCCTGTCAGTACATCACACTGCAGATATTTACATAGACTCTCTCCTCTGTATATATACCCATGCAACTAGGTTCTACATGGTGTTAGGACCCCTAGCATTCAAGTGCCTTTAGACACATTGCACAACAGGCATTGAGGGAGCATGTAATGGTTGAGGGAGCATCTGGGTAAGGCAATGTAAATGTTAGGGTTGGAAGGAGATGTGTGATGCATGGGATCTGAGCAAAATTTGTACAGTTCATGTTTCTGGATGCTGATATTGAACTCAACATTAGTGTGTGTCATGGATGAGTGCCCAGGTCATCAGAGGTACTATCAGCATGTGGCTGATGAATGGCCAGAACTGTGTATGTGTGGATACAGCATGTGTCTGATGCAGTAGGCAACATTTCAAATGCCCATGAGTGGTGCCGTATAGTAGTCAAAGGTGAGGTGTCTATGGTTTCACACACTGTCACAAATGTACTGGTGATGGCCATGGTGTACCAGCTGAATGGCAATTGCATGATTGCACATATAGCTATATTGTGAGTGCAGACCAGTGGCATGATTGTTAGGCCACACAGAGTATGCCATGTTTGTATGGACTGGAGGTATGAGACCTGCCTGCACAAATCCTCTGTGTGTGTGGGGGGGGGGGGGGGGGGATGGCAAATAAGCTCTGCCATGTCTAACATAACTTAACAATGTTCTGGGTGTGACTCCTGATGCAGCATGTTCAATTTCATAATTATCAACCTGACACAGTTTTAGGAAGGTAAAGGGCTCAGTGTTCCCATAAGCATCAAGTAATGATGGGTGAGGATTACATGAGATGAGCATGCAAGTAGCGGCATGTGTTTATATCTGAGAAATATATGTCCGGTAGTCAAAAAGATGTGAAGTCACAGTAATGTCTCAATATTCACATCTGGTGTCATTCTGCAACAGATGTACAGGTCTAATGGACACCTTAAATATCTAAACTTCCACAAGTGATACACAATGCTGTATTAATGAACCTGCATGTGTCCTGCTGGTATGGAATACCAAACACCTAACTGCTCCGTGTGCACATGTATGCCCAGTGCAGCTGTTTCCCTGACTTAGATGTGGGTACTGCCCTGAAGTCCCATAGCATATAGTTCTCTGCATGTCTGCATTTATTTATTTTATTTTATTTTTATTTATTTAGTGTACACTTGTATCCCGCTACTTCCAGCGATCAGCAGCGGTTTTCTATACATAAGGGAGAGGCTGTACAGGCCAGAATTAGAACATACAGTATGATTGCAGGGATGGGTAATAAGCACATCAAACGGTTACAGATTTACATTTGATTGTTTGAGAGGAATCTTACATATATACATTTGATTGCTTGAGAAGCGGCTTTACATATATACATACTTTACATAGTTACAGGACGCATTTCTTGCTGGTATGATTAGTTTAAGTGGGCATGTTGCTCAAATAGTATATGACACTCTGACTAGGTTAGGTTGTAATGGGTCTGAAAGAGGTGGGTCTTAAGTTTTTTCCTGAAATCCTTCAAGTCCTTGTTTGCTCTCAGTTCATAGGGCAGTTGGTTCCAGAGTGCTGGAGCAGTAAAGGAGAACGCTCTGTTGGTGGTGTTTGTGTTGCAATTTCTCATGTTACTCGGGACATGAAGGGTGTTGGTATTTACTGTTCTTCTGCTTCTGATGGTTGGCTGTGCGGAGATTAAGGTGTTGAGGTATGAGGGTGCTACGTCATGAACGAGCTTGAATGTGCATGATGTTTCCTGTCTGTGTCACATCTCCCCACAGCTTTGGCATCTTTGGAACACATGCATTCCCCAAGCCCCCCAGAAACATATACCAATGAGAAATGTCAGCTGATTCAATGGAGACTGTAGATCAGACAGCACATGACACAAAACCAACATGAATAGCACAGAAAACACCAAGAAGCGTGCTCCAGCCAATGGAGTATGCTGTGCCTCGAAAACAACACAGGCCCCCTTCTGTACCCTGCCACTGCAGGCACTGCTGTCCCATACCACTGTACACAGATCCTGTCTCAGGTGGGTGTGGCGGCCAGTAGAAGAGGTGGTATCCCACAAAACTGCTGTCTTTGTCTATGACTATAAGAAATACCTCTGCTGCTGCTGGCTGCCCTACCTCATCCACAGGAGTAGGCTGTGGCAGGAGTAGGATGGTGCAAAACATGTGCTGCCACAGTGAGGGATGCAATTTGAAAGTTTGTTCTCTTTGTTTGTGCCACATTGGTTGGAGTCATGTCAGAAACACCTCAGAATGTCATACAGATGAGCCAATAATACAGTGTCTGTCTGTGAGGCATGATGGCAACCCATAGGTTGCACATTGATGCACAAAAATAGGGTAATGGTAGCATCATGATGAATGGCCCATGCACTCACAGATACTGTACAGTCATGTGGTCACACAAATCAGGTGATGGTCAGACGTTCCACATGAACCATGATTGCCTGTGTCCCAGGAGAGTCATATAACCATCACACCAAATATCTATCACATAAGCGCATGTTCACTCTATGAGAGGTATCACAGCAGGGGTCCCCAGGATACATGACACACACACAGAAGAATCCAACATCTGTATTGGACGGCAGCAGGTGTAGATATATGACAACAGTAGCAAAATGATTTGGGTGCCCCATGAGGCATGGCCGCTGTTCATGTAGTAGCGCTCACTCACCTCATGGGGCAACCTCTAGTGGCCCTGATACTATCCCCACCGCAGTCAGTAGGGGAAAGGAGATGTGCTAGAACACCATGGGCAATACAAATAACACAGTTATTCATTTCACTCATTGTGAGGGGCCCACATTGCTGACAATATGACCCTTTTTAGTATGCCTGTGCACCACGTAGCATAGAGGTCAGTTTTGAGAGACACATTATGTGGATGGATGTGTTGATCGATGTGCTCTAAGGCTGAAGCAGGTGTTGCTGTTAGCAGCATCACATACCAAGAACCCCGCATCTGCATCATGTATGTCACTGTCTGCACTCCAGCATCTGTACACATGAGGCATAACCTGTGTGTGAATGCCCCAGCCCCAGAAGCCTATGAAATACACACATAGGCCACACTTTTCCCCAAAAAATATTTATCTCTCTCAAAATGATATAAATAGTTACAAAAACATAAAGAAAGTGATATGTCTCACAAAATCATTGTCATAATATCTTATTTACATTTGATCAAACCCCTGTCTATATCATGTCTCCCACCTGTGTGCTGTTTGCACCAGGTCTTAGCTGTGTCAGATGCCAAATGCCCCTCCACAGTGCCTCCTCTGTGCCGCTTTCCAGGGGCTCAGGAGACATAGCACCAGTCACTCTGGATGCCTGCTGGTCAGCCTCATGGGACATTGAGGGCCACAGGTATTTTGGAGGGAAACAGAGAGAGATCCATAAGCAGTATTACGTGTACAGCAACATATTCACATGGCCACAATACACCAGGATCATATGTCCGCACAACATCAACACTGTAAATATGAGGCACAAAGGAATGGGATAGACGAAAGCCAACCAAGGCATGTGATTGCGGCACCTAGCAAGGGAAGGCACAGAACAGACACACATGGCACACACATGGAAAAATGGGGGGCCGTAAAGGTAAAGCAGCATAATAGGCTTTAAACAACATGTAGAAAGGCTGGATGTCCACAAGGACAACACAGGGTGGCCGCAACCATGACAGGACAGTGGTGTAGGTAGGTGGGGGCAGCCAGCAGAAATGGACCATCCAAATGGGGCCCAGGAGGGAGAACGGAATACATGACTGTGCACCAGGCAGGATATATGCCACCAGGGACTATTGTCACAGCAGTGGCAGCAGAATGAACCTGTGGGACACTACACAAAGAATATCTGCACCAAAGGCTGGACATGGGTGATTCACATGCTGTTGGTGCAGTTGCTGACATCATCAGAGGCCATGTGTAACTGAGTGTCACTATCAGCTGCATAGTGCATCACATCCCAGATCTGCTGTAGATACCCAGGTTGTTCTTGGCACAGGTGATTTCCTTTCCTGTGCAGATCATCCATGTGTGTATGACAGAGAGTAACAGTAAATGCCCTGTATGCATGGCTGGCACCGAACATGACAGGTGGCACATACCTGTGAGCCTCAGTAACAAGCATGTCAATGTTCACTGCCCTGCTAGTTCACATGTGATATGCATGTTCATGCACTGGCCAAGAAGCACATAAGCAGTACCAACATCATCACCATGGGTAAAAAAACCAGCCAGTTATCAGATAAGTCACAACACCATGGCAGCCCCATGTGTTTAATCACACAACCCTTTTTACAAAGAGGTTTGTACAACACCAATCCCAATTTTGTAAAATGAGAAATAATCATGGCAATTATGTACTGCACACCTTATAAAAGATAGTCACCCATCAACAGGGAGCTGATCTTATCAACTATCATTGATTGCAAAAATGTCTCATGAAGAGTTATGCAATTGAAAGTTGCTCTCTAGTAGGACACCCACTACTGGGTAACTCATCTTAGCTCCACAGGCATCTATATCAAAATCTTATATGATTCCTGCCTAAACTCCAATCAACATAATATCAGACCAATAATTGAACCAGGCTGTGTTGAGTTCATAAAATCCATTACTCTTGACAGCCAAAACCACCTCACCAGTATCTTTAACAAAAAGAACATGTATATTGTACCCTTATTGCTGTATTGTTAACCCCTCTGAGGAGAGTATCGTGGTCTGGCCCTGATGAGTCTACCTGGAGGAACAAAGATTGTTGTTGGCCATGTAAAGTATGTTTTTTCATCAAGGGATACAAACACCATTGAAGTTAAGTATCCAGTTGCTCACTGACCTTATGGTAATATGGTTACAATATCACTGTTCTCCGTATTCTAGATACTGGTGAGGTGGTGTTGACTGCCTACAGTGATGGTTTTGGTGAATCCAATGCCATGAGTTTCAATTAGTAAACTGATAATTGGTTGATTATATCATACAAAAGAATGTTTTTATGTACCTCTATGTTCATGCCTGTCAAGCTAAGCTCAGCTACCCAATTGTAGGTTTCCTATGAATATACACCTTTACATGGAATACACATTTATGAATAGGACTTTAGATCAGTGATGTATATTATGCTTGGTCTCCTGATGATGGGTGACCATAAACCATTGTTAAAGCTCACCAAGGTAATTCTCAGCCTGCCCCTCAAAAGGCATTGTGGGCCCTATGCATTCTGGAGAAATCATTAGGTACATGCGACCCAGGTTGAGCACCATTAGAGATAGGTTACTGTGCATGATGGATATTGGTCTGACCCAGTCTGGTATATCCCAAGTCCCCATGTTTGTATACATGCCAGCATGTCAACAACAAGTCCCACACCCTGTGCTTCATCATGGTGAAACAACATGCCACACCAAGACATGTGAGCATGTGAGCCCAAAGCACAGTACATTTTCATCATGTCCAGTGCTGGGTGGCCACCTCACACCATAGAACCACATGTATAAGGTTGCTGAACTAGAGTGAGCTGAAGAGATCATAAGGTCCAGGGGCATGGACTGTCTGTCATACAAGATATCTGTGACTGGAAGCCTGTGCCCTGCTATACATCACATCTGACCCACTGTGTCACATGTTGTCCACCTCCCTGTACCCATGTACATACCATCCATAGGTAGTCACTTTCTGCTTTGAATTTGTCAGCAATGTGCTGCCAGGAGCACTGCAGCCGCACCATGCTATGCTGGACTGAAGAGCCAGGAAAGAGCCTTCAATGTTTACAGCATATCTGGTTGGCCAGGAGCCCAGACATCATGGTCTGAGAAATGGGGTTTGTGTGACCTTCATGGCATGTCTAGCTGTCATATCCTGCAACTCACGATCCTAACATGCGTTATATGCAGTGTGTGTTACGTCAAACCACGTGGTATTGCATCAGTGCAGGGCATGGTCCTCAGACCTACCACATGTTGCAAGGCATGGTACATCTGTGGAACACATGGTGTGCATGCGCAGTGTGTGGTACATCAGCGGAATATGCCCTGTGCATGCACAATGCGTGTTAACCATGCACATGATCAGGGCATGTTGCGCATGCACAAGGCTACATCTGTGGAATGTGCCTTACGCATTAGCAGGGTGCATTCCGCTGATGTACCATGTGTTGTGCATATGCAGAGCATGCTACGGCTGTGGAACGAGCAGTGAGCATGTGCAATGCACAGAACATCTGCGGAACATGAGGTGCATATACGCAGGGCACGGTACATCTGTGGAACATGCCTTGTATATGCATAATGCACCTTGCTCATGCACAAGGCACATTTCCATGCATTTTACATGCACCGGGCATGTTACAGCCATGGAACATGCAGTGCACATGTGCAATGTGCCCTGCATATGTGCAACTTGTTGTGCACTGATGGACTGCATGTTATGCATATATTACATGCTTTACACTGAATGTATCTTGGTGATGCTGATCATGACTGCTGTCTGCAAAACATATTGTCGTGACCCCCTGCCTAGGCCAATGGCCGGTAGGCAAAAGGGCTGCCTTATTTGCCCTTTGAGTACTGTCCCAGGCTTTGGCTGCCAGCACTGAATGCTGGGACTTGTAGTTTCATATACTCTCCAAGCAAAGTAGTGTGACCACACAGTTTGTCAGGCAAAACAAAGAAATTTATTCCGGGGTTTCTCCCTCACATCAAAATTCATAGCGCAAAAACAAGGCAAGGATAAGTTCTCCAAATTAAATGATGAAGATGAACAAAACAGGCTTAACATCAAAGTCAGGAATATTCTTTCCACAGCAGCGGCACTCAGCTTCCTTCAGACAAATGCCTTTCACTGCTATGGCTGCTAATCACATCAGGCAGACTTTAAAACTTCTTAGTCTGAGTTTTCTTTCTCAGCTTGACAAACCAGGGTAAATAAACTTCTTCTCCTGGCCTAAGCCTAGCACATGTTTAGTTTGTTTGACTTACAGAATGAGCATTCCATTTCTACTGCGTCATTATCACAAGGAGTTTCAAACATTTCTATTTGCATATCTTCCACAGCTTCATTTGAATCATCTTCTGGGGAGCTTATATCAGAAGGTTTAAACTTTACACTCTGCAGAAACTCTTTCAGTTTCCCTAAAAAGTGTTCTTTCTGCTCTGTACCAGCATAGTTTAAAGAAGGAGTTTCTCTCTCATAGAATAGCTTTTCAACAGCCTCTAGAGCTGACTCACGGCACTTACTTGAACTGTTCCTGTTCCTGCCTGGAGCTGGTCTCTTTGTCTTTTGGCTAGCACAGCGTTCAGCGCTTTTCCTAAGCTCTCTGACCACGTCTTCAGAAAAGCCTCTGTTAGGAACTGTAGCAAACTTGTCTGCCCCACCTCTATTACTAGGCTGGCTCTCTGAGCTGTTTCCCCACGTGGAAACAAACCTTTCCAGCTTCTCTTCTCTGGGGTGTTTTAGGACAGATTCCAACCTTGGTTCCACTGCTTTCTGAGAGTAAGAATCAGCTGCCTTTCCTCCTCCTCTCGTTTGCTCTTTGAGCTCCCTTTTCTCGTGGCCTCTTTCCTCCTGGTTCCTTTCCTCCTGACTCCTTTCCTCCTGACTACTTTTACCAAACTCTGAAGCAGCTTTAAAATGGTGCTTCTTTTCAGCCACACCCTCCTCTCTGCACATGTGAGAGCTGTTAGGGCTCAACCTAGCTCTTACGTCACTGCTTGGGCAGGGCTTAGCTCTAGCTACTGCATGCTCCGGTGGCTTGTGGTTTCTATGGGAACCCTGTTTACATCTGTCTTTAAAGGCACATTCCTCACTTCTCTCCCATTCCATCTCATCCTCACAGCTCACCTTGTTTATTTTATTTATTTATTTATTTAACAGTTTCTTCTATACCGCCCCTTCCAGAGATCAGGGGCGGTTTCCATTGAACAAAGATTAGCATACTTCCGTATGTCTTACATGGAACAAGTTTTAACTATGTACACATTTAGTTACATGGAACGTATTTTAACATAATATATTTTAACAATAGTACTTATTTTTTTTTATACTTATATACAGGTTAATTATATTGAGCGTAACTTATATACACCTTATCACAATATACATTGTGAAGCAGAGTAGCACAGCAGCACTTGGGACAGCACAGCATGCTATAGGATGGACCCACTGCACAGAGTGAGGAGGGGGCAAATGCTGCAGAGCAACAGGCCAGTGAAGGTCAAAATACACAGGAAGGGGTGGTAGAGCAGATGACACAGGGATAGTCATCAACAGTAATGGGTGATGTGCAGGCCCAGGATGATGAGCAACCTGGCCCATCTGGTGAGGTACAGACACAGCGACTGGCTGCCATCCCAGCACATCCATTATCCCCTGGGATTGCATGGAAGCACAAGAAGAAGCGTGTACCCGAAGAGTCCCGGAAGAGGGTACAATGCTTCAATCCAGAGGAGAACAAAGTGCTCATTCAGCAAGTGCTGGAAAATTATGAGGAGCTGTTTGGCAGGCTCAGCTCACAGACCCTGTTAACACACGCAATGCTATCTAGGAGTGAATAAGGCAGGCTGTGGCAAAAGATGGGGGCCCAGTGTGCGATTGTGAGGGGATCCAAAAGCGCTACAATGACATCAAGTGCTCAGTAAGGGCACAACGCACAGCACAGCAGCAACACACACTGGGAACTGGTGGTTGTAGACCTAGGCAGGCAAACCTCACACCCATGGAGGAGCAACTAGTGAAATGACTAGGACCGATGTACATTCATGGACTGCCACCAGAGCTGGACACTGCCCATCTACATGCAGGTATGTGCTGACACACATCTATGTGCGGACCTGCCATGGGTGGAGGGGATGTTCCCTGCTACCCAAGCAATGTAATCATTCCTGCATCAACATCCCTAAGGACTTCCCTCGCATTCAGCTCCCAATGTCCATCATTGTGTCCACAGGGACCTGGATATGCCCCCCCCCCCCAGGTAATACACACACACACACACACACACACACACATTCCACTCTCATAACAACCGTCAGGAATCACCTAGCCCCAATGCCATTGATCACTCCTCCCTGCAGTGCACAGCAACATCAAGGAGAGATGTTTCCTGGCCCATCCTGTGTGTACATGTGACCCCTCAAACCAATGCAACTCTGTTCATTCCCAATATCCCCTGTCCTGTGCAAGCAACCACCACATCTCACAGATATGGATGGGCATGTGGTTACACATATACTATGTATGTATGTGAACTTTAGGCATGTTCCACCATTTCATACATGGTGTCTGTGAGAGTTACAGAGAGCCCAATGAATCAGTACTGGCTGGGGAGGTCTGCAGGAATACAGGGAGGAATGTCATATAACATACGGTAGTGGTCATCAGACTATTCCTAGGCTGGGTGGTTAGGCAGAACTATGTATATAGAACTGTGTACATTGTCTTGATCTGTGTTGTGATATGTACAGTGAACATGAGGTGTGTTATAATGTATGAATACAGAAATAGGTATGTCACATCTGTGAGGAAAGGTACTGTATATGGATGCTGTTGTAGCAGGATACATATGGGGTACCGCTTCTGGTCTGCACTTCCGTTCTGGTAATAGTCAGTAAAGCATTGTGGCATGATCAGCATGGAGAATGTTGATAGACCACCCATGTCCCATAGGGCAGCTGGGAGATTATACCAGACGTTTGGGGAAGAGGAGGTACATGCACTGTTTACAGATGATCAAACCACCCTCCCTAGAACCCTGGTAATTGCCAGTAAGGCTTGTGAACCAGCGCCTTGTTGCCTTAGTTTTGTGTGTATCTGGAGTAACACAGTGTGATATTGTTGTTTGTATGTGCTTGTTTGTGTCAAAGGTGGCCACTGGTGTCCTGTAACTGAGCCTCTGTTTGACTGGTATCCAGCAGAGTTGCTGTAGGATAGGTGTTATATGTCCTGTCCTGACTGCCTGGATGATGGTGCATGCAACAGTGTTCTTTGCCCTTTGAAAGATGTGCAAGGTATGTTTTATGAGGTCCTGGAGGATACTGTTGGCCAAACCAGAGTGTGCACCTACCATTGCTTCAGTTTCTGAGCACTCACCATTGTTTCAGAGAAGGTGGCATAGGTTCTGCAATGTGTTTTTTTGTTGGGTTGTCTGTGCTGTCATGTTAATGGGTTGAGTCAGGTTGTCCTTCTGATCTGACATCATCCCCAAGTATGCTATTCCCTGTACACCACACATGTGGTGCAATGTACCTGTTGTGTCTGAGGTGGTGAGATATCTCTGCCCATGGAGTTCATGACTAACTGTGTTTCACCATGGGGTCCTGTGAGGGTGGTGGCGTGCAGCCATTGTGAGATGTCATTGAAGCCTCAGGTTATTTGTTTGTATTGTGGTCCCAGTGTCCTGATGGTCAGAATGATCAGCATGTTGGCTTTACATTCCATATGCCATGTAGAGCGCCCTGACTCTGATGCAGATGGACTGATGGTAGGTGTTAAGAGATGATGTGGATGAAGATGGGCCTTGGGGTTAACCATGGGGCTGACCTGTGTCCTGTGAGAGAATGTCCAGTGCTGGCTATCTGTCCGTAGTCTGATAGGTCTGATATTCACCATTGGGATATGGTGCCTCCAATGTTCAGCTGTCAAAGGCAATGATGTAGGGTGGCATGTCTGATTGAGTAACATGTGGATGTGATAGCTGAAGAGCTCAGTATGTAGAGTTGCCTATTGTTACCGATTTCCTGGATTAGGTTGGCAAATAGAGGGATGTGGGGTGTGACCATGCTACTGTGTGTCCGGACAACATATTGACATGTTAAGTGCAGGGTTTGTGTAGCAAAATGAGTGTGTAGGTGCATCTGCACAGTCTCATCATCTGACAGCCCTGATGCATGTCCTGGCTCCATAGACACACCACACAGATGCCCTAACATATACCTTGCAGTCATGCTGCTGCTATGGCCATGCAATGGCAACCACCACCTCACCCATGGAAGCACCAGGACCCTGTGTCATACCCTGTCAACAGCCTCTTCAGCCCCCCCTCCCACACATGCCCAATGCTGGACATGCTGACTACAACATAGTCACATGGACAAGATCCCAACAGTGATCAACCCAACCACCCAAGTTAGATACTTATGCAGCACTCCGCTACCCTGTCTCACCTGCAGCTGTCACCTCACCAACTGGGATGCCAATGTGCTGCAGAAACACATGCCACCAGACCAGTCACACATGTCTGACAACATAGCCAGAGGCATTTGAGGGCTGCACTGTCTCTCCAAGCATCCTTTCCCTACAACAGAGTAAGACAGAACCAAGTGGTCACACGCCATCCCTTCTGAACCATCCCCCACTACATTATCACCACACACCTGTGTCCTAGCCACAGACACTATGCCATTATGTCCCTGCATGCACCAATGTGGAATGCTTTGGTGACATGCTGCCAGATGTACCAGTGTCATACACATTGGCAGCATGTATGTACACAGTCACACTGTCTGCATGTGGGCATTAACCAAGATGTAAACTGTTATGTCTGTTTGTTGTCTCTCCCCAGGTGCACCACCTGTTACAGTGGAGGAGGAAGCTGTAGATGACAAAGGCAGTGTGGGGAGTCCAGACATGTTTGTACAGGAGAATACCTACAGTGATGCAGAAAGCCCAAGGGGTGAGGGTGATACAAACCCATCTGGTCACATGTCAGAGGAGAGTCCAGATGGGGCCAAGGTGCCTGGGTCGGTGGCCCAGTTTATGCAGGGGTCCCAGAACAGTGGTGAGAAGCAAGCAAGGGGTGTGTGCCTCCAACTATCTCCCAACAGCAGTAGCATCAGGGATGGGGAATGCAGTACGATTTTGAAAGTAAGCTAGTCAGTACAGGGCTGTGTACACGGCCAGGGTACTCAACAATATAGTACTAGCCTTAAGAAAGAGTTAATACCATTCAGAGCTTATTACTCAGTAACATTCTTGAAAGACTCTGCTAGGATAATTAGGTGAAAGGTTCCTAATAATATAAACACTAGTCTATGTTTATTGAAGATAAGTAAAGGGCAAGTTGTCTCCCAGTCTCTCAGTCTCGGGTCAGAGATATCAAACTGTCAGTATTAGAATTAATTAGAATTAATGCCTACATAGTTATGTCTGGGAATATGTGTATGTCTCCTCATGATGACCTATGCTAATGAGAACTGAACTATGATGGTATGGATACGTGATGTTTGACGTAGAACAATAAAGTGAGAATTATGCTGTATAATCAAATATTTACCTATAAATAAAGTGGCCAAAAGCTAAGATGACAGAGTAAACAAAGGTGGCAACTTGATTTGCTCTCCCAAAGTTTTGATTGTTTTTATAATACAAGTGTGTTGTGTATTATTTACTGATTTTTACAGCTTCCCTTCTCATTGCTTTGTGTGTGGATTTCCGTTACCCTAGAGCCCTGGTGTGTTACCGGTGAGGGGAGGTGCAGAGTACACTTTCAGATTTCATCTGAATCACCAGCCAGGGACAGCAGAGCAGGTTCTGCACCCAGGATGGATAGCCCGACAGCACTTGCTGAAAAAACTGCAGAGACAAGACAGGCCAATAATAGCATATAGGACATGATACATGGTCTGACGGAGAACATAGACAACATCACTGTGACCACACATGCAGACCTCACAGGTGGGCGGCACCCCTTATGTAGCTTGGTGTGGCTCATGATGGGAAAGGGTGCACACACTGACATGCTGGTGGGAGGGGGGATGTGGACCACACATGCCACTGTCCTACCATGATCAAACTTGTCACTTGTGGCTGCTACAAACAACATATGTTGCCCAGGTGATTTATCTCTGCAGTCACAGAGCCCCCATTTGCATGTGTCAGCAGGCCAGCTGTGTCAACATTGTGTGCCTTACTGTTCCCCACTGTCAATTCCACAGGTATCTGTCAGTAGCTGCAGAGACATGAGTAAATACCAGACGGCCATGACCAACACACTGGCCGAGGGTATGGGCACCATAGTAGAGGGGCTACAGGCCATGGTGGAGCCATTAACCAGCAGACGGATACACTGGCCCAAATTGTGTTGGCACAACAACCACCTTCAGCAACTGTGGTCACCACAAGGGGCAGTGAAGTGGGTGCTAGGAGGACAGGGCAGCATGGTCGTGGGTGTTTACGTAGGCATTGATTTTTAATAGTCGTGTGGTGATTGTATGAAACACACAGCTGCATCATAGTAACATAGTAAATGACGGCAGATAAAAACCAGTGTGGTCCATCTAGTCTACCCATGAGATAGTTAAGTTTATTTCAATTTTATCCTGTTGTTGTAAAGGGATCCACTGTGTCTGTCCTATGCCATTTTGAATTCTGTCACTGTATTTTCCACCCACCACTTCCATCGGGAGGCGTTCCAAGCATCCACCACCCTTTCAGTGAAAAAGTATTTCCTGACATTGCCTTTCAATTTACCCCCTTGCAGCTTCATGTTATGCCCTCTAGTTTTACAGCTTCCCCATCTTTGGAAGAGCTTTGTTTGTTCATTATTTCTCCTTAGGTATTTAAACGTCTGAATCATATCTCCCCTATCCCTCCTCTCCTCCAGAGTGTACATATTTAGGTCTTCAAATCTCTTCTCATAAGGCTTCTGACGCAAATCATTTTTATCGCCTTCCTCTGAACAGTTTCCAGTCTTTATACATCCTTTGCAAGATATGGTCTCCAAAACTGAACACAGTATTCCAAGTGAGGCCTCACCAGTGACTTATACAGTGGCATAAGTACCTCTTCCTTTCTGCTGCTAATTCCTCTTTGTATGCAACCCAACATCCTCCTGGCTTTTGCCATTGCCTTGTCACACTGTTTTGCCACCTTGAGATCCTCAGAAATAATCACACCAAGGTCCTTTTCCTGGTCCGTGCACACCAACCTCTCGCCCCCTATTGTGTACATTTCCCTTGGATTTCTGCTTTCCAAGTGCATGACACTGCACTTTGCATTAAATCTTAACTGCCAAGCATTAGACCATTCTTCCAGCTTTTGTAGATCTTTCCTCATGTTATCCACTCCCTCAGGGGAGTCCACTCTGTCGCAAATTTTCGTGTCATCTGCAAAAAGACAGACTTTTCTATTCAGTCCTTTAGCAATATCATGCACAAATACATTGAACAGTGTCGGGCCAAGGACTGAACTCTGGGCACCGCGCTAATCACCCTCCTTTCATCCGAGTGAGCTCCATTTACCATCACCTTCTGTTGTCTGTCAGTCAACCAATTTCTGATCCAGTTCACCACCTTGGGACCCATCCCCAAACTGCTGAGTTTATTGATAAGCCTCCTATGAGGAACAGTATCAAAGGCTTTGCTGAAATCCAGGTAGATGACATCCATCGTATGCCCCTGATCTAGTTCTCTGGTCACCCAGTCAAAGAACTCAATCAGATTTGTTTGGCAAGATCGTCCTTTGGTAAAACCATGTTGCCTCGGATCACGCAACCTGTTGGTTTTGAGAAAGTCCACTATTCGCTCTTTCAGGAGCACCTCCATTACTTTTCCTGCCACGGGCCTGTAGTTTATCACTTCTTCCCTGTCACCACTTTTGTGAAGAGGTACCACATCAGCCATTCTCCAGTCCTAAGGAACTTCTCCTGTTTCCAAGGATCTGTTGAAAACATTCTTTAATGGCCCTGCAAGAATCTCTCTGAGCTCTTTCAGTATCCTGGGATGTATCCCATCCGGTCCCATGACCTTGTCCACTTTCAGTTTTGCAAGTTGTTCTAACACATCATCTTCTGTGAATGGTGTGGTATCTACTTCATTCCCATTTTTATATTTGAGAGTCACAAGTGGTCCTTCTCCAGGATTTTCTTTAGTAAAAACAGAGCAGAAGTATTTGTTTAGCAATTTTGCTTTTTCAATGTCACTTTCCATGAGTCCGTTCCCAGCACTTCTGAGTCCTGCAATTCCACCTCTGATTTTCCTCCTTTCCCGAATATACCTGAAGAAAGTTTTGTCACCACACTTCACATCTTTAGCCATCTTTTCCTCTGCCTTTGATTTTGCTTTCCTTATTTCTCTTTTTGTCTCTTTTAGTTTGATCTTGTATTCCATTCTGTGTTCCTCTGTTTGCAAGCTTTTGAATTTTGTGAAAGCTGTGGTTTTTTGCCTTTATTTGTGCAGCCACTTCTTTGGAGAACCAAATAGGTTTCCTTCTTCTCTTGTTTTTATTTACTTTCCTTACATATTTATCTGTTGTCCATTTTATTGCCACCTTTAGTTTAGCCCATTGCAATTCCACTTCCCTTATCCTCTCCCACCCTGCCAACTCCTCCTTCAGGTACTTGGCCATTTTACTGAAGTCAGTGTTTTTGAAGTTTAGGACTTTCAGCTTGCTATGATTGGACTGCACCTTGGCTTTTATCTCAAACCACACCATGTGATGATCACTGCTGCTCACAGGGGCACCCACCCAGACATTTGACATGCTATCACCATTGGTAAGCACTAAATCCAGCATTGAGTTTTCCCCATTTAGTTACATCACCATTTGTCTAAGTAATGCATCTTGGAAAGCATCCACAATTTTTTTGCTTCTTTCCAGATTTGCAGAAGGAGTAATCCAATCCACATCGGGTAGATTAAAGTCACCCAATATGATCACTTCCCCCTTTGTGGCTATCTTGGCAATATCTTTAATCAATTTGTTATCTATTTCTTCGATTTGAGTTGGAGGTCTTTAGACTACAGCAGTATGGATGACAGTACCATCTCCTCTTTCTAACACAATCCAGAGCGCTTCTTCTTTTCCCTATGCCCCCTGCATTTCAGTAGCTTTAATATTGCTTTTCAAAGACTAAACAGTATATATCCCTCCAGATATGGCAAGAGATGTAGAAATTAAAGCCTGCCGTGTGGCTTAATGTACGTAGGCAAAACAATTCGACAATTCCGGGTTCGCATGAATGAACACAGGAGCAGACAAATGCCATGTTCAGGAAGCCCCCTTAGTAGCACACTGCGCACAACGTCATCCTGTATTTGAAGAGTTAAGATGCTTTGGTATTGAAACAATAACAGCGGGAAGGGCAGGCAAATCCAGGGCCAAAACTCTGCTCATTCAAGAACAAGCTTGGATATACAGATTACAATCTGTTACCCCAGGAGGTTTAAACAATATGATTGAGTGGGGCGCTTGCTTCTAGATTAGACGACCCGGAGAAGAGAGTGAAGATTGCTTCCCCCTTGTTTTGGTACACGCATACGTTAGTGCACAGCTATTTAAACCCCAGCTGTGGCATTGGCACGCATGCGCGGCGTCTGAAAGCTAGTCGATGAGACAGCCATGAAATTACTCGTTATTTTCAGACTCCTGGATAAAATGCATCAATGGTAAAAACGAGTGTTTTTTGGACCATATTGATATGCATATTTTGGCAACTAGTTTAAAGTCCTTTAAACCTGTTTGATTTTTCTATTTATAGCTAGTGCTATTTCATGAATTGATGATCCCCCCTGAGGAAGAATCGAAACGCGGAGCCGGCACCTGAATGGTGGCGTTGGGGCAGCTCGCCATTCTTTTTCTGAGATAAGCACACTTCTTTATTGATATATTTAAAGCAACATTTCACAATTTTTTGAAGAATGTGAATCTCCATTGTGAATCTCAATTGTGAAACTTGAACTTTGATAGATGTCAAGAGATATCAAGATTACTCTATATCTGCGTAATTTTAAAAAAACTCAGAACCGGAGATGTCATTGATGCAAAAAAGCAGCGTATTCCATACAGGAGCTAAATGCCCAGGAAGCTGCTGTTATAGTCTGAGACCCCGGGTTCTGTTAATCATCCATGATTGAAGTATGGACATAATCGTCAGTAGCAGGCTTTAATTTCTACATCTCTTGCCATATCTGGAGGGATATATTTATTTATTTTATTTATTTAACAGTATTTCTAAACCGCCTTATCTTAATAATCAAGGTGGTATCACAGCAAACAATCAGGTAAAGTGTGTGTGTTATACATGCAGTGAGGGTGAAATTTAGTTGAGTGTGTGTTGTATTCTGTGCTAGATTGGTTTGAGCTATATACAAGGTGGTCTATATACAGTGGTGCTAAAAACGTTTTCTTACATCCATTGTTTGGGTGGTATCATGTACTGTTATACATTCTCTGAGGTTATGTGATGTGTCCATAGTGTTCTATGAATAGCATGGTTTTAAGCTGTTTTCTAAAGTCTTTGAGGTCAGTAGTCGCCCTCAGGTCGTCCGGTAGTTTGTTCCATATTGTTGGAGCAGCCATGGAGAGTGCTCTGTCTGTTGTGTCCTTGCGTGTATGTTTGTATTCACTTGGGGTGCTGACTCGGTTGTGTGTTTTCTTCTAGGACGTGTGCTGGTGTCTGGTTGTATGAGGGCGTGCAGGCTGTTGGCTGATGTGTGCTGTTTTATCTTGAATAGGTTTATGATAGTTTTGTACCTGATGCGTGCACCGATTGGGAGCCAGTGTAAGTCCTTTAAGATAGGTGTGATGTGCTCTTGTCTTGTAGTTCCGGATATGATTCGTGCTGCAGTGTTTTGTGCCAGTTGGAGTGGTTTGAGGGCTTGTTTCGGTAGTCCAAGGTATATCGGATTGCAGAAGTCCAGTAGTGGTGTTATCAGTGCTTGACAGACGGTACGGAAGTGATCTGGGGCGAGGAGTGGTTTCAGTCTCCTGATTATTCGCATCCTATAGTAGGCTTTTTGGATTGTTTTGTCTATGTGTGGCTTGAGGTTTAGTTTATTGTCCAGAGTAACTCCGAGGTATCTTACTTCTGATCTTATTGGTATAGTGGTGTTTGTATCCTTATATTTGTTGGGTGTATGAAGCTTTGGTTCCGAGTGATGATTAAGGCTTCAGTCTTGTTGTAGTTTATTGCGAGGTTGTTGTTTTGGCACCAACTCGTCATTTGGGTAAGGCAGTCTGTTATTTTAGAGAAGTCCGGGTTGTCGATAGCTATCGGGGTGTATATCATGATGTCGTCTGCATATACTGTGTATTGAATGTTGCTCTCTTTCATGATGTTGCATATTGGTTGGATGTAGATGTTAAATAGGAGTGCTGAGAGTGCGGATCCTTGAGGTACTCCTTGTCGGACATTTATGGGTCGGGAGGTGTTGTGTCCCACCTTGACCTGTAGCTGTCTTTCGGTTAGGTACGATTGGAACCATTTCAGTGTGATACCGTGTATACCAGTGTTCTTTAGTCTTTCCAGGAGCGTGTTGTGGTCCACTGTGTCGAAGGCTGAGGAGATGTCGATGAAGATCATTATGATTCCATTCCTGGTGTTGTCAATTATTCTTAGGATGCTGTCGAAGAGGTATATCAGTAGTGTTTCGACTGCATGGTTGGGTCGAAATCCGTGTTGGTTGTCGTCAAGTGTTTCGTGTTTGTCGATGTGTTCCTGAAGTTGTAGTTGAACCGTTTTTTCGATGATTTTTGCGAGGAAGGGTATGCTGGAAATTGGTCGGTATGCTGCTGGATCTTTTTTGTCGAGAGTTGTTTTCTTTGGGATTGGTCTTACTGTGGCAAGTTTTAGTTGCTTTGGCATGAGTCATTGAGTGAGTGAGTTGTGTACCATTTTGTGTATGGTGGGGATGAAGCTTGATTTGGTGGCTTTGACCCATGACAATGGGCACGGGTCTGTAGGAGCAGTGCTTGTGTTGATTGTAGAGATGATGTGAGATATCTGTTCTGTTGAGGGTGTGTAGAATGTGCCCCAGGATTTGGAGTGAACGTCCGTCCTGTTGTTCCCACTATGTGTTGTTCGTTCCGTGGAGTGAAATTTGTCTTTGATGTGGTCGGCAAATTCCTGTGGATCAACTTGTACTTCCCCTTCTGTTGTTTGCTCTTTTGTGAGGATCTTTACTATTTCGAAAAGCTCTCTGGGTTTGTTGATGGAGGAATTTATCATGTTTGTGTTGAATTCCATCTTTGATTGGTTGATGTGTGTATTGTATTGTTTTTGCTTTGTTAGGTAAAGATGCTGGTCGGCAGTTGTTTTGTTTTTTTCTCCATCTCCGTTCAATCTTCCTGAGCTCCCTCTTTTCCTGTCGTATTTTTGCTGAGTACCATGGTTTGTTTTGTCTCTTGTTGTGGTGTGGATTCTTGGTCCCGCTACCAGCTGGTTTGGCGGCGTTAGCTAGAATGCTGTTCCAGCTGGAAACTTGTTCCTCCAGGTCATCTGTAGTAATGTTCAAGTGTTGTGTTGTGTCCTGTATGAATTCATCCCTGTCGAAATGTTTGAATCGTCTTTGTGTGTGTGAGCTGTTTGCTCTTTCGTTTGTCTGGTCCTCTGGTGATCGCAGCTTTGTTTCGATTAGGTAGTGGTCAGACCATGGCACTGGGGTAATGGTGGGTTGGGAAATTAGGTCTCTTGATGTTAGGTAATTGGATGCGAAGATGAGGTCTGGGGATGATCCATGTTTATGCGTTGGTGCATTGATTACACAGGTACACTAAAAAAAAATTTTTTTAAACTGCCTCTAATGTTTCGATTGATTTTTACGTTTTTTGGTGCACTGAATCCAAATCTGGTAACCAATTTGCTCCATCACGTACAGATTTTTTGCTACATTGGGTTAGCAGTTTGAGGTGAACGTTTCAGATTGAGTGCGATCGAGATAAAAGTTTCTTGGATGAATTCTTTATACTAATTGTTTAGTAGTTATTCAAATAAGAATAAAGAAAATTGTAACAAGGCAGCACATAAGAATAGAGTAATGTCAACAAAACACACTGTGATGGTAGCAAAATTGTCTGCACTTAAAACAGCCACATACATGTGCACAAACATTGAGCATATAAGAGCGAGGTTAGACACAAAGCAAAGCAAAGAAATGTGCAAAAAATGTTGTACAGGTATGTATGTAAGAATAGAAAACGCAAACCGCACCATTGCAATACATGAAGACAAACACCGGATGGTGTGAAAATAAAATTCTAATAAATGAGATCCGACACTGTGGTAATAACTAGCAAATTTTTATTTCAAAGTTTAGTAAAAACACGATATTTGTCAACACAGTTTAGATTTTAAAGTCATTCTTGGGTCAATCAATCTCCTGGTGGGCCCGTTTCTTCTTCCCCCGAATGCTTCTCTTGGTGCGCTGCTTGGCGTATTTTTCATCTGGGGTTTCCCGCAGCAGCAACCAGCAGAAATCAGCCATCATAGTGGTGTTCCATCTTCCTTGGTACCTTCTCTCTGCGTCCTTGATGTCCTGGTGAAACCTTTCACCTTGTTCTTCACTGTACGCCCCCAAGTTTTCGGGAAAGTAGTTCACATGGGAATGCAAGAAATGGACTTTCAGGCTCATGTTACAGCCTTGTTCTTTGAAGGCATTGAGCATCCTGGCAACAATATCCTTATAGTTCTCATCCCGCCTGTTCCCCAAGAATTTGAGAACAACATCCTTGAAGGAATCCCAGGCTTCTTTTTCCTTCTCAGACATCGTTTCAGCGAATGCTCCATCTGAAATGAGTTTCCTTATATCAGGGCCAACAAACACTCCTTCCTTTAGCTTTGCTTCAGAAAGTCGGGGGAACTTTGAGCAAAGGTACCGAAAGCACTCACCATCTTTTGGAAGGGACTTGATGAATTGCTTAATGAGACCCAACTTAATGTGGAGAGGTGGTAATAGAATTTTATCACGAGGTACCAAGCTCTCATGAAGAACATTTTTCTCACCGGGTCTCAAATACTCCCGAATTGGCCAGTCTTTTTTCCCCCAGTGTAGGTCGCGGGCCCGGCTATCCCACAAGCAAAGGAAGCAGGGATATTTGGTGAAACCAGATTGCTGCCCTAATAGCATGGATAGAATTTTAAAGTCTCCACAAATCATCCACTTATGCTCATCATAACGAATCTTCTGAAGAATCAGGGCCAAATTCTCGTATTTTTCTTGGAGAATAACAGAGTGAGCAATAGGAACTGAAGCGAATGTGTTGCCATTATGAAGAAGAACACCTTTTATGCTGTCTTTTGACGAATCAATGAACAGCCGCCATTCAGCAGGATCATACTTGAGTTTAAACTTTTCCATCACTCCGTATATATCGTTGCAAAATACCAAATCTTCCTCTTTGCTGAAATACTTCAAAAATTGTGTCTCGCGGTTGCGGTACCAATAAAAAGTTGTTCCTGGTGACAATAGATTTTTCTGTTTAAGCCGAAAAACCTAGCAGTTGGGCAGCATCTTTTGGGAGTCCTAAATCCCGGACTAAATCATTCAATTCAGCTTGAGAGAAAAGTTCAGGTTTCAGATCTGGTTCAGTTTCAAACTCGGAAGTACTGGACTCATCGGGAAAAGCCATCTGATGAGTCTCATCATGATAAGAACCGTCCACACAAATATGATCCAAAGATTTTGGTGGTTCAGGCACAGGTACTTCGTTGCTATGAGGCATAGGCCTAATTGCTGAGGGAAGGTTGGGGTAACTTATTACGTTCTTATTTTTTAAGTTGTATCCCTTCACAATGCAAGAGCAAAAATAGCAGTCACTGCAGTGGTCTCTTTGTTCACGCCACATCATAGGTATTCCGAAATGAAATGCTTGTTTTTTACCTTTCATCCATAAGCGTAGATCTTCCTCACATGTCTTGCACACTTTGTGAGGAGCCCACGGTTTGTCTTGATCGCCTAACTTCAAACCGAAATAGGCGAAATATACTTTTTTAATAAATGCAGAAATGTTCCTCTGCCGCTTTTTCACGGTATATTCCCCACAAATAAAACAAAAACTGTCCGGAGAGTTGACGCAACCTCTGGCTCTGTGAGCCATCACAAATACACAGCACTGCAAACTACAACTGTAGTGAACCACTTCGGAATAAAGCTGGATTACGACTGAGCAAACAAAAGGTAATAATGAACTTGCAAGAAACTGAAATTTGACAGGAACGTTCATGTCGCAACCACCGTGTTTGAGCGAGCGAACGAGGCGAGGCGAACAGGAAAGAACATGCGCCAGCGCGAGTACTGGATTTAGCCCCCCGCCTCCCAATTGTCCTGTTAATGTATAAAATGAATACAAAACACTCTAAAATATCATGAGGGAGTGTTTCTAGTTAGTTAACCATTACAACCTCTATTTTGGGCCAAGAAAATAAACTGCAGTCGGCTAAAAAGAAATTATGTGAACATTCCTTATATGGGTAAGAAATCTAATTTTGCAAGAAAACGTGACGTGATGGAACATTTTGGCTATTTTTCCTGGATTCAGCACCCCAAAATCTATAGGAATCAGTTGCAAAACTGGAGGCAGTATTTTGGTAGTGTACCTGTGTTATCTGTGTGAATTGGAGTGAAGTCATTGCTTGAAGGAAGGCCTCTGCGTCTTTGGCATTGGTGGACTTGAGGTTGAAGTCACCAATCAGTAGCGCTGGTTTGTTGTTTGATGTTATGGCACAGGCTTCTTCGAGTGTGAAGGCTAGTTCGTCGGGTGGAGCTCTGGGTGCTCTGTAGGTTAGGCAGATTGTAATGTTCTTGTTCTTGATGCTAATTGTGTTACATTGCTGTGTATCGGTGAGGTTCTGTGTCTTGAACTTTAGTTTTGTTTTCGCTATTATCAGGACTCCTCCTCCACGCTTGTGGGTGCGTGGGCAGTTGTACGCTGAGTAGTTTTCCGGTACTAGTTGGTTGAGTAGTACATTGTCAGTAGGGTTGAGCCATGTCTCTGTGATCATATTACGTCAGGCTGTCGCTCTTCTATGTGGTCTACAAGGGTGTATATCTTGTTGCAGACGGATCTGGCGTTTATGAGCTCAATCGTTGTTGTCTTTGTTGCGGGGGTTGCTGTTACATGTGCTTCCTTTGTGTAGGTGTGGGAGTTTGTTTTGTGTGTGTGTGTCCGCTTTGTCTGGAAAGTTCTGAGTGTCTCTTTGTGTGTGTGTGTTGTGGTTCTAAATATGGCAATGCAGTTGGTGTGTGCCATGTTGTGTTTGCTTGTGGGTAGAGGAGGTGTGTGGTTGGTGGGAGGAGTTGTGTGACGAGTAGGTAGAGTGGGAGGAAGTATGTGGCGTGCATGTTGGTCTTTTGTGAAGTTCTGTTAGGGTGATGCCTGTTTTCTTAAGTCTTCGTCTGTTGTCTGATTGGTGAGCGGTGAACTTGGTGTGGGAGCCTGTCCCGTGGAGGGAGCCTGTCCCGTGGAGGGAGAGCCGGAACTGTGGAGGGCGTCTTGGTGCGGGAGCCTGTCCCGTGGAGGGAGCCTGTCCCGTGGAGGGAGAGCCGGAACTGTGGAGGGCGTCTTGGTGCGGGAGCCTGTCCCGTGGAGGGAGCCTGTCCCGTGGAGGGTGAGCCGGAACTGTGGAGGGCGTCTTGGTGCGGGAGCCTGTCCCGTGGAGGGAGCCTGTCCCGTGGAGGGAGAGCAGGATCTGTGGAGGGCGTCTTGGTGCGGAAGCCTGTCCCAAGGGGGACGGGCTGGATCTATTCGGGTGTGGCTCGTGGGGGTGAGAGTTTGGTGGTGGGATATGTGTGGTGTTCTGCGAGTGTTCTACTTGCGGTTCTGTCGTCCTTCACTTCTGTCTGCACCTTGTTGGGTTCTGCTGTGATGCTGTCGGCGCTGCTATTTCTTTTGGTTTAGTCTGTTTAGTCTTTGGTTATCCAATTCCCTCTGCTAAGTGCGACTGCATTTACTTAATATTGCTTTTGACATACAAGGCTACTCCTCCTCCTTTTCCACACATGAACATTTCTATGTCAATATCACTGCAAAGCCTATTACCAGACATAGGTTAGGATGTGCGCCCACCTAGGCAGACATTTTGTGGGTTCTCCTCCCCTCAGGTAGCCAATACCACACCACACCTGTCTTTCTCACCTATGACCCATCCCTCTCTCCCCCTCCAATTGTGAATGACATGAACATGCAACACACAGCTGTTGTATTGCCCAAATTCTCTCCCTTCCAAGCCCGTCTAGATCCTCCCCACTCAGGCATTTGTCCTGTACATTCTAACATTACAGCTACAGCCATCATATCCAGTCACCTGTTCCTGGCATACTCCAAGGCCCTACTCTATTCTCCCCCTTCCTGACCTGTCTGCTGTATTTGATACTGTTGGGCTCAGCCTTCCCTTTGGACCTTGTCATTGATTGGTATTAAGGGCTTTGTGCTAACCAGGTTCACCCTCAAGGTCACCCCTCACTCTAGCAGTGTATGTTTTCCTGGACCTTCAACTACTCCTATCATGCTCTCAGTTGTAGTATCCCAAAGGTCTGTCCTGGGTCCACTTACTTTTGCTCACTATGCCATGTCCATCGCTACATTCAGCACTCCCCATGGCCTCAGTTACCATTGTTCCGCAGAATGCCACCATACCTACATCTGCATACCTGAGGGGCCAGATCACTGCCTGCCTTTCTGACATTGCTGCTGGGATGTTTCATCGCCGAATGATCCTGCACATGGGCAAGCCATATCTGTTCATGATTCCCCCAATCCCGCCTCTCCCCCCAAACCTTCTCAGTCACTGTGGAGACCCCTCCACTCCCCCTTGTCTCACCAGCATGCAACCCTGGGACCAGCTGTGACCCCTCTCTCATCCTCCTCACACACATCCAGTTGGTAGCTATGACCTGCTGTGACCATCTCTACAGCATCCACAACCCTGCCCATATCATGCTGAATACACTACTAGGACAGCAATCCTCCTGGAGGCACCTCCCATGTAGACAATAGTTGTCTGCTTCTAGCTAGGCCCTCTCTGTGTCAGTTCTTCTGCCTCATTGCTGTACAACACTCTGCTGTGCAGCCCTCACCAGGACCATATGAATGTCTCCTCAGGTAACATTGGTGGCTGCCTATCAATATCTGCAGCGAATACAGACCTCGCCAGCTGACCTATATGCCCATTCATTCTGCAGCTCCTCACAAGCCACCCTTCCATATGGCACCCTACACCCCCTCCCTAGGGGATCCTCACTTCTGGTAATTTATACATATCTGTGCTCCCCCCTCTCTTGCTAACCCCAGACAATGCTCCCCTCAATTTACCGCTACTCATGACTCAACAGACAACATGCATCTTTATGACAGGTGCCCTCTCAGATCCATCCAAATATATGGTCTGGCTATGCAGCTCATCACTGCTGCGTTCCCCCAGTGTGATACACCAGATATCCTGTGTGCACATCTACCATACCCCTAGCTGTGACCCATGACCATAGCTAGTGTGTTGTCTGTCTCAAATGGGATGTAGGCCCTGCTGAGCATGGACCATCATGTGCATGTGTCTCATCAGGACTGTATATGCCTTGCAGCACCAGACACAGTGGCACTGGTGGTGCAGAGCAGGCCCTGCTATTGACCCCCTGCCAGCCTGTGGCATTCTCTGTGGGTATGTCTGGCATGTCCACCTTGATACCCCTCATGGGTTTGCCAGGACTGTTCCCTGGACATATGTGAGTGAGACTGTCTGACGGGTTTGGATCATGTGAATGCAGAGTGTAGGTTTCTCTGTAATTCTGCTTGACATGGATGGCCAATGCAGCTGGCCAAGGTGAGGAATTATGTGAAACATATGGGAAGCTGCCATCACAATCCTGCAATGTTGTGTGTTGCTATGTTGAAGGGGTCCAATGTGCACACAGGGAGACTATTGTAGATGGGAAAGTGGTAGGCAGGTATGGCGGTGAATACAGCATCAGTAACAAAAACAACTGGCTCTGTATTGCAATTAGAAAGTCTAATTTGTTCTAATATAGACTAAAAGAACTTGATGGAAAAAGTGTTCACACACCAATATATTTTTATCGGGAGCTAACGTGGTCTCAGTATTCATGGACAGGAATGAGAAACTTCTGATTCTCTGTCACGGACTTCACATCAACGACCACACTTTTGTAGCTGCCATTTTTCATGTATATCTCTTAAAAACTCTCTCCATCAGAAAAAGGTAATCAAAAAATTGCTTAGCTTTTAGTAATCGAGCTTAAACTTCGATCAGCTGCCAATGGTATTTTCATTTGTTCCCAATGGTGTTCTCATTTATTCCCGACGCTAACCAGCGCTAGGCGTTTCGCCACTCAGGGTTCCTCAGGGGAAATGCTAAGCTTCTAAAATACAAAACACAGTGCATTTTGACAAAACTTTCTTCAATCGATATATCCAAAACCTCCTAATTCTCAATGTGTAATACAGGAAACGTGATCTACTCACTTTTTCATTATCGTGCTAGCGTTCCCATCACAGATAACTGCTGAACTGCTGAACAAGTGTGTGGGACGCCGCACATGCGCTTCATTAAATAATCGGGGATTAAGCATGAATGAACCCAGCTGACTATGACATCATAGGCATGCCTCCCATTCCACCCGAGCATTCAAACCTAGAGGTGTCACAGTTTTTAATGAGTATATCCATCTTTGCTCCATATACAGCAGAGTTTCATCCTTTGTGCTGCCTGAATATGCACGTTGTATTTGAGTTATGCAAAAACATCGTAAGTCCTCGAAGTTATGTTGTCGGGCTAAGCAATGGTCTACTATAGGAGCCTCAAGACGTCTACACTTCAGCTTGCTTTTGTGTTCGTTCATCCGCAATCGGAATGCTCGGTTAGTTTTTCCAATATATAGCAGGAAACAAGGACATCATATACAATATACTACATGTGTAGAACCACATGAAGTGTTAGTCCTCAGCTTGTATTCTTGTCCATTATGTGTAAACCTATCACATTCCTGGGTCACACATCAGATGGAGCAATTCTCACAGGCCTTATAGCCACCATCATTCTCTAAATTTAAATGGGGAGATCGAAGAACTGTCGGACTCAGCACGTCTTTTAAGTTCCTCTGTCTCTGCCATACACAACGAGTTTGATATTGTTGTAAGCCTGGTATGCCTGATAAAATATTCTTATGCCTATGCACGCTTGCTTGTAGCTGTTTACTCAATGGAGAGTATACCGTTATTAAATTGATGTTGTCTTCTGATGTCTTAGTCTGGCGTTTAGGTTGTAATAATAAATCTCTATTAAGAAACCTTGCCCTGATTTATGCTTGCCTGATAATTTGCCGTGGATAACCCCGTTGTATAAAATTCTGTCTTAACTGAACTGTTTGTTTTTGATACTCTTGAATGGTACTACAGTTACGTCGGTATCGAACAAACTGTGAAAAAGGAAGGCTGTTACGCAACCGCTGTGGGTGTGCACTAGAGTAGTGAAGAAGGGTGTTTCTATCAGTGCTCTTGCGATAAACCGATGTCATCCATCCCGACGGTGTCTTCTGTATCTGTATATCTAAAAACGAGATCTGAGTTTCATGCCAAACCATAGAAAATTGCAGATTCGGTTCACAACCATTTAACCAAGTTGCAAAATTTTGCAAAGAGGCTTGATCTCCCAGCCATAAGACAAATATATCGTCTATATACCGTTTCCACAATTTCAATGAAGCTTGATATGGGCATTGCCGTATCCATTGATATTCAAATTGTTGCATGTACAAGTTGGCCACAGATGGGGCACATGTGGCGCCCATAGCCACACCAGCAATTTGATGGTATAATAGTTGTTCAAATACAAAAAAAATATTAAACAATAATAATTCTGCTAGTGTGGACAAAAAAGTAAGTGTCTCTAGCGACAGGTCATTTCGTTGTCTAAGTGCCTCCATAACTACTTCATGAGCCTGTATTTGTGGAATCACTGTATAAAGGGACGTAACATCAAACGTTACTAGCAGTACTCCCGTTAAGGAAGCTAGCCAGTCATGCTCATGTAATATGTTTAGAAAATGTGTTGAATCTTTGATGTATGATGGAATTGTAGTCATCGATGTGCCAGTGCCTCTGGGCCACACGGCATGCCCCTCACAGGTATACATATATACAGGTTGGGCATATGCTGGGATGTCAGCAATGGCATCACACATGCCCCAGTGTGATACCCAACATGTGTCTCACAGTGCCCCATAGTGGCCCATAAGAACATAAGATATGCCATACTGGGTCAGACCAAGGTCAATCAAGCCCAGTATCCTGTTTCCAACAGTGGCCAATCTAAGTCATAAGTACCTAGCAGTCTCCCCAAAAGACACAGCTTCCTCAGTGCTTGTATTGGGTCAAGCAGTGATATCCTGGGTCCCTTTTAATAATGATTTATGAACCTTTCCTCCAGGAACTTGTCCAAACCATTTTTAAACCCAGCCACAGCTTTTACTACATCCTCCAGTAACAAATTCCAGAGTTTGATTACATGTTGAGTGAAAAAATATTTTTTCTTATTAGTCTTAAATAGGTTACCCTGTAACTTATTTGCATGTCCCCTAGTCTTTTTATATTCTGATGATGTAAACAATCGATCTACGTTTACTCTTCCACTCCATTCATTAATTTGTAGACCTCTATCATATCTCCCAATAGCTGTCTCTTTTCCAGGTTGAAGAGCTCTAACCTTTTTAGCCTCTCTTCATAGGAGTATCCTTCCATCCCCCTTTACCACTTTGGTGGCTCTTCTCTGTACCTATTCTAATAACGCTATATCCTTTTTAAGATACAGTGACCAGAATTGCACGCAATATTCAAGGTGTGGTCGCACCATGGAATGATACAGAGGCATTATAATATCCTTTGCTGTATTTTCCATTCCTTTCCTTATGATACCTAGCATTCTATTTGCTCTCTTGGCCGCCGCTAAACACTGGGTGGAGGGTTTTAACATGTTATCCACAATGACGCCCATCCACAATAGCACACTGCCTCCTATCCCGTGACTTTTTAGTTTTGCAAAAAGTCACTGATGAGGGACCTTGTTAAAGACTTTCTGAAAGTCCAGTTACACTATATCAACCGACTCACCTTTGTCTACCTGTTCATTCACACCTTCAAAAAAAACATAACAGATTAGTAAGACAAGATCTTCCTTATCTAAAGCCATGTTGGTTGTCTCCCATTAAGCCATGACATGTTGAGTAATTTTGCTCTTTATGTTTTCTACCATTTTTCCCAGTACAGACGTCAGGCTCACCAGTCTGTAGTTTCCCGGATCACCCCTGGAACCCTTTTTAAAAATTGGCGTTACATTGGCAATCCTCCAATCTTCAGGTATTACAGATGATTTTAATGATAGTTCATAGATTACTAATAGCAGGTCTGCAATCTCATATTTCAGTTCTTTCAACACCCTTGAATGTATACCATCCTGTCCAGGTGACTTGCTACTCTTCAGTTTATCAAATAGTTGTAATACTTCTTCCTAGTGTACCAATATTTCTTTCAATTCTTCTGAAGTATCACCTTTAAATACCACTTCAGTCATGGGTAACATCCCTACATCTCCCTCAGTAAAGACCGAAGCAAAGAATTCATTCAGTCTCTCTGCTATAGCCTTGTCCCCTCTTACTGACCCTTTTACCCCTCTATCATCTAATGGCCCAACTGACTCTCTCACAGGTTTCTTGCTACGAATGTACGTGAAAAAGTCTTTATTACACATTTTTGCTTCCACAGCAAGTTTCTTCTCAAATTCTCTCTTTGCCTGCATTATCAATGCCTTGTATTTAACTTGCCAGTGCTTGTGCTGTTTCTTGTTTTCGTCATTTGGCTCTTTTTTCCATTTCCTGAAAGATGCTTTTTTGACAACAACAGCCTCTCTGACCTCACCTTTAAATCATGCTGGCAGTTTTTTGGACTTCCTTCCGCTTTTCTTAAAGCGTGGAATACAGCTGGTTTGCGCTTCCAAGATAGTATTTTTAAACAACACCCAAGTGTGATGTAAGTCTTTAACCTTTGTAATTGCTCCTTTTAGTTTTTTCTGAACTATTTTCCTCATTTTATCATAGTCTCCCTTTTGAAAGTTAAAAGGTAGTACTGTGGATTTCCTTACCATCCCTCCTCCATTAATTAAATCAAACGCGATCATGCTATGATCACTATTGCCAAGTGGCCCCAACACCCTTATCTCTTGCACCAGATCTGGTGTTACACTAAGGACTAAGTCCAAAATGGCTTCCCCTCTGGTCAGTTCATGAACCAGCTGCTCCAAGAAGCAGTCATTTATTTCATCTAGAAACTTCATCTTCCTAGCATGTCCTGCCGTGACACTAACCCAGTCGATACTGGGGTAATTGAAATCACCCACTATTATTACTGTTCTGTAACTCTTTTTTAGCTTCCCTGATTTCTTCGAGCATTTCATCATCCATTTGTTCATTCTGGCCAGGCAGTCGATAGTACAACCCCATGGCCATCGCCTTCCCCTTTTTACATGGAGTTTCAATCCATAGAGATTCTACAGCGAATTTTGCTTCCTGCAAAACTTTAATCCTTTGTGACTCAATGCCCTCTCTAACATAGAGCACAACCCCTCCACCAATTTGATCAGCTCTATCATTACGATATAGTTTGTATCCGGGTATCACAGTGTCCCACTGATTGTCCTCCTTCACCATGTCTCTGAGATACCAATCATATCTATCTTCTCATTTAATGCTATATATTCTAATTCTCCCATCTTATTTTTTAGACTTCTAGCATTTGCATAGAAGCATTTTAGAGACTGTATTTTATTTATGTTAATGTGGTTATCGGTAGGCAGAGGTAATTTGGAATCTTTAAGCTCTGTTTGCTCCATACTCAAGGGCATTTGGGCTACCTTTGTATTTATTGGAACCTCTCTGCTGATGTGCCCTAACTTCATTTTTTTAATAGTATCCTTCAAGGATACATTGTTCCAAACCATGTGCTCTTGGGCAACTGTCGGCTCTCCCCTATTATCTAGTTGAAAAGCTTCTCTATCTCCTTTCTAAAGGTTAATGCCAGCAGCCTAGTTCCATCCCATTTAAGGTGAAGTCCATCCCTTCAGAAGAGCCCCTCCTTTCCCCAGAATGTTTCCCAATTCCTATCAAATCCAAAATCCTCATCCTTACACCATTGACTCATCCATGCATTGAGACTCCAGAGCTTTGCCTGCCTTTTGGGTCCTGCGCGTTGTGGTGTAGAAGGTCCCTCTGATCCCTTAGAGAGAGGTAAAACAGAAGAGTTAGCTTCAGTAGCTGACAGAAAACAAAAGCACATGGCTCATGGTTTCCAGGGAAACCACAAGCAGAGTGAGTCACAGGAAAAGAAAACATGCCCCTGCTGCAGTTTAGCTCCACAGTCACGAGTTGAGGCAGAACACCTGCTGGGAGGAGGGGTCAGGTTAAACCCTAGAAGCCAGAGATATAAAGAATGCTCATTAGAGAGAAAGTTAGAACAGCCAAGGGAACAGCCACGGGAACTGCCAAGAGAACAGCCACAAGAACAGCTGAGAGAACAGCTACGGGAACGGAGAGAAAGACCAGAGCCAGAACAGGAGTTAAACTCAGAAGCAGAGGAACTGCTTGGGAATGAGGATCCAGAGGAGCTGATGGTAATAGAAGATTCTCTGAGGTTTAATTCAGAGAGGGAAACCAGCAAGAGAAACAATTGGAGAACCAGTGCCAAGAAGCCAGGTAGAAACAGCCCAGGTTTGGTGCCGTGTCTGAAAGGCAGCCAAAGGGAAAGATTACCAAGAAGGCTGACTTGGGAGAACTCACAAACTCCAAGGTTTGGATCTGTAGCTGACCCTGAAGTGCAGAGAGAATCTCCTGTAAGAAAGCCAAAAGGTAGGCTGAGTGATTGGTTCAAAGACAAAACTGTTTTTAAGAAGTGGTCTTGTGTTAGCCCAGAAGGGTGGGGCTCTCCTTATAGTAAATACTGTGGTAATTCTCAACCGTATCTAGCAGAAGGCTGCAGAGAAAAGTCTCGGGCTGAGGAACTGGGTGTGTGCTTGGAAACACCGTGTAGCCAGTTTCAAACATTCCCAGCTGATAACCATTATGAAGCAATGGAGACAGAACCAGCTATAGAATACATGCCAGTGGAAGAAATGGACTGTACATTATCTGTTTCTGATAATATAATACCTGTGTGCTAATACTAAGCTGTTCAGAGAGCTGCAGGAGGCAGCTGGAAGAAAAGCACAAAAGGTTTGAGCAGAGAAATGCTTGTTTAAGCTGGATTACTGTGAAACATATGTGATGCTGATATAAGAAGCTATTTTTGTTCAATTCTTATATTGTTTCCTGCCAGAAGATGTATGGCAATTTGTTCTTCATTTCCTGTATGTAAAGCCGCCCGGAGGGGAATTAAAATCCTGTTTATTTGCCTGAAACCATTCGTGCTCAACTACTCTCTTTTATTTGGATAGTAAATACTACAACTCCCAGGAGGCAGTGCTTTCCCCAAGCTCTGTTCTACTATCTAAAGAAGGGATCAGGCCGCTTAACTCTGCATGCCCAGGCTGTGGGGTACTAGCGTGTTACAGCGTGGAACGGGAAGCATTTCAGAGAACGCTTCCCTGGAAGCTCTGGATTTCAACTTCCTACCTAAAAGCCTAAATTTAGCTTCCAGAACCTCCCTACCGCATTTTCCTATGTCCTTAGACCAACAGCAGAGAGGGATGTACAGTATCTATCCATTGGTCACATCACACTGTGAGTACCACAGAGCATGTTGTTGTGGATGAGGGGCCAGAGAAATGCCAGTACCCAATGACAGAGATGGAGAAACCCATTTGTTGTTTGCACATCGGCATGTCTTCACCCCCCCAGACACATGGGCGATGTTTCCCTAGTCATATGAGATGGGAGGTGACCTCACAGTTCAGCATGTTATGCACCATGCATGGCCCAGAACCAACACATCCCATCACCCAGGAGACACAAATCTCACAGATGATACATGGTGGTAGTGGCATCATGCTTTGGGGACGTTTGCATCAGCAGGTACAGGATAACTAGCCAAAATTGCAGGACTGGTGGATGGCACAGGACACAGGTTAATCCTTGGTGAATGCCTGGGTCTGTCTGCCAGCGATGTGACACTGGGACAAAGAATCATCATCCTGCAGGACAATGACCATGCACATACAGCAAATTCTACACTGCAATGGTTTAGAGGCATACATATAGATGTCATTGACTAGCCTAGTCAGGGCCCAGACCCCAAACACATTGCAAATGTGTTGCAGGATCATGGGATAGCTGTACAGAACCACAAACCATCTAAAATTATGGAAGTGAAACAAGGTCCTCCTGACGAATGAGTGAGGGCACCAGTGGCCAGATGTGCTACAATGAGAGACATATGCCAGGGGACCTAAGGCTGCACTTGCAGCAGAGGTTGATACAATAAAGTGGTGCTTGGGGAGGGGCTCCAATGCACACTCTTGTCTGACCATATGCTGCTACAGGTATTGTTTGTGTCGCAATAAAATAGTATTCTGCATCTTCACGGCAATAGGCATGTTGTGTAATTCACATAGTGACAAACCCCAGAGCCCATTTGGGTTCCAGGTTGTAGTGCAACAATACAGGACAGACACCAAGGGGAGTAGTACCCTTACATGGCATTGCAGCAGGCCAGGGGACAACACAATGTGGGATGCCATGCCCAATGAAGGATGGCACATATTGTCATGGACCATATTGGGATGCACATGACAATAATGTCCTGGATGGCACTTTGCATGGCCTGGGACCCATGGATGCAGAGGGATGTGAGGGTCACCACCCAGATGGTGCTACTACTGAAGGTGAGGGCTCCCATCAGATGATGGGTCATCCTCTGTAGAGGACAGGTTACCATCCTTCTACCTCTGCAGATGATGAGTCACCATTGCTACATAGCATGTCAGCAGCCCCATGGTCCATGTTAGGACCCACTGTGCCTGAACTTTAGCAAGCACTGACACAGCAAGGTGTTTTCCTGATCCCCCAGCCAAATGCCCTACACATATGGCATTTGGGTAGCAGCATCAGTACACACTGTGGCTGCATCAGTGTCTGCTGGTACAGATTATGGTGCTGTGGGGTGGCTGACAACACTTCCTTGGGCCTCTGCAGCCATGGGTCCCACATGTGTGGCTGCTACCAGGATGGGGTTGGCAGCTGCCTCTTGGAAGGTACAGGACCACCCTCCATATGTATCTCTCAGGGTCAGCCCTTGCTCCTCCTGCTCGATGTGTAGGTTAGGTGGTGACCCATGTGGCTGGCCTCCTGCTACTCCTCCAATTCCCACCCACTTGTGGGTTGGTCCTCCGTTTCCTCTCCCTCTTCCTCCATCTCCATCTCCTCCTCTTCTTCTTCCTTTTCCTTTTACTCTTCCTCCTTTTCCACTTCCACCACTGCAGCTTGTGCTGCCACCACTGAACAGGCTGTGTCCTCAACAGCTGCTTCCCCTCCATCCTCTGCTGTTGATGCCATTGCCTCTGTTAATGGGAGCAGACAGTACTACATCAGCCACATGTTTTGTGCCCACAGGACAGTTGTCACCTGCCACAATGCCTACTACCCCTGTAAATCAATGTCAGCCCACAAAACATGCAGCAGTTGGTCCCTGCACATCGGAGCCTGCAGTATAGTCAGGACAGACAACATAGTAGCTGCAGATATGGGATACATCCAGGGGGAATGTACAGGACAGACAAAGAATTTCAAATCTGTTAGCCTCTGTAGGCAGCAGCAGAGAGGATCAGATCCACAGTAGTCTGATAGGGATAGAGCACATACAGACCCTGGATGTCAGCTCCAAGCATGAGGGGCACAAGGTGTCCCATGTGGCATTTGGACTTAACAATGAGAGGAAGGGCACAGATAATGGCAATGCCCCAGCAGTGTGGGGTCCACAAGAAGGTCTGAGGGGGAGGGGGAGGGACCTGCAGAGTGCATGCACCCACATTTATTTATTTATTTTATTTATTTAAAGTTTCTTATATACCGCGCTATTCAGCATCAGCGCGGTTTGTCATCAGGTTAGATATGACATGTATCAGATGAAAAATGGGGTGGGGGGGACAATGAGGTGACCTGCACAAGGGATGATACAGGCATGCCATAGCTGGCATTCAGTGAACCACACGTCAGGGGGCTGTACAGAATGATGGGGCTATTTCTGGCTCACAGGTATAATGGAAAGGGGTAGGTAACACTGGTATAATTGGGAGGTGACTGAGGTGGCGATAGGTGCCCTAGTCATGTGTTTGGTGAGGTATGTGTGGATCCTGTTGGTGTCATTGAGACAGGACTGGCAGTTCTTAGCTGACAGTTGGATGTGTGTTGCAATGGAGAGAGTGGGGTCAGAGATGTTGCCAGGTTTGCAAACTGGCAGAACAAGGAGGGGTTGGAGGGACCGAGGATAGCTGTAGGGAGGGTATTATGGTGGAGGTCCATTGCTTGATCCCGGCAATGTTTGGTTTCAGGCAGCAGTGACACATCCAAGCAGCCATGTCAGGAAGGCAGGCAGGGACCATAGCATGGGGTGAAGGTGGGATCATACGTATAGTGAGATAGATTGGGGTGCCAAAAGAATAGTACTGTTTCCCAGAGCCATGTGAAAGGGTGAATGTACCTGGGAAATGGGTGCAATGAGGGGTGAAGTGGATGCAGGACACCCCTAGGATACACCAGTTGGGATTGTGAGAACAATGGAGGTATACCCACAGAAACAGCCCTGATGGGGCAATGGGTGGGTGCAGATGAGGCACATGGTGACTCAGAGCTCTGATGGGCCATGTATTCCATGTTTGTCATTCTGTTTTTGTGAGAAATATGTGTCAGGGACTGGAGGATGGCTGATGATCAGTGAAAGCCTGGTGATTCCACAAACCAATGGACAGCACCATTAGTGCTGGCCTTTGGTACCAGGTACTTGCTGGCAAACCATGGCCTTTAGGTGCATGGTAGTGTGCCATTCAATTGTGGGTGTTATGTTGACCCTGGAAAGGGTGTGATACTGTACACTACATGTCCGCTGTGTCATCACCATCTATCCAACGTGCATGTGTTGCATGGCCACAGCATCCATGCACATGTCACATGACCACAAAGCTATATGTGAGGACAGGAGTATGACCAACAGGTCCATACAATCAGGGTCAGCATGTCAACTGCTATATGTTCATGTGTCCATTATATGGTCTGGACATTCCATATTCCCCCACACCAGGTATGCCTGCACATCCTTGCGTACATGTGCAGGGATTGTCATGTATGGTGCAAGTTGCATGGCCATATGCATGCAGATACAGTCCTATTGGTGTATTCAGCAATAGTCATTGCATCACACATCATGTTGTGACAAACACATGTTATATAACTCACCATCCGCAGCTGTCTTCTGCTCCTCACAAGCTGACGGATCAGTTCCAGGCACTGACGGTGCAGCTCCTGCCCCTTCTTACGCAGATCCTCCACCTGTGCCTTTACACACATATCAATTGTGACACAACAGCAGGCCAGGCATGGGTATGTCACAGTGCTATGGCTGCAGGCTGCGGCAGACTGGGCCCTTATATGTTGTTACAAAACACTGTAAGGGTAACACATGCCACCAGATGTGGCCCATGTAACCAGTGAGAGAGATAACTTGGCATAGTTGCTCCACACTGTTGGGCTCACAACCAGGCCATGTCCCACAACATTGGGTCAATACATCCTGTGCATATGTATGTTCTGATGATGTAGGCTGCCCTTACATGCTCTGTAACAGCTGTCCTTGGCTGAGACCAGTTTCACTCCCCTGTTACTAGTCTTGCAGGTGAGGTATAGGTGGTGGATGGCCTATAGTTAGTTTTTGGCACCATTGGCATATGCATGGGGCCCTGGATTGGCGTTCCTTGCATGAGGTGGCAGCTAGCTACATATGATGGATGCTGATGAATTTGGGGGCAAAACTAATGGTGATGGATGGTGGATCATGGCCAGTGGATACACCTGGCCAGAGGTGTGGCACTGTGTTGGGGGTGACTCTGTCTACACGTGCAGAATGTTACCTGGCCATGTACCAGTTTTGTAAGTGTTTCAAAGATATGCAGGTACAGTGTCTTGCAAAATTATTCATCCCTTCGATTTTTGTCCTGGTTTGATTCATTACGTACAACTTGGACTGAAAATGGAGCTTTATTTGGATGTTAGGTAACGGCCTTAGTAATATAGACCAAATTGGTGAGGTGGAATGACAATAAAACACCTTGTATATAACATTAAAAAAGTTTTATACTGAAAAGTTGAGAGTGCATATATATTCATTCCTTTTGCTATGAAACCTCTACATAAGATCTGGTCCAACCAATTAACCGCAAAACACACATAATTCATTGATTAGGGTGCCCCTATGTGCAATCTGTGTCACATGATCAGTCACATGATGCCTGTATAAATATACCTGTTCTGAAAGGCCCCTGACTCTGCAACACTACTAAGCAAGCAATGTGAAGTCAGAGACAAAGTTGTGGACACATATGGATCAGGGTTGGGTTATTAAAAACATATCCCAAATTCTGATTATCCCACGGAACAACATTAAATCCATGATAACAAAACTGGAAAGAATATGGCACCACAACAAACCAGAATAGAGAAGGCCACACACCAAAACTCACAGACCTGGCAAGGAGGGCATTAATTCAAGATGCTACAAAGACAACAAGATAACACTGAAGAGGCTGCATAGATCCACAGCAGAGATGGGAACATTTGTTCATGACACCACTTTAGGCCATATACTCCACAGAATGGGGCTTTATGGAAGTGTGGCCCAAAAAAGCAGCTATTGCTTAAAGGAAATAGAAAAAAAAGGAACACACTTTTTGGGTTTACACAACAGCATGTGGCGGACCCCTAAACACATGGAAGAAGGTTCTCTGATCAGATGTGACAATAAGGAAAAATTGACTTTTAGGACTATCATGGGAATCACCCATGTGCGACATTAACCAAACACTTCCCATCATCCCACAAACAACATTCAAACAATGAAACATGGTGGTGGCAGCATCATGCTGTAGGGAACGTTCTCATCGGCAGTGAAAGGTAAATAGGCAGGATTGAAGGAATGAAGGATGACACTACATAAAGGCCCCTTTTTGTGAAAAACTTGTTTTAGTCTGCCTGAGATTTGTGACTGAGATGGAGGTTCACCTTCCAGCATGATAATGACCATAAACATACCTCTAAAACTGGTTTAATGGGAAACATGTAAATGTCTTGGAATGGCCTAGTCAAAGCCCAGACCTCACTCCAATTGAGAATAAGTGGCATGGGTTGAAGCTTGCTGTACCCCAATGCAACCCACCTAACTTGAGGGAGTTGGAACAGTTTTGCCTTGAAGAATGGTTGAGAATCCCAGTGGTTAGATGTGTTAGGCTGTTAAAGGCATACCCCAAGAGACTTGCAGCTGTATAATTGCATCAAAATGTGCCTCAACAACTTATTGACTTGGGGGGGGGGGGTGAATACATATGCACACTGTCACCGCCCCTCTCTCCCAGAGGCCTCAGCGTGGGTAAAGCGAGTGGGGTGATGTGTTCCTTAAGCTTGTGAACTTGAATTTGAGGCTTTGCAAAGCCTCCTGGGAATTGTAGTTCCGTGGCTTAAAGAAAAATAGTTGTGTACACGAATGGTAAGGTTTCAAAATGGATTTATTCCCTTCCCAGGGTTGGAATTTGACCTTTAGAACATCACAACAGAAAAGTCCATACTTCTGGTATAAGGTAACAAAGGAACCAAACAACTTAGGCAATGCTTATCTTCAGCTTAACAGAAAAATGAAATACAAAAACAGTTTTCCTCCAAACTTGCTTTTGGACTGTTTTTCTCCTGCAGCAGTGGTTATAGCAAGACTAGCACAAGGATTGTATATTATCTGATACCGTGTACGTACAGTCCATATAGGTTTCAGTGTCGGAAGTTGGATAAAATTCACATTGCATTTCATGCACGTTATCCTCAACTTCCTCCGGGAGAACTCTGCCCTTTGCTCATTCACAGTGTTCCCATCCCCCAACAGCTTAGCTGAACTCAGGTGTTTTGCATAAAGCTCTCGGTCAGCTCTCTCACACAACTCTTGATACGTACAGGGGCTATTATCAAACTCCTCTGCAAAGCTATCTGGAAATATTCTTCTATCTTCCAGCCACTGCTTATCCAGGGACCTTTCTTGGCTATAATATGGCTCCCTGTAAAACTCCTTCCTTTTAGTTTGCCTAGGGTTTCTTACAGGCAAAAACTCTTCTTCAGAACAACAAGTTTCCCTTCCACTATATTTAGTGCTAGAGGACTGAGACTGTCTTCTCAGGGGATTTAAAAGGTATTGCTTGCCTTTAGGAGAGTGGAGTTCCTCTGTGTTTTTCCCAGCCGTGTATTGCTTTCTTCTCCGTCGTGGAATTGCCTGCTTCCTGGAGTCAGCGTGGCTTTCACAGCTCCCTTCTCTAGATGAGCCTTCCCAGGTAAGATAGGGTTTTTCCTCCCTTCTCTTATCCTGTCTTTCACCTTTTTCCCCTTTCTCATGCCATTCAATCCTTTTCGTCCTCTCAGACCTTGTTCTGTCTGTCGTGGTTCTTGCTCTCCTGGTTCCTGCCCCAGTTCTCTCCTCTCCCCTAACTAGAGGATTTTTAACTTTGTTGCTTTTCCCGGTGTCTGAAACTCCGCTCCCCATCAGCTGTTTCTCTTTTGCTAATGAGCCATGTGTTAGCTCTTGGCTCGGGCGTTCCCTAGCACTGAGTGACCTCATTTGTTTGGGGTTTCTATGCCAACCCTTCTCTCTGTTTTGCTCTGAGCTGTCAAACATGCATTCATTCTGATATGAAGTCCCTGTTTCCATGGGCTCTGATTCTTGTTCCTTATGACAGATCCCCCGCCTTAAAATATTACGTGCTACCGGACCTTTTGTCGGATAGCGCGTAATCCAGGTATTGGATCTGTATCGCTGCTCTACATATGCCATACTGGCGGTGGCGGATCTCTCCTTCCATGGTTTTAAAAGGTTCAGGTGATATACCTGCTGGCGACCTTTTTCATTCTCTACTTTATAAGAGACTGGCCCTACCCTTTCCACAACCGTGCATGGGCCTTTACAGTGGGCTTCAAACTTTGGGCCAGGGTCTGCTACTTGGATGATCACTTTATCACCTATTGCTAATATCCTGGGCTTCTTGCCCCTGTCATAATATAATTTCTGCTTTTGTTTGCTGGCCTGTAAATTCTCCCTTGCGGCCTTCGCCGTCTTTTCTAACCGTTCCCTCAGACCTTTAAGGAATTGAGGTACTTCCACTTCTGAAGTGTCTGGTTCCACCCACTGTTCGTGTAATATATCCAATATTCCCCTAGGGGGCCTACCGAACATGAGCTCGTATGGTGATGCCTTTAGAGAGGTTTGTACGCGTTCTCTGCACGCGTATAACACGAATGGGAGCAGGGTATCCCAGTCCGCTATCTCCCCCTTTTTCAGGCCCCTCCTAAGCATCTGTTTGATAGTTTGATTCGTACGCTCTACCAAACCATTCGTTTGGGGGTGGTACGCTGAAGTCCGGATATGCTTTATACCAAAAGCTTTCCATACAGTGGCCAAATGTTTGGACAAAAAGTTGCTGCCCTGATCCGTGAGTACTTCCCTGGGGAATCCCACCATACAAAATAGCTTGACGAGCTCCTGGGCTATGATCCTCGCAGAGGTGTTCCTTAGGGGAATAGCCCAGGGGAATCGGGTGGCATAATCAACTATTACCAGTATGTACTGGAAATCCCTGGGTGTTCGGGTCATAGGGCCTACCATGTCCATACCTATGCGACTCATAGGCACCGCTATAGTGGGGGTTGGTATTAAGGGTACGGCCTTTGGCCTTAAAGCCGTCACCCTTTGGCATGGAGCACAGGACTCACAGTACTGCCTGGTCTCCTTGAACACTCCTGGCCAATAGAAGCGACCTAATATTTGGTCCAGGGTGCCCTGGATGCCCTTATGGCTTCCTATAGGGTGGTCATGTGCGAGGCGCAAGACCGTAGCCTTAAACGCCGTCGGCACTACTAGCTGTTTCCTAACTGCCTCGGTATAGGGGTCCAAGCTTTCCCTATATAAAACTTCATTGTCTAGGAAGAACCTAGGCAACGTGTGCCGGGTTTCCCGGGCCCATTCGAAGGCTCTCTTGAGCGCTGGGTCAGCCCGCTGCTCAGCAGGGAAAGAAGGGAACTTATTTACTAATTCAGCGTGTACCCATGGTAAGCTCGCTCCTGCCTCCAACTCGGATCTGCCTCGGGACCTAGACAGTCTCTCGTGGCGTCTCTTCGCCTTAGATTTTCTACCCTGCCCAAGGGGTTCATGCACCAAATCATCATGTGCAGGTAGAATATTTGTTTCTTCCTCATCCAACCCCTCCTCTCGGGATACTAGTTCCTCCCCAAGCTGTTCTTTATCCTCAGTTGATGTCTCTCCCATCCCTGAGGTTCCGGCTTGCGATCTAGTGGAGACTAGACCCGTGCGGGCATTTAAACCTGCTGCTAATCCTTTGTAAAAGGGTGGCCAATCCCTGCCTAAAATCAGATCCTTGGGGAGTGTGGAAATTACAGCTATGGGCATTCTTAACTCCATATTGAGGGCTGTTATGTTGAGATACTGCAGAGGGTAATATGTAAATGCACCATGGATGCACTTTACCCTGACCTGGCTCTCTACTTGACTCGGGGGCAACGAACTATGCCTCTTGATGGCCTCCCAGAGCCTGGAGGAAATCATGCTCTGGTCGGCCCCCGAGTCGAGCAGTGCCAAGGTCTCAATCCCTTCCACCTGAGCATGTAACAGAAATCCCTCTGGGGATGGCTTGTCCAATTCAGATATAAGGACAGTTCGCCTATCACATTCCCTCTTAAAATGCCCTGTTTTCCCACACAAATAACATTTTCTTTCGTATGAAAAAACATCATTATCATTTCTAGGCTTTACATTTTGCATGTCATACCATTTTCCTTTGGGATCCTTTCCCCTTTTACCCATAGCCAAACCTGCAGCCTGCATTACCCCAAACCCTGAGGGGTCAGCTATCTGGGCTTCGAGAAACCGGTCAGCCAGCATAGCTGCTTCCTCTGTAGACTGACAGTTTTGTAGCATGAGGTATGTCCTCATTTCCTTAGGCACAGCTTGGACAAACTGTTCCAAGACTACTGTGTCTAAAATGGTATCCAAATTTTTTCCCTCTGGAGTTAACCACTTCCAGGCTAAGTTTTTCAAATGTTGCTGCAACGCTTTTGGGGTCTCTTGGGGTTTCAGGCGGGCTTCTCTAAATAGCCTCCTGTAGTGAGATGTAGTGAGCCCCAGCCTATCCTTCACCGCTTTTTTAATCTCATTGTAATTAGCAGCAAGGGTGGCTGGCATGGCTTTATAAGCCGATAGGGCTTCACCGGTCAGTGAGACCGCAAATCTAGTAGCCCATTGCTCACTAGGCCATTTTAATGCTCCCCCAATGCGTTCAAATGCGTCAATGAAATCGTCTATATTGTCATTGGGACTTAATTGTCCTAGCGAAAAAACATGACTTGCGTTTAGTCCACTCCCAGGTATCACCATGGGATCTCCGGTCGGTTGTTCCTGCGGCTTGCTCAGCAGTGCCTGCATAGCGTCCAACAGAGGCTTCTGTTGCTCCCTCATCAGGACAGCGTTCTGCTCCTGGAGGTGTTTCGCTAATTCCAGCTGGCTGTCCCACTGCTGTTTCATCCAATGCAGAACATCCCGGGCTTCCATCTCTCAGCACCTGTAGCAAAAGAGAGAAAACAGAAAAAAACCCCAAGTGCGGCTCCCCTTTTCTTTTTAGCCCCACAGCGCCCCCTTTTCCTGCACAAATCCTCCCACGCTTATGCCTAGGTGACTTTACCTGAGGCTAGTGTAGAGGTCAGCATTCAGGAAAGGTTACTGTGTCTTTTTTTTTTTGCTTCTGTGAGCCGTCTGCTTTTTCTACTTGCTTCTTTATGGTCCTCTGGAACCGTAGTTTTCCTTGCTGCGTTCTTCTTTGGGTCAAAAATCCGTAAAACTACGCCAGATATGTCACCGCCCCTCTCTCCCAGAGGCCTCAGCGTGGGTAAAGCGAGTGGGGTGATGTGTTCCTTAAGCTTGTGAACTTGAATTTGAGGCTTTGCAAAGCCTCCTGGGAATTGTAGTTCCATGGTTTAAAGAAAAATAGTTGTGTACACGAATGGTAAGGTTTCAAAATGGATTTATTCCCTTCCCAGGGTTGGAATTTGACCTTTAGAACATCACAACAGAAAAGTTCATACTTCTGGTATAAGGTAACAAAGGAACCAAACAACTTAGGCAATGCTTATCTTCAGCTTAACAGAAAAATGAAATACAAAAACAGTTTTCCTCCAAACTTGCTTTTGGACTGTTTTTTCTCCTGCAGCAGTGGTTATAGCAAGACTAGCACAAGGATTGTATATTATCTGATACCGTGTACGTACAGTCCATATAGGTTTCAGTGTCGGAAGTTGGATAAAATTCACATTGCATTTCATGCACGTTATCCTCAACTTCCTCCGGGGAGAACTCTGCCCTTTGCTCATTCACAGTGTTCCCATCCCCCAACAGCTTAGCTGAACTCAGGTGTTTTGCATAAAGCTCTCGGTCAGCTCTCTCACACAACTCTTGATACGTACAGGGGCTATTATCAAACTCCTCTGCAAAGCTATCTGGAAATATTCTTCTATCTTCTAGCCACTGCTTATCCAGGGACCTTTCTTGGCTATAATATGGCTCCCTGTAAAACTCCTTCCTTTTAGTTTGCCTAGGGTTTCTTACAGGCAAAAACTCTTCTTCAGAACAACAAGTTTCCCTTCCACTATATTTAGTGCTAGAGGACTGAGACTGTCTTCTCAGGGGATTTAAAAGGTATTGCTTGCCTTTAGGAGAGTGGAGTTCCTCTGTGTTTTTCCCAGCCGTGTATTGCTTTCTCCGTCGTGGAATTGCCTGCTTCCTGGAGTCAGCGTGGCTTTCACAGCTCCCTTCTCTAGATGAGCCTTCCCAGGTAAGATAGGGTTTTTTCCTCCCGTCTCTTATCCTGTCTTTCACCTTTTTCCCCTTTCTCATGCCATTCAATCCTTTTCGTCCTCTCAGACCTTGTTCTGTCTGTCGTGGTTCTTGCTCTCCTGGTTCCTGCCCCAGTTCTCTCCTCTCCCCTAACTAGAGGATTTTTAACTGTGTTGCTTTTCCCGGTGTCTGAAACTCCGCACCCCATCAGCTGTTTCTCTTTTGCTAATGAGCCATGTGTTAGCTCTTGGCTCGGGCGTTCCCTAGCACTGAGTGACCTCATTTGTTTGGGGTTTCTATGCCAACCCTTCTCTCTGTTTTGCTCTGAGCTGTCAAACATGCATTCATTCTGATATGAAGTCCCTGTTTCCATGGGCTCTGTTTCTTGTTCCTTATGAGAACACTCCTTTATTTTATATTTTTATTTTTGCATTTTTGATTGTGACAAAGTAAAGGATACTTTGCACCTTCAAAGTTGTAGGCATGTTGTGTAATACACATGGTGCTATCCCCCAAATCTCCATTTGAATTGCAGGTTGTAAGTCCGGCATCACTTGTTACAAAATGGCAACATGCGTAACGAATTGGCAACACACAAAACATTAGTACAATGACATAGCACACATACAGGGCCATGGAGTCTGTCACCGGCCATCCTATGCCAGGTGGTTGAGTTCCTGTGTTGGGAGTATCCACACAGCACTGTGTATGTGTACCACTGGTGTGCATAGATCATTGAGAGGTGCTTTATCACTACACACCTCAGGTCAGGCAATGTCTCAGATCTCTCTCTGTGCCTTTCTCATATATATGTGTCTCAGGTACTACTTCAGTGCCTTACCACATCAGTCTTAGGTGTTTGCTCTGTGACATTGCCTTTAGCTCATGGATTACACAGGGCCATTCCCAGGTTGGATCTTCTCCATCAGGAGACACCAGGGGGTTCTGGATATTAGACAGGTCCACAACGCTTTGCCTACATAGGTGTTCTGTATATTGGTTATATGGGGCAATGAGGGACCTATGACAATCTCTGCAGGTGGCTAGCACACAGGCGTAATATGCCTGCATGCTCGGCAGACATGGGATAGGGGAAAAGTTGCACATTCACCATTTTGGGGAGTTATACCAATCTGGTACACACCATGTGTCCTACATCTGCTGTGTTCACATCGACATGTAATGACTATGGCCTACAGCTGAGGCCAGGCAGACATCATGTCAGAGGTGCATGAGCACACTGTTTCATCAGAGCATGGTAGAAACAGGCAATTATGATGTCTGACCCAGAGTCAATTCAGTGCCCAGCCTGTTCCAGGGATTATTATCAATGCATATCGGAAATGCATACTGACAAAAGAGAGGATAAGTGGGCCACAGACAGAAAGAGCTGAGCAGGGATTTAAACCCAGGCCTTTATCTTACACTGCACATGAACCAACCATTAGGCTACATCTGCAATCAGGGGTTGTACATCTGCAGCATGGACATGTCTCATCCCCTGAAATGCCCTTGAGCCAAGCGAATAGGGTCATGACCTCAGCAGGACATGTTCACATATAGCATATGTAACAACCCAACGTGCACTTGGTGGACAAAGCAGAATACTGCTGTATGTCCGTCAGTCAATGCAGACACTTGATTTTTCCTGGCCAGTAACCTACATGGGCAGGAGTGGAGGAGTAGCTTAGTGGTTAGAACACTGGCTTGGTAACCAAGCAACCAGGATTCAGTTCCCACTAGCACTCCTTGTGGTCTTGGGCAAGTCACTTAACCCTCCATTGCCTCAGAAGAAAGGCCTGGCAATCTACTTCCAGTGACACTGCCAAGAAAACCCAGGAGCTTCTGTGTCACCACTAGTCAGGACTGACTCAAAGGCACACATTGCATTTTTGCAACCTACATGGGCATTCATCAACCAGAAAGCAAGCCACAGAACCTACAAGATTTATCCATACCTTACATAGGAAGATCAGTAACCTCTTGGCTACACTTCAACACAGTCAGGTACAGCGCTGGCAATCATTAGGGATAATGCAGATCCCTGTAAACAATGTGCTACACCCAGGACAGGATCCACCTTTACAGACACATTTTGAAGCCATAGTATAGCACACCTCAGGCCTGGCTACAACTGTTCACATGCAGTATGTGATGCATACGACACACAGTACTGTGGCTAATCATGGCACACTGGTGAAGGATACTTCTCATGTGCAATCATGCTGGCTATCCCTTCACTATTCTCCACAGGCCAAACTAACCACATACTTGTATATGTGTCTGCTGTTCTAGTGTGTGGTAATAAACAGTGTAACAGCACATGTGCAGGAAGTGCTAGCCCCTGTGACCTGCTACACAGGGCAATCTAAGCACAACTGCACAGACATAGAAACAAACCACCCTTGAAAGGCATATGGTCCATTGCAGACTATCCTGGACTTCCATGGGGTGCCATGCACACATCTCCCACCATCATGGATGACATGCCGGTTTTGGAAACATGCCCAGTGGTCACAGCCATCCACTCTGCCTTTGAGGGCTGGTATGTGTACCACTATTGGTCCTTCCTTATGCATGGGATCACAAAGGAATAGAGGCTTGGATCCTTCACATGACACCATGATTACATAGGGACATTGTGGCCTTCATGAACAAAACTGCAGCAGACATTCTTACAGACCTGTTGCAGAGGTCACCCTGAATGGGAAGTGGGTCACACAGCACCTGGTCCACAGTGTCAGCACTGCACTACCTGAACTCTTGTATTTTCAGCCACAGATCTATATCACAGCTATTTTGCTGCAAGTGTAATCTGTAAAATGGGCTGCTAAATACTTGGTTATATACACAATGGAGGCATGCAGGGATACCCAGTCTTCTCTTGTCATTGGCCCCTCTTCCTCCAGGCTATAGAGTGATTTCTGAGATCCCATAACAGATAGAAGGGTTGCAGTAGCAGGTTCCCAAATGCTATGATATTTTCCTACAAGAAGGAGGTGAAAGTAGGAGGATGAGGAAGAAGGTAAAGGAGGTGGAACATGGTCCTGAAACAGGAATAGTTAACATCCATCGCTACAACTGTGCCTATCATCATCTTAACATGCCAGTCAGACAAAGTCACTCTGCATGTGTCAGTCAACCCAGGGACGTTAAGAACATAAGAACATAAGATATGCCATACTGAGTAAGATCAAGATCCATCAAGCCCAGTATCCTGTTTCCAACAGTGGCCAATCTAGGTCATAAGTACATTGCAGTTTCCCCAAAAGACACAGGTTCCAAAATGCTTGTATTGGGTCAAGCAGTGATATCCTGGGTCCCTTTTAATAATGGTTTATGAACCTTTCCTCCAGGAACTTGTCCAAACCTTTTTTAAACCCAGCTACACTAACAGCTTTTACTACATCCTCCGGTATCAAATTCCAGAGTTTGATTACACATTGAGTGAAAAAATATTTTCTCGTATTAGTCTTAAATAGTTTACCCTGTAGCTTCATTGCATGTCCCCTAGTCTTTCTATATTCTGATGACGTAAACAATTGATCTACATTTACCCGTTCTACTCCATTCATTAATTTATAGACCTTTATCATATCTCCCCTCAGCCGTCTCTTTTCCAGGTTAAAGAACCCTAACCTTTTTAGCCTCTCTTCATAGGGGTATCCTTCCATCCATTTACCATTTTGGTGGCTCTTCTCTGTACCTTTTCTAATAACGCTATATCCTTTTAAAGATACGGCGACCAGAATTGCACACAATATTCAAGGTGCGGTCACACCATGGAACGATACAGAGGCATTATAATGCCCTTTGTTTTATTTTCCATTCCTTTCCTTATGATACCTAGCATTCTATTTGCTCTCTTGGCCGCTGCTGCACACTGGGCAGAGGGTGCTAACATGTTAACCACAATGATGCCTAAATCTTTTTCCTGGGTGATGGTTCCCAATGTGGAACCTTGCATCGTGTAACCATAGTTTGGGCTGTTCTTTCCTAGGTGCATAACTTTGCACTTGTCCACATTAAATTTCATCTGCCATTTTGATGCCCAGTCTTCCAGTTTTTTAAGATCCTCTTGCAATTTTCCACAATTCTCATGGGTTTTAACAACTTTTAATAGTTTTGTGTCATCTGCAAATTTGATAACGTTGGATGTATTCATGACCCAACTATCGCAAAGGTGCTGATCAGCACATAACACATATGCACAGGGCACTCATGTGCAATCTGTCTGAAAATCACACACACCGTATAAGCAGAGCTTGTACTGCCAGAAAAAACTACAGCCACACAACTGCAGCTTTAACCTGTACATACCATAGCACAGTTAGAGTGATGGTGGCCTGCCAGCAATTTATGCTGTGTGCACCCTAGATCATGCTAACGCCTGTCACATGGTAGACCATTCCTTCCATATATACATTCCCTCTCACACATGTACATCCTGTGGTAATGGTGCTGTTTCATACAATACCCAGAATTCTCTTCCCTTCATTTCATTACATTTTACTGTGGGCTTGTGTTGTGGGACTGCAATGCAGAGTGCAATGAATGATGAGCTACAGTCACGCTGTGAGTGCATGCTGTGGCACAGTGACCTACATCTGCCATATCCCCAGATGCTGTGTCCCTAGTCTGCTTGTGGCAGTGAGCATCACACATAGTGCTGTGCCTCTGTACACCCGTCATGTTTTGTCACTAGCACTAAACCATGCTGAAATGGCAGGAGGAGCACATGCAGTCATTCACACTGCAGGTGCAGTAAGCACCCCCACAGGGCTGTGTACTGTCTTTACATTTGCTGATTGGAAGACCAGTAACACGTTGTACATACTGACATAATGACAGTCCATCACGTGCACACACACTGCATTGCTGCACCTCACAGTCCACAAGCCCCCCCCCCCCCACACACACATACACTCTAGACCCTCTTGGAAAAGTTAGTCAGCATTCTATTGTTACCTGCCCCTTATGCCCATTGATTGGGAGGGCCTGCACAATGTACATGCGTTATTACTACACACTTCACAGTATATGCACTTGCAACACCCATCCCACATCAGAGTGCTATTTTTGTGTGGTTTGCTATCCAGCCTTCCATTGTGCAGTTTCTCCTCTTCATCTCTGCATGCAGGGACCCTGCTTGCCCTAATGTGTGTGTGTGTGGGGGGGGGGGGGGGGTTTGCACCTACTGCTCCTGTTCCCATATGGTATGATAAAGTAAAAATATTTGTGGCTACCATTGATGATTCACAGGCTGACATTGAACTCACACACACAGTGGCCTTAGGTTTGGAGCAACAGAGCCACCATATATATTGGTCTCTGCATGAGTATTTAGGTGTTCATTACAAGTTACATGTGGGCATGACTTAGTGTATTCCTATGTGCACTTAGTTAACTGTAGACTCTGTGACATGCTTCCAGGCTGCATGGACAGTTGCATTGTAGATCTAAAGTTTGGAAATATGAGGGTTGGCAGGGACATCAGTGTGGGTGATGGGGACCAGGAGAGGTGTGGAAATAAGATCAGAGGAACAGGTGGTGAGTTGGTTGTAGGTGTGTGCTTCGCTCCTCGAAGATCTTAGCAGAAGATGAGAGGGTAACAGAGGTGTGTGTGTGTGTGGGGGGGGGGGGGGTGGTGGAAGTGAAGAGGGAGAGGTGGGGAGGTGGCAGACCTCATAGGATCTTGTAAGGAATGCTGATAGCCAGGGCTTGCCCATCATGTTGTAGTGGTTGATATGGAAGAACAGACAAGATAGGCCATGCGGTCTTTTTCTGTCGTCATGTTTCTATGTTTCTATGGGCGGGGTGGGGGGAGGGTTGGAGTCAGAGCCACCTTGATGGCAGAGGAGATAGTTGTGAAAGGACATGACATTCCACTGTCAGTAACAGCTGCAAGATGGCATTTGTCACACCCCACTTGAACCCAACTAATTCCAGCTGCAGGCTACACACACTGCAGCACAACTCACACACTCACACAGCACTGACATGGCAGCATGGTGGCAGTGACACTGACAGCATTTATGTCCGCTTGCAGCAGCATGTCCCTGTGCTCCCACTGTCTCTGCAGTGTCATATTATACATCTTAGATATGCACCCTAGGCAGCAGCCCTGTTGCCCTCCTGGACCTGCAGGCCCCATGGCTGCACCCACTTGACATCTCCTTTAACACACAGCAGCACCCATGTGACACCTCTTTTGCCACATTGGCAACATCAGCCTAGTGTCCTGTCATAGTAGGGACCTATGCTGTTGCTGCTAATAGAGCACTACTATCACTTTCTTGGGCTCCCCTGTCTGTGTGCCACATTGCACACATAAAATAGTCTCTCTCACTCCAAAAAGAGCCTTTCCACAAGGTTTTCATCTGCGTTAGGGTTCCCAGCATTAAAGGGTTTTTCAGCACATTGCACAACCGGCATTAAGGGAGCATGCGTTGTTAACACTCACTCCCTACCTTGTTAACGCTCACTCTCCACCCTGTTAACGTCCACTGTCTACCTACTTTATGCTGCTGGAGCCTTTAACGGGTGTTAAAGCAGTATTATCGCAGCGCTAAGGGTGCTGGTATGCCAATAACACATGCTCCCTTATCACCCTTTACTAAATATTACCCCTAAGAGACTTACTGTTTTCTGCTCTCACCTCTCATCACCAATGACTCTCTGCACCTGACTGCCACATAATAGAAGAGGACGGTTTGCTCAGACAGCACTATCAGCACTGTTTCAGTCAATCAGAGGCATTGCTTCCCAAATTTAGACATTTGTATATGCATCAATAACAAAGCACAGGTCAAAAAATTATTTGCAGAGGCAAAGACATTGCTTTTTGTCACTGTGAATGTTTTACTGCAGTGGTAAAGAACTTTCTTTGGAGGCGGGACAATGCTGCACGGAACCCGTCGAGAGACAGGGAGGCTCCGCAATGATTTTACAGGCACAGCCGCGGTTCCCTAAGAGGTAGGGAGCCGCAGCTGCATTAGAAGGGAGGCAGACATAGGGAGAGGGGATGAGGGGGCAGGGAACCTGCAACACGGCTGACATGGACAGAGGGGGGCTGACATCGACAGGGAGGACTGACATGGACATGGACAAGGACAGGGGGGGGAGGGGGGCTGATATGGATGGATGGAGGGAGGGGGGGCTGACATGGACAGAGGGGGGCTGACATGGAGGGATGGAGGGAGGAGGGGCTGACATGGACAGAGGGAGGGAGGGAGGGAGGGGGGCTGATATGGAGGGAGGGAGGGAGGGAGGGGGGCTGACATGGAGGGAGGGAGGGAGGGAGGGGGGCTGACATGGAGGGATGGAGGGAGGGGAGCTGACATGGAGGGAAGGAGGGAGGGATGGGGCTGACATGGAGGGATGGAGGGAGGGGAGCTGACATGGACAGAGGGGGGCTGACATGGAGGGATGGAGGGAGGGGGGCTGGCAGGGACAAAGGGGAGAGGCAGGGGAACATACTGGACAGACAGGGGATAAATGCTGGACAGAGGCGAGAGACAGTGCGGGTTAGGATTATAGGGCTGATGGGGGAGCTAGCACTGGTAATGGGCAGATGGGGAGGCTAGGACTGCTAATGGGTTGATTAGGGAAGGCTAGGACTGGGAAAGGACTGATCAAGGGGGGGAGTTGGGGCTGGTAATGGGCTGATAGGGAGGTAGGACTGGTAATGGACTGATGGGGGCTAGCATTGGAATTGAGCTGATCGGGGGGGGGGGGCTATGACTGGAAATGAGCTGATTAGTGGAGGCTAGGACTGGTAATAAGCTGATGGGGGGTAGGACTGGTATTGGGCTGATTAGGGGAGGCTAGCACTGGTAATGGGGTTGAGGGGGGATTAGCACTAGAAGTGAGCTGATTGGGGGGCTCTGACTGGGAATGGGCTGATTGTGGGGAGGGGAGGATAGAGCTGCTGGCCCTGGAAGAAAACTGGGGGCTAAGGTTACAAATGGGCTGATACGAGGGGATGGGAGAATGGAACTAGAAGGGAGTGGATCTGAGAGGGGCTGCCATGGTATTTGTACTAGAAGGGACTGGTCAGTGGGGAAGGAGGGGGACTGGAAGGGAATGGACACCAGTGGCAGTCATGGGAATGCAAGTTGACATTGGAAGGTACTGGGAGTGAGGACTGAAAAGGGGCTGATACGGGGGCGGGTTACTGGGACTGGAAATAGGCGGATGGAAAGAAGTGAAGAAAACGAAAGAAAAGATAAGAAATGGCAGATGGACCATAGACCACAGAAAGAGAGCTAAAAGAAGACAGGAAAGCAGAAGCCTCAGATCGGGACCAGCATGATCAGAGAATAAATTGGTCAGACAACAAAGGTAGAAAAAATAATTGTATTTCATATTAGTGATTTGACTACAAAATCATAATAATTTTGAAATCAAATATTATTACTTGTTATTGGGATTAGTTATTGTGGTTTAAATAAGTAAATTTTATAAATAAAAACATAATGCAAAGGCCTATAATATATTAATAATTCAACAAATGATTACAGTGATAATGCGTTAACAGTAAAGGAAGAGAGACACATTTGATTTTATCATTGGGGGTCATCACAAGTTGACCAATGGTAAAAGGGGTCACGGTGCAAAAAAGATTGAGAACCACTGCCCTATATGCACTGTACTCTCTCATCTGACCTCTTGAACCCCCCAGGAGCTTCATCTCTGGGCTTACTCACTGTTTGCCCAATGAGTTGGCTGGAGTCAGTGTAATAAAAACTTCCTCCCTCATAAGGAAGTGACCAATCTCAAATCCTGTAGACACTTATGTCTCACTAAACCTCTAACATTTAGCAAAATATTTTTTGTCAGACTATTTTTACATATACTTATGATTTAATTTTATCATTAAATTGGACTATCATAATGTTTGCAGCTACACTGAAATGAAATCTGACAAAAAATATTTTGCTAAATGTTAGAAGGTAGACATAAGTGTCTACAGGATTAGAGTTTGGTCACTATAGTGGAATTGAATTTGCAGCATGCGATCCACTTGTGATGCTTTTTTCATAAAGAGGTGTGCCATGTCCTAGGATCAGACCTGAAGCTTGACATCATTCTCTCTCTTGAAAGGTTGTAAGTCTGTGCTTTTATTTATTTATTCCTCCTGGCATGTGGTCAGTGATATCTATCTTTATTATTGTAAATGTCAGCCAGATCTCATGGAGATCTCATACTTAGGTTTTGTTAGAGAAATTTATTAGTTTGCATAAGAGCTTTTCTACAAATTTGTTGCTAAGAAAATATATCTACCTTGTTCTTGTATCCATTAATGTTATTTTTATTATTACTTATGCCTTGTTAGATATTAGGAAGTTGTTAGCTGAATTAGAGTCTCTGATTATTGGAGATTGGCATGATATTTATCACTACAGACTCAATTCAAATAGCAGAAAGTATTTTTCTAGACGTTAGAAAAGGCAAATAATTTATCACATTCAGAGGATAAAATTTAGTGAGAAAGCTATTTAGTGCTGGAGGAGAGCTGAAGGTGATAAAACACTTGCAGCTTTTTCACATTGAACCTACTAGTAAATTAGAGGACCTTGTAAGCCAAACCAATGGCCCACAGGGTGAACCCAGATAAATTAAAGGAATTTGGTGTAACAAAGTTCCATGAGTCAGATTAAAGGGCTTATTTTAAAAGCCCCATTCGTGCTTTGATCTCCTCTAGTACTGACTGGTTTGTTCTTCGGGCAGTCCATGGTATACACAGTATTCGTTGCCAGCATCATAATTCAAAGGCATCAATTTTCTTCCTGTCTTTCTTTTTCATGGTCCAACTTTCACATCCATATGATGTTATTGAAAATGCCATAGCTTGAACAAGTCGAATATTTGTATGGAGAGAGACATCTCTGCTCTTGAGAATCTTGTCTAGATCCTTCATAGCCATTCTGACCAAACACAATTTAGGACAACTATCCAGAGGGTCGCCATGAGTCGACAATGACTTGTCGGCACTTAACAACAACAACATTTGTGCTTTGGATGATTGAAAATGGGCCCAAAATATCACATTGCTGATGTGACAGTACAGGGTGCACCTAGTGGGTGCCATCAAAGCATGCATGTACAGTAGGTCACAGCAACCATGCTACTGATGTGGCCAGTGCCACATTATCTCCCTACAGCAGCCATGCCACCTGCTTTTGCCACAGTCACAATGCTCCTACCATGGTAAAACAATGTGATAAATGTGCAGTAGCCCCATGCTATCTATAGTATTTTAATAAACATACTCCATTGATTCTTACCTTGATTGCTTTTGTCTTGGCTATAAATATTCAGCCTCAGTGGTCTTTTTTTAAGTCTAAAACTATCTAAATATTCAACACCTGTATCCAGATTGTGGTCTCTAAATATCTTGATAGTGTGATCAGAGCTGCCACAATCTGTGCAGCAGCAATATTCAGTGCTTCTTTAGGGTCGGGAGTGGTCCCAGAGGACTGGAGAAAGGCACATGTGGTCCCTTTACACAAACGTGGAAATAAGGATGAGGTTGAGAACTACAGGCCAGCTAGTTCGACCTCTGTGGTGAGTAAATTAATGGAAATGCTGCTAAAACAAAGGATAGTGTGATTTCTGGAGTCCAGTAGATTGCAGAATCTGAGGCAGTACAGTTTTACTAGGGGCAGGACATGTTAGACATGTCTAATTAATTTCTTTGACTGGGCAACCAGAGAGCTGGACCGAGGGAGAGCCATAGATGTGGTATATTTAGATTTCAATAAAGTCTTTGAGACTTTTCCACAGATATGACTTATAAATAAAGTGATCATCCTAGGAATAGATCCTAAAGTGACTGACTGGGTTAGAAATTGGTTGAGTGGGAGGCAATAAAGGGTACAGGTAAATGAAGCTTACTCAGGAGAAGGATATAACCAATGATGGGCCACAGATTTCTGTCTTTGGTTCAATCCTTTTTAACAGTTTTGTTAGTGATATTGCGGAAGGGCTGTTGGGTAAGGTTTGCCTGTTTGCAGATGATACCAAAATCTGCAATAGAGTAGATACCCAGGAAGAAGTAGATATCATGAGGACAGATCTCTCTCAGCTTGAAAAATGGTCAAGAATTTGGCAGCATAGATTTAGGGGTATGTTTACTAAACTGCGGTAACATTACAGACCGCGCGTTATGTAACGTTAATGCTTGTTAGGTAACGTTAACGCGCGGTATGTAACGTGAACGCGCATTAGCATTACTTAACGATCGCTAACATCCCTGGCCGCGGTAAACACCGCAGAGGGTGGAGAGAGGGCGGGGGAAGGGGTCAATGAGCGGGGAGTGGGTGGGGAGAGGCTCCCTGCACACTAACGCGCTGAACTGAAGGGCTGAATCCTACCACGAATGAAAACCTGCCGTTAGATGCACATTTGCAGGAGAGAGAAACCATTTAAGTGTCAGCAATATACAGCATAGACAGGGAGCCCAAGAAACGTGATAGTAGTGCTCCATGTCCAGCACCAGCATAGTGCCCAAGTATGAAAGGCCACTATGGCGATGGTGCAAGTGGGGCATAGGGGGCTGCAGGCGGGACATGTAGCGGGGGCAGCAGGGGCACAGGGTGGACTAGGCGGGTGCCTAGGTGGCACATAGGAACATAGAAACCGTAAATCATCATGACAGCAGCAGACAAAGTCCAAACACAATCCACCTACATCTACCTGGTCCACCCGAGCTAATAGTTGCCAGGGCACTGACCTGACATCCCCCCAGCCAACCCTCCCCCAAGCGGAAGGAACAGACTATTGGTAGGCGGTGATGGGGGGGGATGTGAGGATGCTCATGTATGCCCCATGCCCCAGACCCTGCTCCCTAGGTGACCACCTACCCACACAGTGGATGGCCAGGGACTGTGTACTACCAGCACCGACAGCATATGGTCATGTCAGCATGGCAGGGGGGTACCCATGCTGGAGGGGGCAGTGGCACCTCCCTACAGTGGACCTAGGCCATGCCCTGTACCGGTACGTGGTGTGCGGTGCAACATAAAAGGTCTGGCTGAGGAAAAGTACAGGTAGCCCCAGGGATCACCATGCATCTGTGGCAACAGTGTGGTGCAGTACACCCAGCCAGTGTGTCCAGAAGCAGAGGGTCACAGGTTCAAGCCCAAGCTGTGGTTCCTGCAGAGCATGTCCCTTTGTTTTACCCTACAATGCAGATACAACAGCAACATGTGCAAAGCCCAAAGCAGCGGCGAACAGGGGTACAAACACCCACTCACACAGGCTCCATAATCCAACGATGCATGGAGAGTCAGGCTGTTGGCCCCAGCATTGAGCTGCAGTTATCACCAGGGCACTACTACTACTTCCTGTACCATTTAGCAATGTCGGCACTGTGATCAGGACCAGTGTGGCGGGCAGGGTTGCCAACCACCCATATCTTTGCACAATGCTGAAATAGGAGTGTGTGTGTGTATGTCTATCCATTGTTTTATGGCTGCCCACACCTCACCGGGCCCACAATGTCCCACTGTTAACAGCGTTAGTCTGAATATGTGCATAATGAGGAGCAAGGTGTTGTGGGTATGGCCCAGACAGGGCAGATTGGCCAGGATGCATCTTCACAGGGTGTGGGGCAATGACTGGGACACTGTAGTGCCCAACCACCACCTGCATGGACAGGGTGGCCACAGCATGGCATGCTGGGAGGGCACTCACTCTGACCGAGCAGTGACCATGGCATGTCAAGATTCCCACATAGCACTTTATGTTGTTTGTCTCCAATAATCCTGTTGTGTTCCCAGTGCTGGGGCCCCAATCACTGAGAGGCCTGCTTGGTGCACAAAGTTCCTCTGTGAGCATGCACTATGGACTGGCTAGTGGACTGTCTGTAGTTAGACTGTGCATGGTTGGCACATCTATACAGTGCAGTCTGACTGTGCTGTCTCCTTATGACTGGCAGACAATGGTGTGCGGCAGTTGGGGTTTTCTAGAGCTAACCCCATCATTGCTGCTGGTCTGCCACAGGTATGGAGGGCTGTTGCATACCAGCAGAATGGAGGTTGCTTCCCAGGGGCTGTGGCACCTACAAAAATAGTGATGTGAGCCCTTTGGGGTATGTAGTGTATACCACTTTGACCTATCAAGGCACTGCTATGCAAGTCTGGAAACCCCTCTGCCCTGATAAAAGGTGCCCATGTCAGCCAGACCCCAACATGTGGTACACACTAATCTGGGTGGTGACTGGTCCCAGAATACCACATGTGACTGCAGGACACAGATGGACACCAAATTACCTTCAGCTGCACTACAAGGAACACCTGTCACACACTGGCAGTGATGGGGATGTACAGCAGGGTCTATCTCTAGCACCACATGTACTGCGGACTTGGTGCTGGACACCCATCCTATCTCTCAGGGAGAACACAGAACCTGCACAATGGCATGGTCGGTAGCTACTCTGTGCCTGTATCATGCACTGTCAGTTCGTCTTTCCAAGCTGAGGTAACGGAGAGGTGCAGACCCCATTTGCTGATCATCTGTAGACAGCTATTCAGCATGTGCATTGCATCATGGGTGCTGGTGGGGTTACCCTATCCTGGCACTCAGAGCAGACAGTTTGTGCAGTGACCTGCAGTCCTTCTGTACCCAACCATTGCTGTAACATACACTACGGAGGTATAGCCTACTGGTAAATACAATGCCATTCTTGGCAGTGTTCATGGGTTCAATTCCTCATTGTTCCCTCCTCTGATGCCTGTCGTACTCAAATAGTGTGCATGCCTGTAACAGTCATATTTGTGCTGCCAGCCCATAATACCCTCGCAACAATTTCCAACATTCCCTCGGTCTGTCTATCTGCGTCTGTCAGCTGTATAGAGTCCTGTTTGCCTGTGCAGGCTGTCACCCCATGTCCTGCACTGCTACCCTTTCCTGCATTGTGTCTCATCATGCTTGCCTCGCCTGTGCCTGATCTGCATGGCACCACCACTCCTCTGTCCACCCATCATTGTAACTATCCTGCCACCTCCGCCTCCACTGGGGGACACGTATTCCCATCATCTGCCACCAAGTCTTTCCAATACTTTACATTGCCAACACCCTGTGCTGTGGTACAGTTGCCCCCACCATGTTTGTCATCAGTACTGGCAGCCACATGGGATGCCTGCAGATATGGCAGGTCCAGCGGCTCCCAGCTCTCCCTTCTTCACTCACCTGTTCATTGCCTTTTCTGAGTGCTCTATCTAGTGTTAGGGCTACATCTGTCTCTGTTCCTCACAGGTCATGCATGTCATCCTGCAGCACCTTGCAGCCCTTAGGCCACACTAACCTAGGGCACCATAAACTTGTTAGGCCACCGTAACCTATGGTTCCGTAACCCAGGGTGCCCTCTAAGGTGCCCTGTCCAGGGGTGCCTAATACGGCGCTTAGCCTAAGGAGCCCTACTGTATAGGGCACCTTACAAAGCGCCTTATGAGGCACCTTACAAGGCACCTTATAAGGCACCTAACAAGGCACCTTATAAGGCACCTTATAGGGCACCTAACAAGGCAACTTATAAGGCACCTTACTTATACGGCACCTTACAAGGCACCTTACAAGTCATCTTATAAGGCACCTTACTTATACAGCACCTTACAAGGCACTTTAAAAGGTGCCTTGTAGCGCGCGTTAGTTTGTAACATGCGTTAGCTGATATAGCTTGCTGTAACAATGCACCACCCACGCCTTTATATGAGCATCTGTACCTTTACCACAGAACCTAACACGAATGACATTACCACAGTTTAGTAGACATACCTCTTAATGTGTCATGTATTTGGGCTGCAAAATTCCAAGGGAGTGGTACAGTATAGCCTAACTGGAAAAAAGCCCACATGAAAAAACCCACTATCATAAATGCACACAAGAAAAATGCACACATGGAAAAATGCTCACACAGAAAATTGCTCACTTCAAAAAATTCCCACATGGAAAATTGCTTACACGGAAAAATGCCCACACAGAAAAATACATGCATAGGATAATTTTCACTTAAAGGTGAAGTTGTATGCACAATTTCAAGTACCATAGATATTTATAATTGTAGATAACCATTCATCTCCCATTTATGAGAATGAATAGGTATCACCTATATTTTATATTGTTATCAATCTTATGATAAAAATATTTCATATTCATATATAACAATTTGCGTTGTGATTTTGCTAGTCATCAGTGCACAAGTGTGAGTGCACCACAGTGCCATGTGCTGATATAAAGGGGTATGGTTGTGTCCTGAAAGAGACTCATTCTGGCCGCATCAATGAAAAGACGCTACTACGCTCCAACACACAAATTCAATATTTATAATATGTTGGTTGTTTAATGAAAGTTTTTAATCAAATATGCTGTTTGCTTCCAAACAGAAAACAAAACAGATCACGTCGTTTACATACACTAACCTAGGCTGAAGAGGCCTTTACGGTCATAATTCAATACCTCCTCATTATAGCTTCTTTTGTATCTATTTTGCACTTCTTTGGGTAAAACATAATTTTTGCAATACTCTTCAATTCTTTTCAGCCCATATCATACCAATAATATTGCATTAACCATGCTAACACTCATTCAAATATGTAAATTCTAAACGTATTTTAAAAGTTCACATTTATACTTTTAAATGCTGAATTTACCAAACTTTCAGTTTATTATAGTTTCTTTTAAAAACATATCATCTGTTTGTCAATAAGAATACTGCATCTTTGAACTGCATCATCTAGCATGTACATAATTTAGAATTTATTACTTTATGATATTGTGAATATGAGAATTTTTCTATGTGCATATTTTTCTGTGCAGGCATTTTTCAGTGTGGGCATTTTTCGGTGTGAGCAATTTTCCGTGTGCGCATTTTACTTGTGTGCATATATGACATTATGGTTCTTTCTGGGCACAATTTTCATGTGGGCTTTTTTCTTGTGCGTTTTTTTTTTCATAGAACCAAATATCCAGGGTTAAGGGTGAGCATAATCAAACTCTGGAATTTATTACTGGAGGATGTAGTAAAAGCTGTTGGTGTAGCTGAGTTTCAAAAAAGGGTTGCACAAGTTCCTGGAGCAAAGCTCCATAAACTATTATTAAAGAGGACCCAGGAAATCCACTGCTTACCCCAGGACAAGCATTGTGGAACCTGTGTGCCTTTTTGGGAACCTGCCATGTACTTGTGACTTGGATTGGCCACTATTGGAAAGAGGATACTGGGCTTGATGGACCTTGGTCTGACCCAATATGGCACTTCTTATGTTCTTATGTTCTAGAAAACCCCAGGACAGCATCTGAATATTTCTAAAGGTAAAAAAGGGACTATAGTAGTTGGAATGGAATAGCAGACTGGATAGGCCACGTGGTCTTTTTCTGCCATCATGTTTCTATGTTTCTAATCAGCACTGCTATATGGATAGCCTGGCTGGATAACCTTAGGACAGTTGTTTGGGCTGTTCTGAGTTATATGAATAGTTTATTTATTTATTTAACAGTATTTCTATACCACCTTCTCCTTCAATCAAGGCGGTTTACACGGCAAACAATCAAGGGGTGTTCAAGTGTTTTCATGCAGTGGTGTGTGTTATGTGTTAGGTGTGGCGAGTATTTGATTTGGGTTGTGCTTTCTACATTGTGCACTATTATACATCATGAGCTATTATACATTCATATATACAAGCTTAGGGTGGGGGGGGGGTCCGATGTTCTGGCTTGGTTGGTATCCATAGTGTTTGGTGAATAGAGTTGTCTTCAGCTGTTTGCGGAAGTCCTTGAGGTCTGTGGTTAGTCTCAGTTCATCTGGGAGGGTGTTCCAGATTGATGGAGCAGCCAGGGAGAGTGCTCATTCCGCGGTGTCCTTTCGTGTCTTGGCGAAGTCTTTTGGGGTGCTTACTCTATTGGAGGTGCCTCTTCTCCTTGGTCATGTGCTTGTGTCAGGTTGTATGAGTGTGTGTAGGCTTATGACTGAAGAGTGTTGTTATCCATATAATGATGCTGAATTTCTCTCCAATAGAGATAATTATTGGATCGATATATTGGTTCTGCCAAATATTTGGGGGATATCTACTAAATCTTTGGAGCCCTTTGCAATAGCTTCTAAAGGCCTGCAGTTATTGAAAAACCTCCATGTTATTTGCAGGAGGCATTCCAATATTTCCACCTGCAGATACTCTGAAGGTTTTGGATTTACTGTGGAGACCCGCTGCAAGTCCTGCGGTGCATGCTGATGCAGATATTGTGGGTCCCCACCGTAAATCCAAGGGAAGGAACGGTATCAATCAGGTGCACATAGCTCTCAAAAGGCAGCAGTTTCTCCAAATGGGTTAGTTTTGCGTATACCATGACAGTCATGAACCTCACTTCTAAACTAGGGTATGTGGAGTATGATGTCAGTCTCCCTAATTTACTGCTAGTACTTGCATTGTGCCAAAGAGAACTTTTTTTCTAGAGTTTGTAAGATGTAACATATATGGGTAATTTGTCAAGATGCATTTGGAAATTATTTTTTATCAAGCCTATGACTCCCAATATGATGTGAAATATTTCTGTATCCTTTTGCCACATTTTCTTGATCTCTGACTATTTCTTGGTACTTCAGGATCTTCTCTCACTCCAAGCAATTCACTCAAAACTTACTCCTCTATTATCAATGCCATTCTGGTGATTTACTTCATTAGAAACATAGAAACATGATGACAGAAAAAGACCACATGGCCTATCTAGTCTGTCCTTTCATATCAACAACCACAACAGTCCACTTTTTACCTTTAGAGATCCTCTGTGTTGGTCCCATGCTTTTTTGAATTCAGTTACTGTCCTCATCTCTACCACCTCCACTGGGAGACTATTCCATGGATCCACTACTCTTTCCGTAAAGAAATATTTCCGCATATCACTCCTGAATCTATCTCCCTTCACCCTCATCCCATGGCCCCTCGTAGCAGAACTTGCTTTCAATTGAAAGAGGCTCTACCACTATTACCACTATGTCGGGTTACCTTGTATACAGTTTCTTATCAGTCGGAATAGGAATGTCTCATGTGATCATAACCTCTTCATTCTCTGTAATTCTCTTAGAATCATGATCCCAGTGCTTTTCAGGGACAGTGATGAAGTGTTTACAGAGCTTCCAATGTTTGAGGCGTGCTACTTTATTGTGCCTTTCTGTATAACAATTACCTAACGCGCGGTCTGTAATGTTACCACAGTTTAGTAAACATACCTCTATATGTGTATTCTGTCTCTATGAGGCCCAACCCTCCCTCAGCATTAGGAATGTACAGTCTTGGCATACACTGATTTTTGTAAATTATCACATGAGCATGGAGGAGTTTTCTTGTTCGCACATCCAGTTTTTCAAGATCTTTAAGAGGCCAGTCTACAATTCAAAATTGTATGAAAGTACAGAAATTTCCAGATTATTGATGGCTTGCATCTTATTCCATGATGTTAGTGCACTTTTCAATAAGGATTTTAATCTTCTATAGTATTCTTTGCTGATCTTTTCTCTCAGTAATTTATGTTTGCATGTTGTTGTTCCTTCCTCTACTCTGAGATTTATATACACCTTCCTATTCAAGTTCCTTGATGGCAGAGTCCTCAGCCAGGGATATGTTTTCCATTTTGCTCACTTTTCCTCTAAAAAAGTTGCTTTTGCACATTTGTCTAGACCAAAAGTCATCCTGATGTCATGAGAAAAGCTTTTCACTACACGGAGTTGATCTGCTAATTGTTGGTCACTTGAACTGTAGAGCTTCAGGGAGGGGCGGCTCTATCATGAGGCGAAGTGAGGCAGCTGCCTCAGGCGGCAAAGTTTTAAAGGCGGCAAAAATTCCCCCAAAACAGCCTCCTCACTTCGCCTTTAAAAGTTAAAAATAAAAAAAATCCAAACGCTCAAGTTGCTACCGCTGCCGAGTCCGCTTCTCGGCAGCGGCAGACTCACCTCTCCTTCCTATAGCAGCCATGGCTCCTGCTTCTTGGAACCGCGGCTGTACTAGCGAGATCAGCCAGCCAGTGTGGAGCCTTCCCGTGCAGCAGCATCCCGCTCCCAAAGGAAGTAACTTCCTTTGCATACAACTTCCTTTGGGGGCGGGATGCTGATGCACGGGAAGGCTCGGCACTAGCTGGCTGATCTCGCTAGTACAGCCGCATTTCCTAGAAGCAGGAGCCGTGGCTGCTAAAGGAAGGAGAGGTGAGTCTGCCGCTGCCGAGAAGCAGACTCAGCAGCGGCAGAAACTTGAGAGTTTTTATTTTCCTGTGGGCCAGGACTGGAAATGGGCGGGGGGAGGGGGTCTAGGACTGGAAATGGGCTGATGGGAGGGGAGGTTAGCACTGGAAGTGGGCTGATGGGGGGTATTGAGGACTGGTAATGAGCTATGGGGGACTAGGACTGGAAATGGGCTGATGGGGGGTGTCAGACGGCTGCCTAGGGTGAGAACTTACACAATCTTGACGATGCATATATTCATATGATTCTTGCAAGGTATTGTGGGTAATGTAGTTCTTTCACTCCCAAACACAGTTGAAGACAATAATTGAGTTGTGATACCAGTGGTAAGGCCAATAAAATACTTCTTTTATTGATGGGGTTTAATTCACCCAGCACAAGTATGCTTGTTAGCAATATAAATGAGGTTACTTGCTTGCAGTGTTTAAATGGATAACATAAAGTCACAAAGCAAATCAAAAACAACCTTCAGCCTGTCAGGCAATTAGCTAATGTTTTCTTAGCAAATAATTACCAAATGAAAAGGCACAAAGTAATAAATAAACTTTGCTGGTTAGGTTAACTTCTGCTTATTTTCCACGCAGATCCCAGCAGTGATTCTCCCTTGCTCACACACACAATCAGGTGCAGCTTTAATTACTATCAATTGACCAGCTGAAAGCCTTTAGCTGGCTGGCTGCTACTGTGTGAACCCAAATCCTGCTTTAAGAGCTGTTTGCAGTGGAAATAAAGAACAAAGTTAGGTTTCTTTGTGATGGCTGATGTGTTTGATCACAGAAAGCTAGCAATAGCATTTAGATAGAGAACAGTCCATGTAATGAATAGTTTCATCTGCTGTATCTCCCCCTTCATCAATCAGCATAGGGTCATTATCATACATTGGCACAGACAAGTCTTTCATTAAGGCACTATCATGAGAATGCTTATTCCCTTGCTGCCATTCTCTATTATAGATAGGGTCTGGATCAGTGTTCATACCTGAGCCTCTCCTGCTATCATAATTCCTCTCTGTATAGCCTGGCCAGTATGTAATCCAATTCTGATGTCCAGCCTTCCAATCTTGATCCCTGGACACTGGATCTCCTCTCACATACCTTCTGGCCTTGGTCTGAAAGTCCCTTCCACGTGCAGTCTTCTCTCTTCCAGGTAGCCACTGGTGATTCCTATCTCTGCCATTCCATTCCTCTGGCTGACTCCAGTCCAATGGACTCTGCTGGCATTTGGAATACCTCCCAGACCTTCCAATGGCCTTTTTTCTCTTCCTTCCAGAGAGTTTCCTTCTTTCTCTATCCGCTTGGCTTGGCTTCTGTTTCTCCAGGTGATGCTTAAACCTGTAGCTGGGCTGGAGCTTGTAGCCGTTGCTGAAACTCTCCCTGAAGCTGTTATCTGAAGAATAAGCTCTATTCTTAATCTGTCCTAATGTGTGCTCCTCCCTAACACAGCGCAGCTGTGTTGAATCAGGCCCTGCCCTCTGAGATGAGTGCTTAGGGATTACCTCATAGCTCTCTTGATTGCACACACGTTTTTTCACTTCAGCCCCTCTCATGGCTGCTGGAAACCTGGTGCATTCTGGGACTGGTAGTCTTTTAGGTGAAAACTCTGTTTTCTTACTTCTACCAGAACTGGCAGGTTGCTTGTTCAGAGTCACATCATCTTTTCTATAGCTCCTACCTGAGCTATGATAAGCTTCCTTATCACATACCCCCCTGCTTAAGTTATTACGGACTGGTTTTACTGGTGAAACCTCTTCTCTACAGTCCGTAATACGGGAAAGTGCATCTGCATTCTTGTGTAACTTCCCGGCACGATGTTCAACTTGGAAATCAAACGCCTGTAAGTCCATGTACCAGCGTGTCAACCTGGCATTGTGGTTCTTCATTTGCTGCAACCACTTAAGTGGGGCATGGTCCGTGACCAACTGGAACTTTCTCCCTGTAAGGTAATACCTTAACGCCTCCACTGACCACTTGATAGCCAAACACTCTTTTTCTATCGTGGAATACTTTTGTTCAGCCGGTGACAACTTCCTGCTCAGATACATCACAGGATGCTCCTCCCCATCATGGCACTGGGATAGGACCGCTCCTAGCCCTACATCCGATGCATCGGTTTGAACCAGAAAGGGTTTCTTGAAGTCTACTCCTTTCAGTACCGGTCCTGTACACAATTTTTCTTTTAAGACTGAAAAACGCTTTTTCAGCTTCTGGTGTCCACTTTATCTGGTTTGGACAATTCTTTCGCAGCATATCCGTGAAAATGGCACTTTTCTCTGCGAATTGCGGTATAAACCGGCGGTAGTATCCAATAAGTCCTAAGAAACTTCTTAGTTGTTTCTTTGTTGTTGGAGGAGGAAAATTCCTAATGCTATCTATTTTGCTTAATAGAGGTTTAATTTTTCCTCTTCCCACTAGGTGGCCTAGGTATTTTACCTCCCTATTCGCAAAGGCACACTTCTTCGGGTTTAAAGTGATTCCCGCTTGCTTCATAGAGCACAAGACTGCCCTGATCCTCTTCAAATGCTCCGCCCAGGTGTTACTATGGATTATGACATCATCCATGTATGCAAAAGCATAACTTTGGTGGGGTCGAAGTACCTGATCCACTAACCTTTGGCAGGTAGCCGCTGCTCCATGCAGTCCGAAAGGCATCCTCTTGAACTGGAAAAGGCCAACGGGGGTGCTGAACGCAGTCTTCGGCTTTGACTCCCTGGTGAGAGGGATTTGCCAATATCCTTTTGTCATATCAAGGGTGGTTAAGTATTGAGCCTGTCCAAGCTGGTCCAACAGCTCCTCAATTCTTGGCATTGGATATGCATCAAAAACTGATATGGCGTTTACCTGCCAGAAGTCAATACAAAATCTTAAGGATCCATCAGGCTTCGGCACCAGGACTATGGGGCTATTCCAGGGACTCTTTGACTCCTCTATTACCCCCATGTCCAACATCTCCTGGACTTGTGCCACTATCTCCTGTCTTTTGGCTTCAGGCAAGCGGTATGGCCTTTGACGAACCAATTTCCCAGGTGGAGTTATTATTTCATGGGCCACCAAATGGGTCTCCCCAGGTATGGGTGTCAACACATCTGGGAATTCCTTAAGCAACTTCCTAATTTCTTCCTGTTGTACCATTGTCAGGTCCTCCCCTATTTGGGGTTCTGATTTTTCTTTACAATCAGATACCTGGGGTCCCAAATCTTCCTCTTCACTCACCTCCCTCTCTCGGGCACAGGTGGCAGCTAAGCTTTTTAACCCCTTTGACATCAGTAGAACCAAAGCCTTTGGCTCCACGTTCAGAATTCTCTAGGGATGTGACCTCCTCCACAGGTGGAAAACCCAGCCTCTCACAGATCAATTGGGCAATTTTGTCTCCTGTCTTCACATGATACTCATTCTGTCCAAAGTTAAACAACAGAACTTTAATATTGCCCCTGTAATCGGGATCAATTACTCCCGCACCCACATCGATGAAAAATTTAAGGGCTAATCCGGACCTTGGGGCTACTCTCCCATAACATCCAATTGGTATTTCCACTTGGAGACCGGTGTCAACCAGGGCTCTCCCTTGGCTAGGTACAGTCACATTTTCTATGCTGCACAGGTCAAACCCAGCAGACTGAGGGGTTGCCCGCTTAGGAGCTTGGGCCTTCTCGGAGACCTTATGGTACTTTAGGACGAATATCTGCTTTGGGGTAGCTTGGTCTTCTGGACGCTTAACCAGCTTTTTAGCTGGGGTCTGAGGACTTCCAAATAAAGGCCTGGGAGCTACTACCATTAAACCTTCTCCCTCCTTCTTTCCTAGTCCTTCCACTAGACCCTGCTTAAATCTTGGCCAGTCTCTTCCTAGAACCAAATCAAAGGGTAGCCTAGGCACCACTGCTAACAGGACTTCCTCTTGTTTCCCTAGGCACTTAACCTTTAGCCTATAGGTGGGATATGATGATGCAGCACCATGAATGCATCTGATGTGAACTTGGCTTTCAGGGGTTCTAGGCACAAATCTTTCTTGGGCCTCTATCCTCTTCCAAAGCCTTTTTGACATCATACTCTGGTCTGCCCCAGAGTCTAATAATGCATTTGTGGTAATTCCCTGCACATCAACCATCAAAAGAAATCCTTCCTTGGGCTGTTTTAAATCCAGACCCATTAAACTAGTGTGTGTCTGGCATCTCTTCTTTAAATGTCCCAATTTTCCACACTTGAAACATTTCTTTCTATTCCACTGTGTCATCTGGTTTGATACAGTACATTCATTTTCAGAAACATTCTTAATTATTCCCTTTTCTGATACAGCACATCTAGCCTCAGCATCCATCTTTAGAGGGCCACCCATTCTATGGCAAGCCTGCGTGGCTTCCAAGAATCTTTCTGCTAGCATGGTTGCCTCTCCAAGATTTTGGCAATTTTGCTGTATAAGAAAAACATTCAAATCTTTAGGTACCCCAAGCATAAATTGTTCCAGCATTATGATATCTAATAACATTTCTACTGTCTTTTGCTCAGGCTCCAACCATTTTACAGCTAAACTTCTGATTCTCTGACTCAGAGCCCTGGGTGTCTCACCCACTTTCAATGTAACAGCTCTAAACATTCGCCTATACTCTGAAATAGACAACCCTAGGCGATCTCTAATAGCTGCCTTTACATCCTTATAAATCAAAGCCTGGGCTGCTGGCATTGCTCTGTAAGCTGCAAGTGCCTCTCCAGTTAATGAGGCTGCCAGCCTTACTGCCCACTGGGTCTCTGGCCATGCTAAAGCCCGTGCCACTCTTTCAAAAGACTCTAGAAAATCATCAACATTATCATCTGGAGTTAATTTCCCAAAATTAAATGCCCCAATCCCTTGATTGAGTCCCAAACTGTCCACATGTGGTGTACCAGTACTAACTGCTGGTCTTGCATCTGTTCCACTTTGGCTCTGCAGCTGAACTAGAGCTTGCACCAGATCAAGCACTGGTTTCTGCTGTTCCATTAAGGCCTTCATAGCAGTGTCCTGGGCCTGCTGTGATAGCTCCTGCTGCTTGCTAAATTGGGCTGCCATCCACTGAGCCATCTCCCTCGGATCCATCTTGACCCCTGCAAGAAATAAAGAAAAAAAAAAAACCAAAGTGCAGCACCTTCCAACCAGGTGTGTTTTTTTCAACTTTTTTTTTTTTTTTCAATTACCCCCTGTGCTTACACACATCCACCACTAGACATGCCCAGGTACATATTACCTTGTCTCAGTGATGAATCCAGCTTTGCACAGGGTCTTTTCATCTGGGACAGCTTCCTGGAACAACCACTTCTCCTCCAAAGTGCAGATGAGGGAAAAAAAATCTTCTTTCAGCTTCAAACTTGAATTTTATTTGTAATCCACAGCAAATAAATCCTCTTGGTGCAAAAGCAATCCTGCCAACTACGCCATTTGTCAGACGGCTGCCTAGGGTGAGAACTTACACAATCTTGACGATGCATATATTCATATGATTCTTGCAAGGTATTGTGGGTAATGTAGTTCTTTCACTCCCAAACACAGCTGAAGACAATAATTGAGTTGTGATACCAGTGGTAAGGCCAATAAAATACTTCTTTTATTGATGGGGTTTAATTCACCCAGCACAAGTATGCTTGTTAGCAATATAAATGAGGTTACTTGCTTGCAGTGTTTAAATGGATAACATAAAGTCACAAAGCAAATCAAAAACAACCTTCAGCCTGTCAGGCAATTAGCTAATGTTTTCTTAGCAAATAATTACCAAATGAAAAGGCACAAAGTAATAAATAAACTTTGCTGGTTAGGTTAACTTCTGCTTATTTTCCACGCAGATCCCAGCAGTGATTCTCCCTTGCTCACACACACAATCAGGTGCAGCTTTAATTACTATCAATTGACCAGCTGAAAGCCTTTAGCTGGCTGGCTGCTACTGTGTGAACCCAAATCCTGCTTTAAGAGCTGTTTGCAGTGGAAATAAAGAACAAAGTTAGGTTTCTTTGTGATGGCTGATGTGTTTGCTCACAGAAAGCTAGCAATAGCATTTAGATAGAGAACAGTCCATGTAATGAATAGTTTAATCTGCTGTATCTCCCCCTTCATCAATCAGCATAGGGTCATTATCATACATTGGCACAGATGAGTCTTTCATTAAGGCCCTATCATGAGAATGCTTATTCCCTTGCTGCCATTCTCTATTATAGATAGGGTCTGGATCAGTGTTCATACCTGAGCCTCTCCTGCTATCATAATTCCTCTCTGTATAGCCTGGCCAGTATGTAATCCAATTCTGATGTCCAGCCTTCCAATCTTGATCCCTGGACACTGGATCTCCTCTCACATACCTTCTGGCCTTGGTCTGAAAGTCCCTTCCACGTGCAGTCTTCTCTCTTCCAGGTAGCCACTGGTGATTCCTATCTCTGCCATTCCATTCCTCTGGCTGACTCCAGTCCAATGGACTCTGCTGGCATTTGGAATACCTCCCAGACCTTCCAATGTCCTTTCTTCTCTTCCTTCCAGAGAGTTTCCTTCTTTCTCTATCCGCTTGGCTTGGCTTCTGTTTCTCCAGATGATGCTTAAACCTGTAGCTGGGCTGGAGCTTGTAGCCATTGCTGAAGCTCTCCCTGAAGCTGTTATCTGAAGAATAAGCTCTATTCTTATTCTGTCCTAATATGTGCTCCTCCCTAACACAGCGCAGCTGTGTTGAATCAGGCCCTGCCCTCTGAGATGAGTGCTTAGGGATTACCTCATAGCTCTCTTGATTGCACACACGTTTTTTCACTTCAGCCCCTCTCATGGCTGCTGGAAACCTGGTGCATTCTGGGACTGGTAGTCTTTTAGGTGAAAACTCTGTTTTCTTACTTCTACCAGAACTGGCAGGTTGCTTGTTCAGAGTCACATCATCTTTTCTATAGCTCCTACCTGAGCTATGATAAGCTTCCTTATCACAGGGGGCTAGGACTGGTAATGGACTATGGGGGGGGGGGGGTCTAGGACTGGAAATGGGATGATGGTGGGTAGGACTGGAAGTGGGCTGATGGGGGGTGTTTAGGACAGAGAATGGGCTATGGGGGGTCTAGGACTGGAACTGGGCGGCTGCTGGGGCGGGGTTAGGACTGGTAATGGCCTGATGGTGGGGTTAGGACTGGACGTGGGCTGATGGGGGTGGTTAGGACTGGTAATGGGCTATGGGGGGCTAGGACTGGAAATGGGATGATGGGGGGGGTTAGGACTGGTAATGGGCTATGGGGGGCTAGGACTGGAAGTGGGCTGATGGGGGGGTTAGGACTGGAAGTGGGCTTATGGGGGAGTTAGAACTGGAAATGGGCTGATCGGGAGGGGGCTAGAACTGGTAATGGGCTGATGGGGGTTTGGAACTGGAAATGGGCTGATTAGGGGGGCTAGGACAGGAAATGGGATGATGGGGGTTTAGAACTAGAAATGGGCTGATAGGGGGGTCTAGGACTGGAAATGGGCTGATGGGGGGTAAGGACTGGTAATGGGCTATTGGGGGTTTAGGAATGGTAATCTGCTGATGGGGGGGTTAGGACTGGAAGTGGGCTGATGGGAGAGTTAGAACTGGAAATGGGCTGATCGGGAGGGGGCTAGAACTGGAAATGGGCTGATGGGGGTTTAGAAGTGGAAATGGGCTGATTAGGGGGGCTAGGACAGGAAATGGGCTGATGGGGGGGCTAGGACTGGAAATGGACTTATTGGGGGGCTAGGACTGGAAATAAACTTATTGGGGGGGGTTAGGACTGGTAATGAGCAGATGGGAGGCTAGCACTGGAAATGAGCTAGGACTCGTAATGGGCTGATTGAGGGGGCTAGGACTAGAGTGGGCTGAAGGGGGATAGGACTGGAAATGGGCTAATGGGGGAGGGGAGGAGAGTGCTGCTGGCTAGGGCTACAAATGGGCTGATGCGGGAGGATGGTAGAATAGGACTGGAGGGTAGTGGATAATGAGAGGGTCTACCAGGGGAAGGAGGGGGCATGAAGGGAGCTGACATGGGATAAGGAGGGGGCCAGAAAGGAGCTGACACCTGGGATGTACTGAAGGGGGACTGGAAGGGAGCTGACATTTGGGGATGGAAGTGGTATGTGGTTGGGTAATGGGGAGGAGGCTGGAAGGGAGATGACATGCAAATGGCACTGGAAGGGCGATGGACAGAGGGTAGGGCAACTGGAAGGGAGCTGACTGGGGGGGTGGCACTGAGAGTAGACATGAGCTGATATCTGGGATGGTATTTGGACTAGAAGGGGCTGGACAGCGGGGAAGGAGGGGGACTGGAAGGGAATGGACACCAGTTGCAGTCATGGGAATGCAAGGCAGTTGACATTGAAAGGTACTGGGAGGGAAGGACTGGAAAGGGGGCTGATACTGGAGAAGGTTACTGGAAATGGAAATGGGCTGATGGAAGGAAGTGAAGAAAACAAAAGAAGAGATAAGAACTGGCAGATGGACCATAGACCACAGAAAGAGAACTAAGATAATACAGAAAAGCTGAAGCCTCAGATCGGGACCAGCATGATCAGAGAATAAAATGGTCAGACAAGAAAGGTAGAAAAAATAATTTTATTTAACTTTAGTTATTGGACTTTGTGCTTTTTTTATATTTTACACAGTATTGGGAACTGCATCTCTTATTTATCTGATATTGCACTGCATGTGGACTCTGGCTTCTTGGGGTTTCAATTTTTACTTTAGAGTGTGGTTACTTATTCTGTACTTGGTGAGGTTCGATGTTGCGAGTGTTTGACTGAGGTCAGGTGTTCTGTTAACATGGAGTCTGTACATAAAAATCTATACTGTACTGTAGTAATTTGACTTGTTCAGCTTTTCAAATAGGTGTATGGATGTTCCAGGGCCCACTGTAGTATTTACAGTGACACTTTTTTTGGATGGGCTCCTTATGTGAGTTTTGGAAGTTTGTGCTGATATGGTATGGTATGGTAAAATGAGTTATAATTTAGTTTTATAAACTGTGCTGTTGGTTCTTGCTGTCTTTTAGTTCCTCGGTGTGCAAATGGGACCGTAACTAGCCCTGTGCAAGCGGTGCAGCCGCACAGGGCAGAAAGGTTTGGGAGGCGCATTTCGGCTGTCTGCTGTTGCCCTGCCGCCGCTGGCAGGACAATAGCAGGCAGATGAAATGCGCTCCCTAAGCCTTTTTGCAGCACTTTAAGTAGGTCTGATCCCTCCCTTCTCTGACGCAATGTCAGAGTAGGGAGCGACAGATCTTCTTAAAGTGCCGGCGCCTTTCAGATTGGGCGCATGCCCCCCTCCTCCTCCCCATACCTCCATCCAGTGCTGCCTGCTCTTTCCCTGCTGCCGGCGCCTCCATGAAAAAAATAGAGGGCGGCAGCAGAAGGGAAAGAGCAGGCAGCGCTGGACGGAGGTACGGGGAAGAGGGGGAGGGCATGCATCCGAGCTGTAAGTCACACAGGGTGCGATTGCAGCTCGATATGGCCCTATGTGCAAACATCTTGCATTTCCTCCATATAATCGAATCGGCTGTTTGGTTTGGTTCAGTCTCTAATTGGATTTCTGAAAAAGCCCCACCCCCTCTAAGGTGTGTGTGTGTGGGGGGTGCCTTTTCATACTTTACCTCAGGCAGCAGATTGCCTTGAGCCGCCCGTGGCTTCAGGTCATCTAAAATGATAAATGTGATGTTACCTATGGATTCTCCTTTATTTCGATTTCAGGCTAAATCCATATCCCAAAGAGTTGATGACAGTACTCACTAGATTTTTTTTTTTTTTAGTGCCAGCAAGTCAGTGTTGACTCATAGTGACCCAGCTATCTCTGGGTTTTTTTGTCAATGTATTGCTGGAAGTAGATTGCCATCCTTTTCTTCAATGTATATAAATATCTAAAAACCCCAAGTGGTGAATAAATTAGAACATATTAGAAAAATTCACCATCAAAACCCCAATTCAATTTTTGTCAGAGCGTGTCGAGGGAGGGTAAGAATGGAAATCTTTTCTTCAAGGCAATGGAGGGTAAAGTAACTTGCCCAAGGTGACAAGGAGTACCAGTGGGAATCAAACCTTTGATTTTTTGAGGAGTAGGCAGTTGCTCCAACCACTAGGCTACTCCTCTACTCTACTCATAGAGCTCATTGGATTAAACACCATATAAAACAGAAGTGGCAACAGGGAATCTCCCTGAAATATTCTTTGCTGGATCTGATGTTAGGAATTATGCACTGACCATCTTCATACTTCAAAAAGAGTATGGTTTGCTACATTGTCATGGGGAACTTAATGTACTCTATCAAACCAGGATTTATCTTATATTGTACATTTCAAGGCAATTTATTATCTAATAGTGGGGGATGTTGTCAAAAGCTTTCTTATAATCAATCCATGCTATACTGAGATTTACAGTATGCTTTTCTTAGTGCTGGCCATGATGTCCTTATTTAACATTAACTGGTCTTTGGTTCCATATGATCCCTCTTATTTATTTATTTATTTATTTTTATTTAGACAGTTTTGTATACCGCCTTATCCTTCAATCAAAGCGGTCACAACACAATTGGGGGATACATTTAACACGCGGGGATATGAGACACATTCACTAATACTTACAGGGAACATGGGCAATGGAGGGTTAAGTGGCTTGCCCAAGACCACAAGGAGCATCTGTGGGACTAGAAACCCCAGTCCTTCCGGCCCAAGGTTGCTGTCCTCTAGTGGGATTTGAACCCCCGACCTTCCGGCCTGAAGTACCGTGCCCCAACCACTAGGCTACTCCTCCCTCTCTTATTGCCTTTTTGCTCTATTGCTCTATTACCATGATGTTATTGGACTCTATATGATCATATGTTCTGTCTGCAACTATTGCAGTGAACAGCTTATAGATTGTAGCAGTCAAGTTGTTGTTGTTGTTGCTGTTGTTAAATGCCGTCGAGTCGGGTGTCAACTCATGGCGACCCTCTGGATAATTGTCCTAAATTGTGTTCAGCCTTCAGTCAGGCGGCTCATTGTTGACAGACTTGCACTCGTAGCTGCTGTTATTGTATTGATCCATCTCATTGCTGGCCTTCCTCTTTTGCGTTGACCTTCTACCTTGCCAAACATGATGTCTTTCTCTAATGATCTCTCTCTTTGCATGATATGTCCAAAGTATGAAAGTCAAAGTCTTGTCATCTGAGCCTCTAAAGAAAGCTTAGGTTTGATCTCCTCTAGTACTGACTGATTTGTTCTTCGGGTACCAATAGTCAAGTTATTGGTCTTTAATTTTTGGGAATATTACTTGGGTCCCCCCTTGGAAGGAGAAATGTTTTTCCTGTTATAAGCCATTGTGGTGTTAAGTTTGGCTTCTTGATCAATTGGATTTTGCAGTTTACCAGGTCTTGGTAGAGTGATGGTCACTCCATCTGGTTCAGAGCTCTTCCAGTTTGGGACTTGTTTTAACCTGCTTTCCAGTTGTTTTGTGGCTACTGCAAACTATTCCATAGGTTTCATGTTTGATTTTTCTAAATGTTCCTGTATGCAGTGTAACCATTCTGTTTCTTGATTTTGCTCTATGGAGTCCTCATATAGGTTTCTCCAGAAGGTTTCTATTTCAGCTTTGGTTGGTGGTGTTTTTACTATATTAATGCTCTTTCCCAGTTCCCTGTAGAACCGTTTTGGGTTGTCTCTAAATAGTTTATTTTGATATATTTCTTTTCTGTTTTATTCATATCTTTGCAGTTTTTGCACTTCTGCTGCTACTTTCAATTTATTGTTGGAAGATACAAATTTCAGGTCTTCTTCTCTTAATGCAGCATGCTTCAGCTTGATGTCTTGGATCCTGCTAAATATCTTTGATGATCTTAATCCTGTTAGACACCTGTCTGTCAGGAATATCTCCACACACAATAATTGTATTTTAACTTTGAAATGCTTTTTTCAAGGAGGAATTATTATTGTTCTCTTTTTCTTCTGGCCCTGCTCTTTAGTTGGTAGTAATCTTGCAGTAATAATTTTAGCTGCACAATATTGTATTTGATTTATTTTGGTGATGTCAGTAAATGGTCCCTTTATATAGGATATGGCCTTGTTCATCTTAATTATCATCTTAGGTGTTAAATTTAAGTTGGATAATCTTTCCCTTGTCTGGAACCCAGCATATTCATCTTTTTCCATGTGGACTAGGAGTTTGATCTTGAATTCCTCCACCTCTGGGTCTTTCTCCTCCCTTTCTTCATCCTCTTCACTTATTTGTTGACATGTCATTTATTAATTTCACTCTCCTGCAGTTCCAGATCGCTAAACTACATCGCTCCCTCAACTACTCTTTCTTTTTCTGTGTATACTTTTCTTCTGGTACTCTCACCTAGGTCTCCTCCTTCTCCCTGTATTTCTTTTTCCACAGAAGCCCTTGGTTGATTCAAGGTGTTGGCCAGGCTTTGAACATTTGTGCTCATTACTTTCCAGCATTTGTTGATCGGTTTGCTTGTAATTTGCATGGATTTTGATCTACACACCTCTTCCCACTTGCCATTGATGTGTGGGTTAATAGGGTGACTATTTCCAATATTATTTTGTTTTTTCTGGGAGTGATGTTGTGTACTTGTTTTTATTTCCATCTGTCATCCCCTTTCACTAGTTTAAGTGCCTATCCACATATTGCCTGCATTTATCGTTTAGGATCCTTTTCCCTGTGACAGAGAGATGTAGTCCATCAACACAGTATAGCCTCTTGTGGTTCCATCTATTTGCCCAGTTCTTTATATATCTAAATCCTTTTTGTTTATTCCAGGTTTGGAGCCATGTATTAAAGGTGTTTATGTGATGCTGCCTCTCTTTCCCATTACCAAGAATAGGTAGAACTTCTGAGAATGCTATAATGTTAGCAGTGGGTTTGAGTTTCTCTTTCAGGATCTGGAAGTCCCTTTGAACTGTTTCTAGCCAGGTCATTTGTACCCAAGTGGATGATAACATCAATTTTGGAGTGTTCACTTTTTGCACTGTCTATGCCAACAATTTGATTCGTATTCCTGATGGCTGAAGAGCCTGGGAGACATTTGACCATCTTCTGTCCTTTAGATGATAAAGGGGTTAAAGGAGCACTAAGAGGCGACAAGACGATAGCGGAGAGATTGAATGAATTCTTTGCTTCAGTCTTTACTGAGAAAGATGTAGGGATGTTACCCATGACTGAAGTGGTATTTAAAGGTGCGGAAGAATTGAAGGAAATATCGATACATCGGGAAGATGTATTACAACTATTAGATAAACTGAAGAGTAGCAAATCACCTGGGCCGGATGGTATATATCCAAGGGTGTTGAAAGAACTGAAATACGAGATTGCAGACCTGCTATTAGTAATCTGTGAACTATCATTAAAATCATCTGTAATACCTGAAGATTGGAGGATCGCCAATGTAACGCCAATTTTTAAAAAGGGTTCCAGGGGTGATCCGGGAAACCACAGACCGGTGAGCCTGACATCAGTACCGGGAAAAATGGTAGAAACCATCATAAAGAATAAAATTACTCAGCATGTAGATAGTCATGACCTAATGGGAGACAGCCAACATGGCTTTAGACAAGGAAGATCTTGTTTTACTAATCTGTTATGTTTTTTTGAAGGAGTGAATAATCAGGTGGACAAAGGTGAGTCGGTTGATATTGTGTATCTGGACTTTCAGAAAGCCTTTGACAAGGACCCTCATCAGAGACTTTTGGCAAAACTAAAGAGTCATGGGATAGGAGGCAGTGTACTATTGTGGATCAGGAACTGGATAAAAGATAGAAAGCAGAGGGTAGGGCTAAATGGCCAATTTTCCCAATGGAGAAAGGTGAATAGTGGTGTACCCCAGGGATCTGTGCTGGGTCCGCTGCTTTTTGACATATTCATAAATGACCTGGAATGTGGAATAACGAGTGCGGTTATCAAATTTGCAGATGACACAAAACTATTTAAAGTTGTTAAAACCCAAGAGGATTGTGGAAAATTGCAAGAGGATCTTGATAAATTGGAAGACTGGGCATCAAAATGGCAGATGAAATTTAATGTGGACAAGTGCAAGGTTATGCACCTAGGGAAGAACAACCCAAACTATGGTTACACGATGCAAGGTTCCACATTAGGAACCACCACCCAGGAAAAAGATTTAGGCGTCATTGTTGATACCATGTTAAAACCCTCGGCCCAGTGTGCAGCAGCGGCCAAGAGAGCAAATAGAATGCTAGGTATGATAAGGAAAGGAATGGAAAATAAAACAAAAGATATTATAATGCCTCTATATCGTTCCATGGTGAGACCGCACCTTGAATATTGTGTGCAATTCTGGTCGCCGTATCCTAAAAAGGATATAGCGATTTTAGAAAAGGTTCAGAGAAGAGCCACCAAAATGGGATGGAAGGATACTCCTATGAAGAAAGGCTAAAAAGGTTGGGGCTCTTTAACCTGGAAAAGAGACGGCTGAGGGGAGATATGATAGAAGTCTATAAATTAATGAACGGAGTGGAACGGGTAAACGTAGATCGATTGTTTACCTTATCAGAATATAGAAAGACTAGGGGACATGCAATGAAGCTACAGGGTAAACTATTTAAGACTAATAAAAGAAAATATTTTTTCACTCAACGTGTAATCAAACTCTGGAATTTGTTACCAGAGGATGTAGTAAAGGCTGTTTGTGTAGCTGGGTTTAAAAAAGGTTTGGACAAGTTCCTGGAGAAAAGGTCCATAAACCATTATTAAGAAGGGACCCAGGATATCAGTGCTTGAACCAATACAAGCATTGTGGAACCTGTGTCCCTTGGGGAAACTGCTAGGTACGTATGACCTAGATTGGCCACTGTTGGAAACAGAATACTGGGCTTGATGGACCTTGGTCTGACGCAGTATGGCATATCTTATCAAGAAGAAATAGCCAATGCAATAAAATGGGGGGATAAGACATTTTTGAGATATGTTAGCAGAGGAGGAAGGACAAAAGTGGTATTGTCAAACTCAAGGGTGCATGGGAGGAATATGCAGAAATTGATGAAGATAAAGCATTATTGTTTAACAAATATTTATGTTTTGTGTTCACAGATGAAGGGCCAGGTGCAGGAACTCAGAAAACACCCACAAACAGGAATAGCAAGGCCGCGGAGCCCCCAGTGCACGTGGCCGGCACTAACCGGGGGGGCGGCCGGCCGCCGGCCGCGAGGGTTCGTGGGGGCGGGCCCTGGCGGCGGCGGAGGGCCATTGGCTCCCGCGACCCAGTGAAGGGCGGGGGAGCCAATGGGTGTGCGCAGTCGGGTCGAGAAAGGGTTTTTGGGTAGGCACGGCGGTGTCCTACGGCCTTTCCCTCGCGGGAGCCGTGGGAGCAGGACGTCCTGCCCGCCCGCCTAGAGTTAAGGTTTCGGAGTCGGTTTTGGTGTTTGTGGGGTGTTGCAGCGGGGGGGGGGGATCTCGGAGGTTTCCGGGGTCCGGAGCCGGAGCCAAACTGGAGGGCGGGGGTGGGGTATCCCCGACCCGGACAGTCCCTCAGGCTTTTGCTAATAATATGGCGAAGCCGGAATGAGGGAGGCGAGGCAAGTTGCCGGGGTTGAGACCTGGTGGAAGCGGAGGCGGCGTCACTTTGCTACTCACATGGCTGGTGAGGGCTCGCTCTGCTGGGGGGGGGGGGGGTTAACGTTATCTGTGTTAAATTATTGTTGGTTATTGTTATTGGTTAATAAAGCTGCGACCAGTTTAATTCCCAATACAGTGTGTGATGTATTTTGTGTGAGAAATGTCGGGGTGCGGGGAGTTGGGGGGGGGGGATTGTTAAGGGAGGAGGGGTGACTGGTCCGTCGTACCCGGTTACAGAAGTATCAAGGATCTCAAACAATTTTCAGAAGACTGTGTTTGTGAGGAACTAGCTAAATTAAAAGTAGACAAAGGGGTATGTTTACTAAACTCCGTTGCTGTGCGGGTCCCTGTTAGTGTGCGTGTGCCATATAAGGAGTGGGCGGGTCAGGCAGAAAAAAGATAAAAACCCGACCGTACGTGTGTCCGTCGCGCTAATGTGCGGGGCCCACATTAGCGTGTGGGAAGGCTAAGTGGAGCGATGCTGCAAATCCAAACAACAGAGCCGTAGTACAACGGTGCAGACACCCACCAATGGTGCAGGGGCCAGGGGTTCAAACCCCCATTGTACTCAACAAAAAAGACCAGCTGTGGCGCCAACATTTATGGGCAAAAGTGGTTAGGAGGCATATTAATTTTGGGCGGCAGAAGGCGGCGCACTGTTATTTTTATTACGGCATGAGGCGGCGCACTGTTTAGTGTGGGCGACAGATGGCGGCGCATTGTTAAGTTTGGGCGGCAGAAGGCGGTGCGCTGATAAATGTGGGCAACAGAAGGCGGCGAGCCGGTGGGCAGAAGGCGGCGCACTGATGTGTGAGGGGGCAGTCCAATAGTGGGAGGGATAAGTGGCGCGCTGATGTGCAAACAACAGGAATGGAGCCATAGCACAATGGTTAAGACACTGACCACTCATGCAGGGATCATGGGTTCAATTCCCCACAGTGCCCATTGAAGACAGTTGGCTGAGGCATTATTTTAGGGGCATTTCCATGTTGTGCGGCATAAGGCAGCGCGCTGTTAATTTAGTGCGCCACAAGATGGCGCGCTGATGGCTACAAGGCTGCGCGCGGATACACAAACACAGGAACAGAGCCACAGCACAATGGTTAAGACACTGACCAATGGTGCAAGGGCCAGGAGTTCAACCCCTCACAGTGCCCAGTGAACAAGGCTGGCTGGGGCAGTATGTATCATGGTGAGGAGTGCTGTAGGAGGCCTTCCATTTATATTTTATTTCCCACCACTAGTAAACCCGCTCTCACAGTGTGTTAACATAACGGATGCCCGTAAGACACATGTTACAGTGCACTGTCCGCCAAGGCACCCTAGAATGTCCCCTATAGGGCACCATGTATGTTGCGACACAGGATAATGTATAGTGCACCCTATATGGATGGCAACCATAAGGTGGCCTATAGGGCGCCCTATAAAGCACCCTCAGAGGCACCTAATGGGTATAGTAAGCTGTGTGTGGTTTTGCCGGCATAGACATATGTACAGTAAATAAAAATAAAGCTGTGGACAGCCCTATCAAAGGGCCCCACTGTGGGTTTGAACCCATGACCTCTGGCTGTACAGGGAGTGACGTAACCATTGGGTTACAGCTCTATAGCTGACAGCAAGCCCTTGGCTGGCTGCAGAGAGTCTGCACGTCACCCCACAGACAGTCTGCTGTTGTAGACAGGATAGGGTTAGGCCACCCGTACCCATGATGCACTGCACATGCAAATCAGCTGTCCACAGATGCACACAAGATGGGGAATGCACCCCAACAGCTACCCGGCCTGGTAGGGGGAATTGTCCGTGTGCACCCACACAGCACCTCGGCCTGGTAGGGGGTCCTGAGCGGGTGGACTACCAGCAAAGAGTAGCTACACACCGTCACATCGTGCGGGTACTGTGCTCACCCTGAGGGTGTGATGTGGCGGCCAGGACCAGGTCCACAACACCAGCCATGGCTGGATGAGGCCATGACAGAGCTCCAAAACAGTACTAACCTGTGAGATAGGAAGGTGCTGCAGAAACATGTTAGATATCTCTGTCTGTCTCAGTTAGTGGAAACCCCCATGGACCCCTAGGTGGTAAAAGTACCCCCCCCCCCCCATAGAGTGGACCATCCTGCTGGGGAACAGACACCCTACAGGGCAGTCCAAGCAGCTCCACACACATCCATAACACAATATCAGACAGACATTAGGCCTGGATATCCAAAGATGCACCCCAGCACTATCTGATAGTCACCTGCAGCAAGCCATCAGCCACTGCAAGGCACTCCAGCAAGACACATACCAGCTGTGAACAGTCTGCTGGTTAGCCCTGATGGAAATGCATGCACCCAAAACTGGGGTGGCAGCACACACAAGCAGAGAGTTCTGTGAGGAGGCCCCAACAGAAAACCCATATATATCACAAGAGAGAAACACAATACAGCATTATGGGGGTGTCTAGCCATGCTGTCATCACTGCACACTCAGGGTGAGAGTGCTCCCCCAGCAGCACATACAGAGGTCACCCTGTCTGTGTAGGTGGTGGCCTGGCACTACAATGTCACAGCCAGTGCCCTATGCCCTGTGCAGATGCATCCTGGCCAGCCCACCATGTCTGACCTATACCCATGGTACCTTGCTGCTCATTATGCACATTGGCAGGCCAATACTGGCAGTAGTGCTGGCAGTGTGGGTTGGGGAAGGTGTTTGCAGTCAACACACACTGTATAGACAGACACACACTCCCACACCTATGCCAGCATTGTGCTACTATTGAGGGGGTGATTAGCCTTGGCCACCACACTAGTCCTGGGCACGGCACAGGCATGGATATGGTACGCAGTACTGCTGGGGGTCACTCCCCAGGGTGGTGAACACCGTCAGAGGCCAGGCCTGGAGCACGCACCGCAGACACCAAACAGATTGTTTGGATGGGGTCAAATAGCAGTATGTGCGTAACGTAGGGATATCTATCAGCCTGTACTCTTAGCAAACGTTTCAGAGCTGTGTACCTCAGGTGTAGGGTGACATTGCTAAGGTATGCAGGTGCTGGTATTGGGAGATGCACGCAGGGTCCAATGTTCTGCCTCTACAGGAGACATTGGCCAATGGGGCCTGTGGGTGTGGGTGTGGGTGTGTCTGCCCCTGTTGGCTGCTGCTTTACGGCAGCGCTTCCCCACTCTAGCCCAGTTTTGCATCACACTGTTCGGGTCTTCCTGCTGTCCCTCATGAATATGCATGAGCTACATCTACATGCCGTGGGGGTGGTGCATAGATATACAGCACAGGCATTTGTATGAGTGGCAGCATGGAACCTGACTGGTGTGTGGCCCACCAGGACTGCATTTGGGGGATTCTGCTGTAGGTCCTGCCCCTGTTCATGGTGTCTGTGCTCAGTGGGGTAAAAGATAGACGTATTACCATTGCATATGTCCTCGTCACGAAAGGTGTGTCCTTACTGTCACTGTTTATTTGTGGGGAAAATATGTGGGCAGGATTGCTGGTAGCCCCAGCTGGTCTTTGAACCTGTGACCTTCTGTTCTTGCATGCACTGTCTGTGTGCACTGCACCACTGTGTACCCACAGCTTGGCTGAATTCCCTGGATAGTCCATGACTGTGGATCCGGCAGGGCCTGTCTGTTGCTGTGGACTGTGCCAGCCTGCACATGGCTAGGCCTCTGTCTTCTGTCGCTAGCAGCCACTGCCCCCTGCACCACATGTACTCGTCCGCCAACATGCTGGCATGAGCTTCTCCCATAAAAAGCAGGTGACCTGATTGGAATGTGGCAGTACGGGACTGCATTTGGGGTACTTGGCTGTGGGTAATGCCCATTGTTGTGGTGTGTGTGCGTTGTTGGGTAAAATATGGGTGTTTTCCCCATGCTTATGTCCCCTGCAATACAGGGGTGTCTGTGCTATCTGTGTTTAGTGGTGGGTATAATATGGGGACTGGGCTGGCAAGTGCCCCAGCTGGGTTTTGAACCTCTGACCCTCTAGTCCTAGAGGTACTGACTCTGTCCGCTGCACCACACTATGGCCACATAGACAGTGCAGCCCCTGGAGGTAGTAAGCCTGGCAGGATGGAGTCACAAACCCTGCTCTATGCAAATTTACTGTGGGCATATGCACCCTGTCTGGTGACAAACGTGCACATAAACCCCGGAAATGACCACGGGAAATGGGGGACAAAATATCACCACGCTGGGCAACAGTGATATTAATGGGCAACCATAGCAAACACTCCCAGGAAAGCTCCACAAAAGGAAATGTTTTTTGGAAGAGTCTCCGCTCCGTAAACCCTTCCAAAATTCATTTCTTTTTTCTGGAGCTTTGCTGGGTGTGTTGTCTGTATTTTCCCATCACTATAACTGTTCCCCAGCTGAATTACTATTTTTAATAGTTCTGTTGTGGTCATTTTCTATTTTTATTTGCACTTTTGTGCTGTGCACATGTATCACACTGCTCACGTTTTGCTGGTTTCCCCGGTTTTCCTGTACATTGCTGACGGAAATGGTTTCTCTTCCCTTTAAATGCTTTCTACCGCGAGTGTTTCCCTCGCGGTAGTTTTTACATGCAAATTCGGGCCCGATACTGTGTGGGGAGCCTCTCCCCTCCCACTCTACACCCATTGACCCCATCCCTCCGCCCCTTCGGAGCCTTCCTCCGCCCTCCTTTAGCCGTTCCACGCCTCTATCGGACATTTGCGGGCCCGCACTTGTACGGGGCCCGTTAGTGTGCCGCGCACCTTTGCGGGGGTGACACGCACATGTGCGGGGCATTTAAACGTGTTCATTAGCGTTTCAGTGCCACGTTTCCGTGCGCTATTTTGCGGCGCGCACATTTCCGGTTTTTAGTAAACATCCCCCAAAGTTATGGGCCCAGATGGGATACATCCAAGAATACTGAGGGAACTTGGGGACATTCCAGTGGCTCTACTTTCTGACCTCTTCAATGCCTCTTTGGAGTCAGGAATGGTCCCAGAGGACTGGAGAAAGACACATGTGGTCCCTTTACATGAAAGTGGACGTAAGGATGACATTGAGAACTACAGGTCAGTTTGTCTACCCTCTGGGTTAATAAATTATTCGAAAGGCAATAAAAAGAGAGAATAGTGAGGTTTCTAGAGTCCAATGGATTGCAGAATCTGAGGCAGCATGGATTCACCAGAGACAGGTATTGTCAGACAAATCTGATTGATTTCTTTGACTGGGTGACCAGGGAGGTGGAACAAGGGAGATCCCTAGATGTGGTGTACTTAGATTTTATTAAATCCTTTGACACCATTTGGCACTGTCAACTTATAAACAAACTGAGCACTCTAGGGATGGAACCTAAAGTTACTGTTTGGGTAAGAAATTGGTTGAGTGGGAAGCAACAAAGGGTACAGGTAAATGGAGCTCACTCTGAGGAGAAGGAGGTTACTAAAGGTGTGCTGCAGGGATCTGTCCTAGGTCTGATTCTTTTTAACATCTTTGTTAGTGATACTGCAGAAAGGCTGTCGGGTTAAGGTTTGCTTGTTTGTGGATGATACCAAAATCTGCAATAGAGTAGAAACCCAGGAAGGAGTAGATAACATGAGGAGGGATCTAGCTAAGCTTGAAGAATGGTTGAGAATTTGGTTGCTGAAATTTAATGCTAAAAAATGCAGGGTCATGTATTTGGGCTGCAAAAATCCAAAGGAGCAGTACAGTGTAGGAGATGATGTACTTCTGTCCACAAAAGAGGAACAGGACCTGGGCGTAATTGCCTCTGGCAGTCTTAAAGTAGATAAACAGGAAGAAAAGGTGATTGCAAAAGCTAGAAGGGTATATGGGTGTAAGGGAGAGGAATGACCAGCAGAAAAAAGGAGTGATAATGCCTCTGTATAGGTCTCTGGTGTGACCTCATTTGGAGTATTATGTGCAATTCTGGAGACTGCACTTTCAAAAGGATATAAACAGGTTGGAGTCGGTCAGATGATGGCTACTAAAATGCTTAATGGTCTTTGTTAAAAAGCATATGAGGACAGACTTAAAGATCTTAATATGCATACTTTAGAGGAAACTATAATATCAAATGTACTCCAAGGAGTCAGAAAAATATCAAATAACAGAAAAACTCCCAAAACAAAACAAAATATAAAATATATCCTGCACCAGACAAAATCAAAGCAAATAATCAAAAATACCAATAGTAACAGAGGAAAAAAGACCTCAGCCAACCTCCCACCAGTATACTTAGAGAGGATGAGCACTTCAAATAACACCACAACAGTGCTTTAACTCGAAATATGCTCAGAGTGACATCAGCGGTCAAAAAAACTTCTGCACTGGGGCATGCAAAATGAACTGGAACCAGCCCCAACTACTGGTATTTAAACAGGGAAAAACAGAATCCTACTTAACTCAAAAAGGAGCGGCAGGCAGTAGACACAGGCAGCAGCAGGCAGTTGGAACAGGAAACTGCAGGTAGCAACAGGCAACATTCACAGCATGAAGCAAGAAAACAATGCTCAAAAAACTTCCAAAGCAGTTGTCCGCAGGAGCCCCAACACCAGATGTTTCACCAATCAGCTTCTTCAGGGAGCGGCATTTGCTATTGATCTTGTTATGACGTCATTTGGGATTCCCTATTTTTGATGTGCGTGCTCGGTGTTCTCTGCTTTCGTGGGATAGCGGTTTTCATTGTGAGCCGGGCACAGCTTTGCACTTTGTCTGTTTTCATGATATGGTGAGTGTTAACCTTTTTTCTGTTTTGTGATTATGTTTTCCTGTCTGTTTGGGGAGACTTATATTGGACTTTTTTGTAGGATATGCAGCGTTTTTTGTACAGAGCTCCCTGAAGAAGCTGATTGGTGAAACACCTGGTGTCGGGGCTCCTGCGGACAGCCGCTTTGGAAGTTTTTTGAGCATTGTTTTCTTGCTTCATGCTGCTTCACGCTGCTTCATGCTGTGTATGTTGCATGTTGCTACCTGCAATTGCCTGTTTCTACCGCCTGCCGCTGCCTTTTGAGTTAAGTAGCATTCTGTTTCTCCCTGTATAAATACCAAAAGTTGGGGCTGGTTCCAGTTCATTTTGCATGCCCCAGTACAGAGGGTTTTTTGACCACTGATGTCACTCTGAGCATATTTCGAGTTAAAGCACTGTTGTGGTGTTATTTGAAGTGCTCATCCTTTCTAAGTATACTGGTGGGAGGTTGGCTGAGGTCTCTTTTCCTCTGTTACTATTGGTATTTTTGATTATTTGCTTTGATTTTGTTTGGTGCAGGATATATTTTATATTTTGTTTTGTTCTCTTGTTTTGTTTTGGGAGTTTTTCTGTTATTTGATACTTTAGAAGAAAGGCAGGATAGGAGCAATATGATAGAGACATTTAAATACCTCCATGGCATAAATCTACTGGAGGGTCTCTTTCAATTGAAGGTACGCTATGCTACAAGGGGACATAGGATAAGACTGAAAGGGGATAGACTCAGGAGTAATATTTGGAAATATTTATTTATGGAAAGAGTGGTTGATATGTGGAAAAATCTCTTATTGGAGGTGATGAATTAAAAAAAGCATGGGACAAACACAAAGGATCTCTAAATGTAAAAAGAGGAATATTGTAGTTGATATGGAATATCAGACTAGATAGGCCATGTAGCTTTTTTCTGCCATCATGTTTCTATGTTTCTAGCAATCTATTAACAGCATTCTAATAACAAGTCAAGACTAATCTGAATACACAGAAAAATGGAACCTAAAAACAGGTTCATCCTTTAAGATATTTGCCTTTCTCCTCACTATCAGTGAACCCTCTTGGGAAAATGAAGTGCAAAATTGCCTTGCTACTCTCAGATCACCTCTTCCGATGAAACCACCACTGCTAAACTCTTTCCTTTATCTGTGTCCAGATAATAGTGGAATGCACAGGGATTTTGAAGGTCCTAGTAGAATTGTGCAGGGTAATTTGCATCCAGGCAAGAAAGAAGTCCAAACTCAACCCTGAGTTCTCCCAGTGATGAGGTGTCTTAAGTATGCACTAGTTGCAAGGAGCTCTTTGCTCTCTGGGAAAGAGTCTGGTCTCTGGAGGCTAGAATAGCAGACTTGAAGGACATAAGGAAGGCAGAGAGTATATAGACAAGACCTACAGCTATGTAGTACCTCCAATCTGGCAGCCACATGACAAGAGAGCATCACCCTAGTGTGGCAGGAAGTGATCCACTAGGCTAGTGCATGCAGAGCGTTCTAGAGACTGCTGCTCATCTTGGATATTCAGCTATTGCAATTAATCATATTGACAATTTTCAAGAAAAGAAAAAGGGGAAAACCAAACCAATTAAGGTTGTAACCAGGCTAACACTTATTGCTTCTGATCCATCTCATTTCTATGTGCTGAGATCGACTTTTCCTCGAACCAAATTATATGACATAGTGGTAGTGTTTCCTAAGATGGAGATACTCTCTAATGCTGCTTGCACTAGCCTAGATGTGGACCTGATATGTATTAATGTTACATAAAAACAGCCCTTCTTCTTCTGAAGACCACCCATCAATGTAGTTATTGTCCCCTGAAGAAGGCTTTGTGCCAAAACACGTGTAGGGCTGACCTTTGAGACTCAATAAAGCTCTATCTTGTAGTGGTGTGGCCCTCCTGCTGCTTCTTGTTCTCACACACCACCTAGACAAAGTTTTAGATAGCACTGTGGAAGAGTCTGCTGTCTTGTACATGTTGGTACTAATGGCATAGGAAAGTGTGAAAGTGAAGTTCTGGAGGCTAAATTTAGGCAATCCAGAACTTCCAGGGTGACATTCTCTGTATTGCTTCTCTTTCTATGCACAGGACCCAAATGCCAGGCAGAACTCTGGAGTCTCCATGCCTGGATGAGATGATGGTACAAGGAAGAGGGTTTTTAATTTGTTAGGAACTGGGAAACATTCTGGGGAAAGGAGGGGCTTTTCCATAGGGATGGGTTCCACCTGAACTGGGATGGAACCCTGCTGCTGGCATTAAACTTTATAAAGGAAGAAGAACAGCTTTTAAATGAGATGATAGGGGAAAGTCGACAGTCACCCAAGAGTGCATGACACGGAAGGATGTATCCTTGAAAGATACTAGCAAAAGAGAGGTTAGGGCATCCCAACAGAGAGGTTCCAGTAAAGATAAATGTAACCCAGATACCCTTAAGTACAGAGCTGAAAGATTCCAAATTACCCTTATCAACTGAAAACCAGATTAATATAAATAAAATAGAACCTCTAAAATGTCTGTATGCAAATGCTAGAAGTCTAAAAAATAAGATGGGAGTGCTAGAATATATAGCACTAAATGAAAGGTTAGATATGACTGGTATCTCAGAGATGTAGTGGAAGGAGGACAACCAATGTGACACTGATACTTGGGTACAAACTATATCGCAATGATAGAGTACATCAAATTGGTAGAGGGGTTGTGCTCTATGTTAGAGAGGGCATTGAGTCACACAGGATTGAAGTGTAGGAAACAAAATATACTGTAGAATCTCAATGGATTGAAATTCCATGTAAAAGGGGGAAGGTGATGGCAGTGGGGGTGTACTACTGACTGCTTGGCCAGAATGAACAAATGGATGATGAAATGCTAAAATAAATCAGGGAAGATAACAAAAGTTACAACACAGTAATAATGGGTGATTTCAATTACCCCAGTATCGACTGTGTCAATGTCACAGCAGGACATGCTAGGGAGATAAAGTTTCTGTATGAAATAAATGACTCTTCTTGGAGCAGCTGGTTAATTAGCTGATAAGAAGGGAAGCTATTTTGGACTTAGTCCTTAGTGGAACACAGGATCTAGTGTAAGAAATAAGGGTGTTGGGGCCACTTGGCAATAGTGATTATATCACGATAGGATTTGATTTAGAAAATGGAGGAAGGACAGCAAGGAAATCCATAGTACTACCTTTTAACTTTCAAAAGGGAGACTATAATACAACGAGAAAAATAGTTAAGAAAAAACTAAAAGGTGCAGCTGCAAAGGTTAAAGATTTACATCAAGCATGAATGTTGTTTAAAAATGCTATCTTGGAAACTCAGACCAGCTGTATTCCACACTTTAAGAATCTTTTTGGGAATGGATGGATGATTAGATGATTCTGATTGGTTTCTGATTTTTGGCAATCTGTGACATCAGTACCAGGCAAAATGGTAGAAACCATTATAAAGAACAAATTTACGAAACATGTAGATAGTCATGGTTTAATGGGAGAAAGCCAACATGCATTAGGCAAGGAAGGTCTTGTCTATTAATCTATTTTCTGAAGGTGTAAATAAACAGGTAGACATTGGTGAGCAGGTTGATATAGTATATCTGAATTTTCAGAAATTCTTTGACAAGGCCCCTCATAAGAGACTCTTGGCGAAGTTAAAAAGTCATGGGATTGGAAGCAGCGTACACCTTGTGGCACTATACAAATGATTAATAGTAGTAGTAGTGTAGAATTGTGGTTCAGGAACTGGTTAAAAGATAGAAAGCAGAGCCTAGGGCTAAATGGCCAATTTTCTCAATGGAGAAAGGTGAATAGTGGAGTACCCCAGGGATCTGTGTTGGGTCTGCTGCTTTTTAACATATTAATAAATGACCTGGAAATGGGAATAATGAGTAAGGTGATCAAATTTGCAGATGACACAAAATTATTCAAAGTTGTTAAAAATCAAGAGGATTGTGAAAAATTGAAAGAAAACCTTGATAAATTGAAAGATTGAACATTCAAATGGCAGATAAAATTTAATGTGGACAAGTGCAAAATTAGTTATCTAGGAAAGAACAACCCAAACTATAGTTACAGGATGCAAGGTTCCACCTTAGAAACCACCACTCAGGAAAAGGATTTAGGCATCCTTGTGGATAATACAGTGAAACCATCCACCCAGTGTGCAGCAGCAGCCAAGAAAGCAAATAGCATGCTAGGAATCATAAGAAAAGGAATGGAGAATAAAACAAAAGATATTATAATGCCTCTGCTTCGTTCCATGGCGTGACCACAACTTGAATATTGTATGCAATTCTGGTCGCCATATCTTAAAAAGTATATAGCTGAATTAGAAAAGGTACAAAGAAGAGTGGCAAAAGAGGTAAAGGGAATGGAAGGATACCCCTATAAGGAGCGGCTTAAAATGTTGGAGCTCTTCAACTTGGAAAAGAGACAGCTTAGGGAGGATATGTTAGAAGTCTATAAATTAATGAATGGAGTGGAACGGGTAAACGTAGATCGGTTGTTTATGCCATCAAAAAGTAGAAAGGCTAGAGGACATGCAATGAAGCTGCCCTGCAATCCATTTAAGACTAATAACAGAAACTATTTTTTTTACTTAAAATGTAATGAAAAGCTGGAATTCGTTACCGGAGGATGCAGTAAAAACTATTAGGGGTATGTTTACTAAACCGTCTTAATGTTACCGGCGCTAGTTACAGCGATAATGTGAAGAATGCCATATAAGGAGTGGGCATTCCGGCAGCAAGGTAGCAAGAATCTGTATCGCGTGATAGTGGGCGCCATGGCACGTTAACGCGTGTTAACCCTAAGTTCATGCCAGCGCAGCATTGGCAGCTATAATGATGTAGCCGACTGGTTACTGCAATGTCAAAGGAGACAGAGGTCATGGGTTTGATCCTGCAGTGGTGTTATGTAAGAAGGCTGTCTGAGGCAATTCCTTTTAATCTAAATCAGTGCTGTCTGAGGAATTTCCTTTTTTAAGTTAAATCAGTGCTGCCAGCAAAAACACCCTCACAGTGCCGTAACATAAGGTGCCCTATAAGGCACTCCATAGGGCACATTATAACGTCACTTATTGCGTGATAATACCACCGGTGCGATGTTAAGACGGTTTAGTAAACATACCGCTAAGTATACCACATCTACTGCTCTCCCCTTGTCAAATTTTATGTTCACCCAATCAAATAAATCGATTTAGATTTGTCTGACAAGACTTACTTTTAGTAAAACCATGTTGTTTTGAATCCCGCAATCCTTTAGATTCCAGAATCTCATTATCCTCAGCTTTAGCAAGGTTTCTATCAATTTGCTAACTAGTCTATAGTTCCCGACCACGTTTTTACTTCCACTTTTATGGACAAGAGCCACATCTGCCTATCTTCAGTTCTTCAGGTTCACTCCCAACTCTAGAAAAGTATTGAAAAGGTCAGACAGTGGAGCCATCAGAACTTCCCTAAATTTCCTTCAGTACCCTCGGATCTATCTCATCTGGCCCCATTGCTTTGTCTACTTTCAGTTTAGCTAGTTCCTCATGAACACAGTCTTCAAAAAAAATCATTAGAGGTCTTCCTCACACCAGTTCCTTTAAGTGCTTGTTTTCTGAGGTCCCATTCTCAGCCCTTCATCTCTGTACACAGAACAGAATTGTTTATTAAGTAATTTTGCTTTATTCTCATCAGCCTCTACATTTTCTTCTTCTTAATCCTTGAATCTCACAATGACACCTTTGTACTTACTCCTGTCTCTAATATATCTAAATATGTACTGACCCTATATTTAACTGTATGGGCTTTTTTTTTCCTTTGTTTTCCTGGCTATTCTACCAGCTTCCTTCAGCTTCTCCAGATATTCTTGTTTGCCATCCTCCTTCTGCAATATCTTATAGTTTATGAATACTAATCTCTTTTTCCTTACCTTTTCAACTACTTCTTTTGAAACCATAGCAGACTCCTTTTCCTCTTAATTTATTTACTTTTAGTTTTGCCCACTGTTATTCTGCTTCCTTCAGATGTTCCCTTAATGTATTTCCCCATCTTGACAAAACTTTCCTAAAATCTAGGACTCTCACTTTTGAATATATCCTTTCTAATACTGAATCACACTATCCAGTGATCACATCAAAAACACTCTCCCCATTTGTAAGCACCAAGTTTAGTATCAGCCCCTCTCACTGTAGAGAATCGAGGACCTTTCTGCTTCTAGAAGATACCACAGCTAAGGTGTCCCAATTAATGTCTGTCAACTTGAAATTACCTAGCAAAGGTGCATCCTCTTTCATAGTCATGTTGTGAATGTCTTCAAGTAAATTATCTATTTCTTCTGCTTTATTCAAAGTCTGTATATCATGCCAATATAAATTATTGTTCCATTTCCTTTTTACGACTAACCCACAATGCCTCCTCCTTACCTCATAAACATTGCAGTTCTGTGGCTTGAACATTATTTTTTTACAATAACAGCTCTCTTCCTCCCTTACTTTCTAACCTGGTAAAGCTACATCTCAGTCATTGCTCTCTGTGTATCATGTTTCCATGACTGTCACTATAGCCGTCAACATCTTCCATTATAGCTTCTAGATATGTATCATATTATAGTCATTAATATATACAGCTCTCCAGATGCTGTTCTATATTTCATTTTGTATGCTATTCTTTAATGTTTTAATTAACTGGGGGCTGTTTACTTGCCTGGGGCTTTGGTCATCCATCTCCAATGATCCTATTTTAAAGCCCTCCTAAGTAGGTTAGCCAGTCTCTTGCAGAAGACACTTCACCTCTCTTTGATATGTGGATGCCATCTCTGCTCAGCAGCCCTTGGAAAATCAAGCCAGAGTCCAGAAAGCCAAAATGCTCTTGACACCATTGACACAGCCAGGCATTCATCTCCACAATGTGAGCCTCTCACCTTCAGCCTTGACCCTTGACAAGGAGGACTGAGAACACAACCTGAGCACCTTTCTGCTTCACCTTTTCTTCCAGAGCCATAAAGACACTTTTGATATGCTCAGGTGGGAACCTAGTTGTATCATTTGTGCTTGAGGACTATCAGCAAACTCTCTGTAATATCTTGGATTTTGACTCCAGGCAGACAGCATACCTCCTGGGATACCATGCTTGGTTGGCAGAAGGATGCCTTTGTACCCTTAGTAAGGGGTCACTGACCACCACTAGACTTTATTTTTTATTTATTTAGTATACATTTGTATACCGCTACTTCCAGCGATCAGCAGCGGTTTTGATTACAGATTGGAAATTGTCAAATCATGACAGGAAATTTTTTGAGGTATAAACACAATGATTAGACAGGAAAGCACAGCACACAGAGAACTATTTTACAGGGAACATGGGCTATGGAGGGTTAAGTGGCTTGCCCAAGACCACAAGGAGCACCTGTGGGACTAGAAACCCCAGTCCTTCCGGCCCAAGGTTGCTGTCCTCTAGTGGGATTTGAACCCCCGACCTTCCGGCCCGAAGTACTTCCTAGTGGCTGTTGATCCTACAGCTTTGGGGTTTTTGAGCTCCAGTGCCTCCTGTTCTTTGTGTTGCCTCTTCCACTGCCAGGATTGCATTCTGCTTCTTCAACTCTAGGGAATCATGATGTTGATTCTTCAGGCTCTAATAATCTGTGTCTAGCTGTCATCATTTTGTACGGTCCCTCTGCCCTTCTACAAGAGAAAACTTAAAAGGGCGACTTGATAAAGTGAGGAATAATGACAAAAATTATTGTAAAAGTCCATATGAGGCATGGGCACTGTTTAAAAATACCACCCTCAAGTCCAGATTAGGTATATTCCACACACTAGGAAAAGTAAAAAAAAAAGACCTAAGGACTGCCAGCATGGTTAAAGGATGAGGAGAAAGAAGCTATTAAGACAAAAGGATGACTATCACAACATAGAACTGAAATCCAGGTAAAGAAAATTGCACTAACAAGTCAGAAGTAAAGCACTACTACTACTACTACTAAGCATTTATATAGCACTACAAGTCATACGCAGCACTGCACAGACATGTAAGAGACAGTCCCTGCTCATCAGAGCTTATAATCTAGTCAAGACAAACACAGAAGGTGTAGGCAGGGATAAAGCAAGGGGAAAGAAAAAGGAGATCAGGTGAGTCAAGATCCAAAAGCAGCAATGAAGAGGTGAGTTTTCAGCCTGGATTTGAAGAGGGTTAGAGAAGGTGCCTGGCGTACAGACACAGGTAGTTTGTCCCAGGCGTAAGGCGCAGCAAGGTGAAAGGAGTGAAGTTTGGAGTTAGCAGTAGAAGAGAAGGGCACAGATAGAAGCAGTTTGCTAGAAGAGTGGAGTTCCTGAGGGGGGTTGTAAGAAGAGACAAGGGGAGAAAGGTAGTGAGGAGCCACAGAGTGAATGCATTTATAGGAGAAGTTTGAACTGGATGCAGAAACGGATAGGGAGACAATGAAGTGACTTGAGGAGTAATATGGGCATGACGAGGCTGGCGGAAGATTAGCCGTGCAGCAGAGTGTTGAACAGATTAAAGGGGAGAGAGATGATTCAAAGGGAGACCAGCAAGGAGCAGGTTACAGTAGTCAAGAAAGGGAGGTGATTAAGGAGTGGATAAGCATTTTAGTAGTGTGTTCAGAAAGGAAAAGGTGGATTTTACTGATGTTATAGAGAAAGAAACGGCAGGTCTTAGCTATCAGATGGATATGTGCGGAGAAAGAGAGAGAGGAGTCAAAGACAACCCCCAGATTGTGGGCTGAGGAAACAGGAAGGAGTACAGAGTTATCCACAGAGAATGAGAAAGGAGGAAGAGGATGGGAGGTTTTAGGGGGAAAGATAAGTTCAGTTTTGGCCATGTCAGAAAGGTAGGCAGAGATCCGGGTCTGGATTGCCGGAGATATTTCAGGCGTAGAGAGGTAGATCTGGGAGTCATCAGCATACAGATGGTACTGAAAGCCATGGGAAGAGATAAGCACACCAAGGGACTGGGTGTAGAGAGAGAAAAGGAGTGGACCCAAGACAGATCCTTGGGGTACACAAATTGGGAGCGGGGTAGCAGAGGAGGAGGAGGAACCACCGGAACACACACTGAAAGAGCGATGGGAGAGATAGGAGGAGAACCAGGATAGTACAGAGCCCCTAAAACCAAGCGAGGACAGGATATCGAGGAGAAGGTTGTGGTCAACAGTGTCAAAAGCAGCAGAGAGGTCAAGAAGGATGAGGACAGAGTAAAGGCCCTTAGATTTGGCCAGGAACAAGTCACTGGAGACTTTGGCAAGAGTCGTTTCAGTAGAGTATAAAGGACAAAAGCCAGACTGTAAGGGATCCAGGAGGGCATGAGAGGAGAGGAAGTCAAGACAGTGGCGGTCAACTTCATGTTCAAGTAGTTTAGAAATGAAGGGAAGGAGAGAGATGGGTCGATAATTAGAAGGACAGGTGGGATCAAGTGATGGTTTCTTGAGGAGAGGTGTGACCACAGCAGGGACCACAGCAGGGACCACACAGAGGTGTGACCACAGCAGGGACCACAGCAGGGACTGCAGGGACTGTTGCAGTGGAGAGCGATAGGTTGAGAATATGAGAGATGGAAGGGACAACGGTGGAGGAGATGGGGCTTAGGAGATGGGTGGGAATAGGATCAGAGGAGCAGGTGGTGAGTTTGGAGGAAGAAAGAAGGTGTGCAGTTTCCTCTTCAGAGATCGCAGGAAAGGAAGAGAGGGTAGCAGAGGTAGGGCAGAGATAAAGTGGTCAAAAAAGCAATGTAAAAGAAGTATACCATAGAGGCAAAACAAGAAAACTTCTCTTTAATAAACCAAACATTAGAATTTAAAAAAAAGAAAAGAATCCCCCATCTTCTGCATTTCAAAGAGAACTCGTATTGCATGCAACATGAAATTTGCCTAAAAGACTTGCTGGATCTATTTCCTGGTGAGTAGCAATAACAATTATTGTAAATGTTCATTACAGTCAACAAGGGAGGTGAGCATTATGAAAACAAAAGTACAGTTGCTCAGTTAAATACAATATTTATGCTCACTACTGGGTAAAAGTTTGAAGCCAACAGTACAAAGGTTAATTACCATCTACTCCATTTGTAACTGTGTGGGATGAAGAAGCCTTTAGTAAAAATCTGTGTGATCAAGCTAAAAGTATTTTGAAATACAAAGATGCCATTTAATATTTGACTATAAAATCCAGCTAAAATAGCATGCACTCATTTTAATTCAAATCCAGGGATATTACTCAATTTTAATTGAACTCTAAGGAGTTAATTTTATGAAAGATTTTTCACATGCATATGCCAGTATACACACGTAAAAGGCCTCTTATAAAATAACCTCAAAACTAAAAGTATGCATGGTGCAATTAGGCGTGCACTTGCACATGACCTTAGAGAACGTGTACTCCAGGGAAGAGACTGGGCAGAGTATGGGCAGAGACGTGATGTATGTTTTGGAATTTACTGGCTAGTAAGAGGACTCCAATTGAAAGAATGCTGACTTGAAAATACACATGTTTTTTTAAATTTAGATATTTTGAAATGATTACATCACCAAATTCATAGAATGAACAAAGAAAACTGGGAAAACCTCATAAGCAATTAAATCACATAAAAGAGCTTATTAAGCCCACATATTAGAGGAGGAGTAACAAAGAAAAACTCTCATCTGCACGCGACATTTTTTTTAATCCATCTGTAACAATCCTGCTTGATCAAAATCAAGAACCATGAGCTTTTAGAAACTTCTCTAATTGTAGTGGATCAAAGAAGCTGTACCTTTTCCCTTGATACATGACCAGGCATTTACGCGGGAATTTAAGATAGTACGTAGCTCCCAAAGTTAAAACACGAGGTCTCAACTCTAAGAAAGCCTTGCGTCTCATCTGTGTTTGCCTGGACACATCAGTGAAGATACTGACTCTTTGTCCATAAAACAACACATCTCTTTTCAAAAAAAAATATTTCATTATCACACTTTTATCTAATTCTGAAACAAAAGTAACCACCAAAGTAGCACGCGCAGAACTATCATCAGAGGAAGATTCCAAGAAATTTGACAAATCCAAACTATCTAATTCTGTGACCTGGCCTAGCTCTCCCTCAGCTGCTACACCACTCCTGTTGCCTTGAGGCAAATAGTAAATATTACTAATTAGTAACACTTCCTTTAAATACTTATCAAAAAGTATAGTTGGAGAAAGATAATGAGTCACTGGGAAATTAAGACCTCTAATATTGCATGCATGAAAAGCATTCTCTAACTGGCGATGGCAATATAAATTGTCCTTAATGGAAGTTGTTGAGGCAATATGAAGAGTGCTCAGCTGACCTTCGAGCTTCACAAGATTCGCCTCTGTTCCTTCCAACCTTAAATCCTGTTCAGAAAATTTAGCAACAGAATCCTCGGTAAACTCCTGAAATTGAGATAATGTGCCCGTTAATACTGCCTCCATCCAAGACATCACAGCTCAGACATCCCTCAAAGAGACGTCCCGACCGACATGCTCCCCCCATGCTACCAACTGTAGGTGCCGGGAACTGCAAAACCTTCAGCATAGATGCCTCAAGAGGGGTCCCGGGCTGAGCAACCAGAAGAGGGGAAACAGGCTCCGGGAGAGAAGGGGAGGAAGAAAACTGTACAGGAGAAACTTCCCCAACCTCCAAAGTCAAAAAGTCATATGGGAGGGGTTGTGTTAAACTCCCAACGGGTTGCAATAAAGCAGAAGAGTCTAAACTTACAGTTGTTGAAGGGGATAGAAACGCTTCCTCCATTCCTCTCCTTATCAAAGGACCTTCCAGTTTTGATGATTTCATAATCAAAGTGGATGGCAATAAGATCTTCTTCTTTCTCTTCCCCATCCTCAGCAACTAGACTCCCCTTACTCTTGTTTATTGATGCACTGAAGGGATGTATCCTGCTCTGTTGGACACGTTCCTTTGGGCACGCACCCGCAGGAACATGCCTGCGACTGCATCCCGTGGTCAGGACCAATCTTTTATAGTCCCTGGCAGTGCCAGTCACAATGCTGTGGAGCATGCAGGATAGGGACAGCTGCAACAAATGAGCTCCTCACTCCTGGCATCCCGCGGTCAGGGCCAATCTTTTATAGCCCCTGGTAGCGCCAGCCGCAATGCTGTGGAACACGTAGGATCGGAACAGCTACAACAAATGAACTCCTCTCTCTGAAAATATGCAAGTTAACTTTTTTTTTATTATTATTGTTATAAGTAGTTGAAGTTCAATCATTCAGAGGGTGAATATGATATTGAAAATGAAAAAGACGGGATGGAATGTAATGAAGATTTATCTATACTCCCCTTATTTAGTAAGTCTGACTTAAAAAATACTTTCTCATTACAGTGTTTTCTATGGTTGTTTGGAATTTATAGAATATGCACATAGTCAAGTTTTTTACATGCTAACATTTACACCCGCTCATAAGCAGGCTCAGATGTCCATGACTTCCATCTAGCCTGATCTCTCCTGGATTTTTGCTAGTATTTTATAAAGATATATAGTGTCACAACCAGGTGGGCAGGCTATTGCCTAGGGTAGCAGGTCTGTCTGCCTGATGATGTTCAGGAAGAATAAGTAGTTGTAGACATGAGTGGTTCAGGTAAATTAGGGTTTTATTTCCCCTCCCGGGGTCGGATTTCTCAAATGCACAACACAGGAACTTAAGACAATAAAGCCATACTCTCTGGCATGTTATAAAGGATATAATAATAACTTCTTCTTGCTTCTTAATTAAATGATAGGCATAAGGACACAATTACTCAGCACATAATTCCTCTGTAGACAAACAGGCACTCTTGACTTTCACTGCTAGGCTCCAGCAATGCACAATCACTGCTTTAACATAAAGAGGTAATTTTGTCTGAGATAATTAACGTACAGTCCATTGGATCATCACATGAGCTTTCACTATCATAATCAATGAGCATGGGTTCATGCTTACTTTCAGAAGGATAAACGTTTTCCTTGTTACAGAACGTTTGTACATCTCCTTGCAATGTCTCGTCATGGAGCTTATCTGACCAGCTCTCTCTAGGGCTGTAATTGCTGCTACCGTATTTATCAGAGTGTGAGAGAGGAGAGACCCACCATTCAGGATATTCAAAACATACCTTCTTATAGGAACTTTTCCCTTTAGAATGTCTGTTTGTTCTAACTTCAGGCTTTGGCAGTGAATAAAGGAATTGTTCTCCCTTGTCAGCACAGGTCTTTACTCTGTGAATCCTTCTCTGATGTTTAGGCCTTTCACACACTTCCTCTTCAGACATGCACACATCGTCTATAGAATACCTCTCCCTTTCAGGGACTTGTAAATGCTCCCATGTTAGCTCTCTAGCCAAATCCTTCGGTTGGCTTTCACAGCACGGCACCCACCTTGGACTTTTCCTATGAGACTTTTGAGCATTAACCCTCCAGGTATTTCTGCTGCCAGTAAACTTCCTTAAATCTGGTTCAGAATCACTTTCCAGCTCCCAGCTCCCAGATACATACTGTTTCTCACTCTTTCAGGCTTCCTTTCACTCTGGACAGAACTTTGCATCTGAGTTTCAAACTGCGTCACAGCAGATGAACATTCACAGCTGTTCTCTGATTCCTCTGCTCCTGGCTGCTGGCTTCGCTGTTCTCTCTGTCCTTCCCGTTCTGCCTGTTCTGGCTTTCCTGAGTGTTTCTTATAATGCTGATTAGCCCTTCCTCTACTCAGGTGAAAGCTATTAGGAACTAGGGACTCCTTGCTAGTTGGGCGGGGTTGCAAACCTCGTGGCTGGGTTTGTTTATGTTGCCCCTGACAGCTACTGCTCATATGGCTTGCCTGCCTGTCAGCTTCTCACCTAGTTCTCACAGAATCCTGTGTTTTTAAGGCAAAGGATGGATCTTCCTCATTACAATAGGCACCAGTGTGTCTTTATAAAATAGCTTAAATATAGGTGCCTATATGGTCTTCAAGCTTAGGTGACCTATTGAAAGATTAGCTTCTAAATGTAGCAAATCAGTAAAGAAAAGAAAAAAAAAGAATAGGAACATTTCTGGTATTTTAAGGTAGTTGCATTTAAAATAGACATGAGGAGGGCTATTTTTAGAGATTTGCCTGGCCTGTGTTTGAATGCTCAGAAATCTGAACTATTAGTGTTTGAGGTATGGCCCAAGGTGGTTGATGTGAGGCTGCTATGAAAAAAGGACATACAGAATCTGGGGGTGATAAGGGATGTTTGTCTGGATCTTCACTCACAGGTGTTGAACGTGGTTCAAGTATGTACAGTAAGATGCACCTGGTGGGACAGTTATGCCCTTTCCTGGATGAAGGGGTACTGTGCCTATTGATTCAGACCTTGGTAATGTCTGCGATGGACTATTTTAATCTACTGTACTTCAAAGATTGCCTACGTGCCAGTTGCAGAAGCTGCAGGTTGTGCAAAATGCAGTGTCAAGAGTGATATCGGGGCGTAGTCGAAGAGAGTCAGTAGCGGATGTATTGAGCCAGCTTCACTGGCTCCCAGTTGAGCAGTGGTGTGTATTTAAGCTCCTCTTGGTGACCTTCAAGGCCTTACGCCTGGAACAAATTACCTGTGTCTGTACGCCAGGCACCTTCTCTAACCCTTTTCAAGTCCAGGCTGAAAACTCACCTCTTCGCTGCTGCTTTTGGATCTTGACTCACCTGATCTCCTTTTTCTTTCCCTTGCTTTGTCCCTGCCTACACCTTCTGTGTTTGCCTTGACTAGATTGTAAGCTCTGATGAGCAGGGACTGTCTCCTACATGTCTGTGCAGCACTGCGTATGACTTGTAGTGCTATATAAATGCTCAGTAGTAGTAGGAGGAGGAGGAGGAGGAGGTGTTGAAGTGGAACTAGCCAGGCTGGGAGTTGTGGTCTAGTCAGGGCCTGTGTTTAGTGGACCCTAGCCCTCAGCAGGTATGGCTGAGGAAATGGTGGGAGAGGTGTTTTGCAGTGGCGGCTCCTCTATGGTCGAATAAGCTTTTAGTTCACTTGCAGCAGGAACAAAATCCGATGGCCTTTAGAAGAGTAGTGAAGAATTTTTTGTTTCCTCAGTCAAGGTAGGGTGGGCTGAAGGGTTGGTTTATGGCAGTCAGGCAGTTGGGCGGCAAGAGAGGGGAGGGGATAAAGGGATTTTAGTATTTGTTATGTTAGGGTCTTGTATGTTTTTATATTATATGCTGCCTTGGATGCCTTTCGGTATATGGCTGGATAGAAATGTTTTTAAATAAATACACTGTACACCTACTCTTTCATGGTTGTAATGGAAGCTTCAGCTCTTTTTAGGAAATCTCTCTCTTCAGCTCTCTTGGTGGATTAGTGGAATGATCTGTCTCTTTCTGCACATTCCTGCCATTGCTGCTTTCTCCTTCCCTCATTTCTTTCTTTCTATGACCATTTAATTTTCCACACCTGCCCTTCCCGAGCATTATGATATTATCAGACTGTATTGTCAGCTCCATGGGGCAGGAAGGGAGGGGGAGGAGGGGAGGGGGAGGAGGAAGGAGGGGGAGGAGGGGAGGAGGAGGAGGGGGGGAGGGAGGAGTGTATAGACCCATAGGCAGATTATGAACCACCACACAACCCACTCTCTGGGGCTCAGGTGAAAACAGGACCACCCACCAATAGATCCACAGTCTACCTCCCTGCAATGGCAGCAGCAGAGAGGACCAGCAACCCCAGTCCAGCTGGGGAACAGACAAAGCAGTACACATCCATAACGCAATAGCAGACAGACAGCAGGCCTGGAAATGCTCAGCTGCCCCCACCATTACCTGACATTCTCCAGCAGCAAGCCTTCAGCCGCTGCACCCTGCATGGTGTTCCAGCAAGACACATACTAGCTGCAGACAGTCCGCCAGCTAGTCCATAGTCCTGGAGAAGATGCATGTACCCAGAACGTGGATGTCAGCATACACACTAAGCAGATAAATCAGTGATTGGGCCCCAAAAGGAAACCCATAAATATCACATGAAAGAAATGCTAAATAGCACTATGGGGGAACCTAGCCATGCCATGGTCACTGCTCAGTCAGGGTGAGAGTTACCTCCCAGCAGGACATGCTATGGCCACCCTGTTCGTGCAGGTGGAGGCCGGGAACTACAATGTCCAAGCCATTGCCCTATACCGTGTGCAGATGCATCCAGGCCAGGCCACCCTATCCAGGCTATTCCCACAGTACCTTGCTCCTCATTATGCACATTGGCAGGCCAATACTGGCAACAGTGCTAGCAGTGTGGGCTGTGGAGGGTGTTGGCAGCCACCACACACTGGATAGACAGACACACACTCCTCACACCTATGCCAGCATTGTGCAACTATAGAGGTGTTGGGCAGCCCAGGCCACCACACAAGTCCTGGGCACAGTGCAGTGGTAAACACTGTCAGACACAAGACCTGTAGCACACTCCACAGACATCAGAAAGGTTGCTATGATGCAGCTCACTCAAAAAAGTGTACCTAACCTAGGAATTGCTATCTGCCAGTAATCATAGCAACCTTTTGATAGATGTGTACCATATTCCCCGGTTTAGGGTGGCATTACTAAGGTATGCAGGTGCTAGTATTGGGAGATGCACGCAGAGCCCAAAGTCCTGCCTCCCCAGGAGGCTTTGGATAATGGGGCCTGTGGGTGCGGGTGTGTCTACCCCTGTTGGCTGCTGCTTTACGGCAGAGGTTCCAACTCCAGTCCTGCGGTGCAAAACACTGTTCGGGTTTTCATGCTGTCCCTCATGAATATGCATGAGATACATCTGCATACCATGGGGGTGGCGCATAGAAATGCAGCACAGGCATCTTTATCAGAGGCAGCATGGAACTGGAATGGTGTTTGGCCCTCCAGGACTGCATTTGGGAGGCTCTGCTCTAGGTAATGTGCATGTGTATGGTGTCTGTGCTCTGTAGGGTAAAATGTAGGTGTCTTGGGCATGTTTACATCTTCTGCAATAAAGGTGCTGTCTGTATTAGCACGTTGTAGTAGTGGGTAAAATATGGGGACTGGGTTGGCGGGAACCACAGCTGGGACTTGAACCTGTGACCCTCTGCTTCTGAATACACTGGTTTTGTGCACTGCTCCACCTTGTTGTCACAGAGTCAGTTCATTCCTTGGTGATACCATGACTGTTCATCAGACAGGGCCCATCTGTTGCAGTACACGGCACCCACCTACACAGGGCTAGGCCACGGTCTGCTCTGGGCAGCTGCCACTGCCCCCTCCACCACCAGTATCCCTCAGCCACCATGCTGACATGCCCTTCTGCTGGTGGTGCGCAGTCTCAGGCCATCCAGTGTGCAGGTAGGCGGCTGCCTATGGTGCGGGTTCTGGGGTAGGGGTGCCTGCATAGGTGTCCACGCTTCCCCCCAGCACCGCCTGCCAATGTTCCGTGCCCTTGGGGGTAGCTGCTGGGTACTATCCCCTGTGACACTGTGGGAAACACAGTCGTGCCCATGTTGGGCCTTCAGCAGTTGCTGTCTGGCTGCTCTGCTGCTTCAGCATTTGTATGGGCCACCTAGGCATCGCCCTAGTCTGAACTGTGGCCCAGCTGCACCACAGCATGTGCTGCCTGCAGCCCTCTGTATCCCCTTCTCCGGCATCTGTCCTGTTGCCATTCCGACATGCCCGCCCTGATGTTGCGGGACATGTGCACGCCATAGGAACCCTGTCCAATGTTGGAGAAACCCCTGAGCAGCGCTATTTCACTGTGGGCTCATTCACCTTGTATGGGGACGGATTATAGACCCTTCCACGATTTATATCTGTTCTATGGAGCTTACTCAGGGGGGGGGAGGGGTTGATGTTTCTCATTGATATCACTATTGGCCAGCTTGGTTATGTTTTTTTTCCAGTTTGTTGGGGTCATTTTCAGTGTTTATGTGCCCTTTTGTTCTGTGCACATGTATCACACTTATCACTTTTTTTTTTGGTTTCCCTGCCTGGGCTGTACATTGCTGACACTGAAATGGTTTCTCTCCCCTGTAATGTGCATTTAGCGGCAGGTTTTCATTCGCGTTGGAATTGAGCTCTTCAGATCAGCGCGTTAGTGTGAAGGGAGCCTCTCCCCGCCCACTCTCCGCCCATTGACCCCTTCTCTCCGCCCTCTCTCCACCTTCTGTGGTGTTTTACCACGCCACGGGAGTTTACGATCGTTAACTACGGTTAACGCGCGTTATGTAATGTTATCGATCGTAAGCACGTCATAATGCGCGTTATGATGCGCTTACGATCATTAATATTACATAACGCGCGTTATTTACGATTACCGCAGTTTAGTAAACATACCCTTAGCATTAAATAACTAACTAACTAAATAAATAAATGAATAAACTACTATAGTCCATTTTCTTCTTTTAGAGATCTTCTGTGTTTGTCCCATGCTTTCTTGAATTCAGATAGGAGCTGATTCAGAACCGGACACACAGAGTTAGCTGGGATTCTGATCCCACTGGGCATGTCTAGCCCCATGGGATCAGAATCGCGCCCAGGCCTGTACATGCAGGCCGAAACCCTGATTCAGGTCAGCCTGCATGTACAGGCCTTCCCCAGCTAGCTCAGTCAGGGCTTTTCAGTACAGCTGTGGTGCCATGGCATCCGGTTGTCATGGCACCGCGGCTCCATTCAAAAGCCGTGATCCCCGGCCACCGGCTCAAAAAGTGTTTTCTCCACTTCCCGATTCTTGATTTGGCCTCCCAAGGCCAGGGTTGGGTTTCAGGAAATGTCCTGTGCCCCCTCCTGCCCTTTCTGAGCCATGGGCCCATCGTCTCCCACCGACTACGGGAACTTATTCCACTTCCAAGGTGGAATAAGTTCTCCATTCAAGCCACCGGCCCTGGATGTACAGGGCCAACATTGGAATCAGCCCTGTACGTCTGGGGCTGATGATCACCCACTGCCCGCCCTAACCCCGCCCAAATCCGCCCCTTTCCCACCCCATCTAACTTTCCTGCACAATGCACGGGAAAGTTAGATGGGATCGGGAGAGGGCATGAATAGCAGGGGGACATTCATCCCCACTATTCGTGCCTGGGAATGACCCTGATATTGTCCTCATCTCTGCTACCCTCACTGGGAGACTATTCCATGCATATACCACTCTTTCAGTAAAGAAATATTTCTGCATAATACTCCTAAGTCTATCCCCTTTCACTCTCGTCCTGTCTCCTTGTTGCAGAGCTTACTTTTAATTGAAATAGGCTCTCCTCCTGTGCATTTATGCCATAGAGGTATTTAAATGTCTCTATTATATCTCTTCCATCTCACCATTCATCTATAGTATACATCTTGAGATCTGTAAGTCTGTCACCATATGGTCTATAATGAAGACCATTTTGATAGCCACCTTCTGCACTGTCTCCATCCTGTTTATATCCTTTTGAAGGCATAGAGGCCAATTCCATTCGGGGCACGTCTGGCCTATCCGGATGTCAGGAGTCTGGACGGACAGAATTTGCACCCGATTCTGATCCCACAGGGGCTATACATTCCCATGGGATCAGAATCAGGTGCAACAAACCTGGAGAGGCAAGACGTGCCCCAATTCTGCCCATTGTACATTCAGTCCTATCCTCGTATACATCACCCGAGCTCCTGCATGGAGCCTGTGCCGTGGCATCCCATCACCATGACACCGGGACACCATGCTGGAACCCTGATTGCTGGCAAGCCTTTAACCCTCTGATATCCCCACTGCCTGTCCCCCAATTGGGTCTGTCAAGGCCAGGATCCTGTGGCGAGAATCCCACTGTCATGCTCACCACATCTGTGCTGCCCTGCCATGCTGTCCTCCCACGTCGGGAAGGCTTATTCCACCTCCAAGGTGGAATAAGTCTCCCATCTAACTAAGTGGAATAAGCCCTGTATGTCCCGGTTGAGGATCATGGCTTGGCCTGCCCTCGCTCCTCCATCTGCCCACCCCCTTCCGCCTTGGTACAGAGCTCCCCGCACATCTCTGCTGTACATGCGGGAAGCTCTTAGGGGAGAATTGGACCCAGGCATTTAGTTGGGAATATGCATCCAACCCAGACATATATCCCTGATTTGGAATGACCCCCATACTCTCCAGTCTGAAATACTCACAGAGGGCTGGAGAAAGGCAGATGTGGTTCCTCTACACAAGAGCGAAAGTATGGAGGAGATTGGGAACTACAGGCTAGTTAGTCTGACCTCTGTAGTGAGTAAATTAATTGAAAAGCTGCTAAGACAAAGGATATCACAGTTTCTGGAATCCAATGCTTGCAGGATCCAAGGTAGCATAGTTTTACTAGAGGAACATCTTGTCAGACAAATCTGATTAATTTCTCTGCCTGGGTAACCACAGAGTTGATTGAAGGAAAGCACTAGGTGTGATGTACACAGATTTTACTGTAGCTAAGCCTTTGACACATTTCTGAATAAGTGGATTATAAATAAACTGAGAGTCCTTGGATGGATCCTAATGTGACTGACTGGGTAAAAAAAATTCACTGAGTGGGAGGCAACAGAAGATAGTGGCAAATGGGAGTTCACTTTGAGGATAAAGGCATTACCAGTGATGTGCCGCAGGGATCAGTTCTTGGATCTGTTCCGTTTAACATTTTTGTAAACAATCTTGCTGAAGGTAAGGTTTGCCTCTTTGCAAATGATGCCAAGATCTGCAATAGGGTGGGCATCCAAGAAGGTATGGATATAATGAGGAGGGATCTTTCAAAGTCTGAAGAATGGTCGAGAATTTGGCAGCTAAGATTTAATGCTAAAAATGTATAATCATGCATTTGGCTCCATGAAAGAAGGGTAGGACCTATGGGCGATCATATGCGATGATCTTAAGGTGGCCGAACAGGTAGAAAAGGCAACAGCAAAAGCCAGAAGGATGCTTGGGTTCATAGGGAGAGGAATGGTCATTAGGAAAAAGGAGATGATAGTGCCTTTGTATAAGTGTCTGTTGAGACCACATTTTGAGTACTGTGTACAATTCTGAAGACTGAACCTTCAAAAAGATATAAATAGAAAAGAGTCAGTGAAGAGGGTGGCTACTAAAATGGACATTGGCTTTCATCATAAAGCATATTGGGGCAGAATTAGAGATCTCAATAGGAGAGTGGAAATATGATAGAGATATTTATTTTTTTAATTATATTTTTATGAAACAACTCATACAATCCAGCCCACTTCAAGAACAGCCTCATAAACAATAAAGAAAATATAATAACACCCAGATCCTCAGATAAACATTATAACCCCTTTTTACATAACACAGGAGCAGAAACAAAAATAAAGAAGTCATCTCACCCAGGGATGGCTCTATAATGAGGCGGAGTGAGGTGGTAGCCTCAGGCAGAAACTTTTGGGGGCAGCAAAAAAATGCCCCCAAAACAGCCTCCTCACTCTGCCTTCAGATTTGAAAAAAAAAAAAAGTAGACAAGCTGCTGCCACTGTTCAACCGCGGCTCCTGTGTCCTACAGAGCTGCAGCTGTGATAGCAGTAATAATTTAAAATTAAAACAAAAATGGTGTGGAGCCTTCTGGCCCTATGGAACCTCTGCTACTGCATCCTGCTCTAACATCACTTCCTTTTGGGAGTGACAGAGCGGGATGCAGCAGCAGCAGGGGTTCCATAGGGCAGGAAGACTCCACACCAGTTTTGTTTTAATTTTAAATTATTACCACTATCACAGCCACTGAGAGATGTAGGACCACAGCTGCCAGGGGAAAGAGGGGGACAGGAATGGAGCTGACATGAGGGGGAAAGTGATAGCTTGAAGGGAGCTGGCACAGGGGAAAGAGATGGCTGGAAGGGGGCTGACAGAGGGAGAAAGAGAGGGCTGGAAGGGTGCTGACATGGGGGGAAGGAGCTGACAAGGGGAAAGAGCTGGTTGGAATGGAACTGACAGAGGGAGAAAGAGAGGGCTGGAAGGGTGCTGACATGGGGGGAAGGAGATGGCTAGAAGGGAACTGACAGAGGGGGAAAGAGATAGCTGGAAGGGAACTGACAGAGGGGGAAAGAGGGGGCTGGAAGGGAGCTGACAAGGGGGAAGGAGATGGCTGAGAGAGAACTGACAGAGGGGGAAGAGGGGGCTGGTAAGGAAATGACAGGGGAAAGAGATGGCTGGAAGGGAACTGACAGAGGGGGAAAGAGGGGGCTGGAAGAGAGCTGACACAGGGGAAGGAGATGGTTGGAAGGGAACTGACAGAGGGGGAAAGAGGGGGCTGGAAGGGAGCTGATAAAGGGAAAGGATATAGCTGGAAGAGAACTGACAAAGGGGGAAAGTGGGCTCTGGAAGGGAGCTGACACAGGGGAAGGAGATGGCTGGAAGGGAACTGACAGAGGGGGAAATAAGGAGCTGGAAGGGAGCTTACACAGGGTAAGGAGATGGCTGGAAGGGAACTGACAGAGGGGGAATGAGGGGGCTGGAAGAGAGCTGACACAGGGGAAGGAGATGGCTGGAAGGAAACTGACATGGGAGGAAGGTGGGGGCTGGAAGGGAGCTTACAGAGTGGGAAAAGGGGGCTGAAAGGAGCTAGTAGATTTGGTCTTGTAGATCTTCAGTGACTTTTGTAGGGTTTTATATTAGTTCCCAATATGCATGGTACTGCAGAATGTTTGCTGTTAGTGAGATGACCAGAATCAGATATATTTTTAATATATTGAGTTCTGTGGGTGAATGTCCTATTCTGCTCTATACCCATTGTCGAGTAAGAGTTTTCTGTGTATGCAGAATCTATATTAAAAAAAGAAAAAGTGAGAACCATAATGCAGTTTATGACAGAACAAAATTAGTTATAATTTGGTCTTATAAACTGTGCTGCTGTTCTCACTTTTTTTGTAAGCTCCTTGGTGTGCGATCATCTTGAATTTGTATTTCCTTTGTTTTTTTTTATGGAATATATATTTATGTTAACACCATGCTGGTCCAATATGCAGTTTCAGGAGTTATGTTGGGGTTGTCAAGTCCTTCTTGGTGTTTAAGTTGGCGTGGGAGGTGTTCTTTTGGGGTCACAAAGTCTTTCTTGTTTTTTCAGAAGGTGGAAAGTGTTGTGTTGGGGCACCAAGTGGCTCTTGTTTTTGTGGAAGTGGGAGATGCTGCATGGGTGCTATTGAGCCCATTTTATTTGGCATATTTAGCAGCAGGTTTTCTAGGTTCTTCCTTGGGAACATATGAACATAAGAACAAAAGAAATGCCATACTGGGTGAGACTAAGGTCCATCATGCCCAGTAACCTGTTTCCAGCAGTGGCCAATCTAGGTCACAAGTACCTGGATTGCATGTATATGTTTGGAGGCCACCATTTTAGATTGGTTGCATATACATTTTAAACAAAGTATACTAAATTTATGCAAAGGATGCTACAGTGAATCTCCACACATGCCCTGCATCATCCTCATGCTGCCCCTGGGGGGACGTAGGTGGGGGGGGGGGGGTACTGGGAGGTGGAGGTAAAGCAGAAACCTCAGATTGGGACCAGCATGATCAGAAAATAAAATGGTCAGACCACAAAGATAGAAGATAATTTTATTTTCAATTTAATGATTACATTGGTGCTATCTTTATATTTTATACAGTACATGAAAATGCATCTCTTTCTATTTCTATGGTATTGCATGTATGCAGAATCTGACTTTTTGGGGTTGCAGTTTAATTGTTATCTACATATGTTTATTTTTAGGTTATAGTCACTTATTCTATACTTGCTGAGGGTCTGTGTTCTGAGTGTGTGTCCAAGGCAAGGGGGTATGTTTACTAAACCGTTTTAATGTGCGCTCTGAGATGTTATTTTTATTTATTTATTTATTTATTTAACTATTTCTTTTATACCACCCCTTCCAGAGATCAAGGGCGGTTTACATATAACAGATTAACAGTCTTGTACACATGTGTATACATTTTACATAGAACAATAGAAATCAACTAATTACATTGAACAATAAATTTAAACTTTGTAGGTATTAAAGCAAAACATCAAACTTTATACAAATGTGTATTTACAGCGTGTGGTGTGTGTGATATATGGGGCAGATATTGGTGTAGGTGCTGGAATTTAATTCCTTTTTTTGTCGTTTTTGGGGCGTGTATGAGGGGGGGGGGCAGGCTTGTGGTTACATTGTTGGGGTTAAAGGAGCTTGTGCGTGTGTAACCACGTTTGTTGTGGAGCTAGCTTTGGGGGAGTAGGGGATTTCGAAGTGTTCAGTGAACAGGTAGGTCTTTAATTCTTTCCTGAATTGGATGAGGTCTCTAATGGTGCGAAGTTCAATAGGGAGGTCGTTCCAGAGTGCAGGAGCAGTGAATGAGAATGCTCTGGAGCTAGTGGTATTCTTAGTTTTCCGGATGGCTTTTGGTATGATAAGGGAGTGGGCTGCGTTTTGTCTGAGGGCCTTGTTGATGTTGGAGTGTGCAGTAGTGTGGATAAGTGTGAGGGGGTTATGTCATTTATGAGTTTATAGGTTGTTAGGATAATTTTATATTTGATTCGGCTGTTTATAGGGAGCCAGTGGAGTTCCAGCAGTATTGGGGTTACGTGGTCTGTTAGGCGAGCTTTGGCAATTACTTTTGCACAGATGTTTTGTGCTCTTTGTAGAAGGTATGTGCTTTTTTGAGGAAGGCCTATTAGGAGACTATTGCAGTAGTCGAAGTGAGGGGTGATCAGTGTACTTACTACGGATCTAAAGTCTTGTGTTTCGAGGAGTGGCCTTAGATGCTGGATAGTTTTGAGTTTATAGAAAATGGTTTTTACTGTTTGTTTTATGTGCGGTAGCATGGTGAGAGTGTGGTCTATTATTACTCCTAAGTATAAGGTACCTTATCGCGCGATTATGGCGCTTTTTAAGGCGCACAGGTACCTTATCGCGTGATAACGCGTGCAGCGGTGCAAACGAGCGCTGAAGGCGGGGAAAGGCTCCCGGAGGGCGGAGGAAGGCTCCCCAGGGGCGGAGAGAAGGGGTCAATGGGTGGAGAGTAGGAGGGGAGAGGCTCCAGGCACACTAATGCTGTGAAATCCGAGGCTGAAAACTAACGCCAGTGAAAACCTGGCGTTAGAGATGATTTAAAGGGAAGAGAAACCATTTTTGTCAGCAATGTACAGCAAAATCAGGGAAACCTACAAAAAAGGTGATAAGTGTGATACATGTGCACGAAACAAAAGTGCAAATAAACATTGAAAATGACCCCAACAAAATATAACAAAAACATAACCAAGCTGGGCAATAGTGATATGAATGGGAAACATTGAAAAACACTCCCAAGAAAGCTCCATAAAAAGTATATGAATTTTGGAAGGGTCTACGCTCCATCCCCATACAAGGTGAATGATCCCACAGTGAAATAGCACTGATCAGGGTTTCCCTCTCCATTGGACAGGTTTCCTAAGGCGTGCAAATGTTCCACAACAGCAGGGCGGGCATGTCGGAATGGGCAACTGGACAGATGCTGGGAAAGGGGACACAGAGGGCTGCAGACGGCACATGCTGTGCTGCAGCTGGGCCACAGTGCGGACTAGGGTGATGCCTAGGTGGCCCATAGGAATGCTGAAACAGTAGAGCAGCCAGACAGCAACTGATGAGGGCCCAGCATGGGCACGAGTGTGCTTCCAACAGTGTCACAGGGGATAGTACCCAGCAGGTACTGTGGGACCTGGCACTGCAGTACCCCCAAGGGCACAGAACATTGGCAGGCGGTGCTGGGGGGAAGCGTGGACAGCTATGCAGGCATGCCTACCCCAGAACCTGCACCATAGGCAGCCGCCTACCCGCACAATGGATGGCCTGAGACTGCGCTCCACCAGCAGCACCAGCAGTCGGTCATGTCAGCAGGGTGGCAGAGGGGTACTGGTGGTGGAGGGGGCAGTGGCAGCTGCCCAGAGCAGACCATGACCTAGCCCTGTGTAGGTGGGTGCCATGCACTGCAACAGACAGGCCCTGTCTGATGAACAGTCATGGTATCCCCAGGGAATTCACTGTCTCTGTGGCAACACGGTAGTGCAGTGCATGCAGCCAGGGTGTTCAGGAGCAGATGACAGGTTCAAGTCCCAGCTGTAGTTCCTGCCAACCCAGACCCCATATCTTACCCACTACTATAACGTGCTAATACAGGCAGAACCTGCAGTGCAGATGATGTAGACATGCCCAAAACACCTACATTTTACCCTACAGAGCACAGACATCATAAACATGCGCATTACCTAGAGCAGAGTCCCCCAAATGCAGCCCTGGAGGGCCAAACACCATTCAGGTTCCATGCTGCCTCTAATAAAGATGCCTGTGCTGCTTTTCTATGCGCCGCCCCCATGGTATGCAGATGTATCTCATGCATATTCATGAGGGACAGCATGAAAACCCAAACAGTGTTTGGCACACCAGGACTGGAGTTGGGAACCTCTGCCGTAAAGCAGCAGCCAACAGGGGCAGACACACCCACACCCACACCCACAGGCTCCATTATCCAATGCCTCCTGGAGAGGCAGGACATTGGGCCCTGCGTGCATCTCCCCATACTAGCACTTCCATACCTTAGCAATGCCACCCTAAACATGGGAAAACTGTACACAGCTATCAAAAGGTTGCTATGATAACTGGCAGATAGCAATTCCTACGTTAAGCACAATTGGCTGATTGAGCTGCATCATAGCAACCTTTCTGATGTCTGTGGAGTGTGCCACGGGTCTGGTGTTTGACAGAGTGACCCCAACAGTATTGCGTACCATAGCCATGCCTGCACTGTGCCCAGGACTGGTGTGGTGGCCAGGGCTCCCAAACACCTCTATAGTTGCACGATGCTGGCATAGGTGTGTGGAGTGTGTGTCTGTCTATCCAGTGTGTGGTGGCTGCCAACACCCTCCACAGCCCACACTGCTAGCACTGTTGCCAGTATTGGCCTGCCAATTTGCATAATGAGGAGCAAGGTACTGTGAGAATAGCCTGGATAGGGTGGCCTGGCCTGGCTGTATCTGCACAGGGCATAGGGCAATGGCTCGGACATTGTAGTGCCCGGTACCACCTGCACGGACAGCATGGCCACAGCATGTCCTGCTGGGACGTCACTCTCACCCTGACTGAGCAGTGACCATGGCATGACTAGGTTCCCCCATAGTGCTGTATAGTATTTCTCTCATGTGATATTTTTGGGTCTCTTTTGGGGGCTCAATCACTGACTTATCTGCTTGGTGTGTATGCATCTCCTCCAGAAGCATGCACTACGGACTAGCAAACAGACTGTCTGCAGCTAGTATGTGTCATGCTAGAACACCTTACAGGGTGCAGTGGCTGGAGGCTTGCTGCAGGAGAATATCAGATAGTGGTGGGGTACAGCTGAGCATTTCCAGGCCTAATGTCTATCTGCTATTGTTTTATGAATGTGTACAGCTCTGCATTGACTGCCCTGTAGGGTGTCTATTCCCCAGCAGGACTGGGGTTGATGGTCCCCTCTACTACCTCCATTGCAGGGAGGTAGAATGTGGATCTGTTGGTGGGAGACCCTGTTTCCCACCCTCAACCCCAGAGGGTGGGTTGGGTGGTGGTACATAATCCACCTATGGGTCCATAAGGGTTAAACCTGACTGAGCAATACAGATGTAGCCAAGGTGTGTCTGCAGGAACTACCTATCTCACACACTAGCACTGCTGGAAACCTGCAGCATGGCCTATTTCTGCCATGGAAGGTGCTGTGGACCTGGTGCTGGGTGCCCCATCTCACCCTATGGTGAGCACAGTACCCGCACAATGTGATGGTGTGTAGCTACTCTGTGCCAGTAACACACACCGTCAGTTCCCCCTACCAGGCCGAGGTGCTGTGGGGTGCATACCCCATCTTGTGATCATCTGTAGACTGCTGATATGCATGTGCTGTGCATCATGGGTATGGGTGGGTTGCCCCTATCCTGGTAGCCACAGCAGACTGTTTGTGTGGTGACGTGCAGTCCTTCTGTAGACAGCAAAGGGGGTTGTTAGCAGTGGTAGAGCTGTAGCCCACTGGTTGCTTCACTGCCTGTGGAGCCAGAAGTCATGTGTTCTATCCCACAGTGGGGTTGTTTGATAGGGTTGTCCAAGGCATTGTCTATTTTTAATGTACCTTAAGGTGCCTTATAAGGTGTCCTATAGGGGACATTGTAGGGTGCCTTGGCGGACAGTGCACTTTATAATGTGCCCTCTGGAGTGCCTTATAGGGTGCCTTATGCGTCACCTTAGGTTACGCCACTGTGAGGGTGTGTTTGCTGGCAGCACTAATTAAAATAAAACTACAATGCCTCAAAAAGCACTGCTTAAATATAAAGGGAGATGCCTCAGCTAACCTTGTTCATTAGGCACACTGGGGAATCAAAGTCATGTCCCCTGTACTATCAGTCAGCATATTAACCATTGTGCTACACATCTGTTTCTGTGCTCAGATGTCAGCGCGCCTACTTAAGATTACCGCTCGTTAACGTGCTTAGCGGCATCTCGCCCGCTAATGTGTGCATTATCGCACGATAATTCCATTTTGCTACGTTAAGACCGAAACACCCACTGGAAACAGCACAAGCACTGGCAAGTCAAATGCAAGGCATTGATAAGGCAGGCAAAGGGAGAATTTGAGAAGAAGCTTGCTGCGGAAGCAAAAACGCGAAGTAAAGACCTTTTCAAGTACATTCGTAGCAAAAAACCTGTGAGAGAGTCAGTTGGTCCATTAGATGATAAAGGGGTTAAAGGGGCACTAAGAGGCAACAAGGCGATAGCGGAGAGATTGAATGAATTCTTTGCTTCAGTCTTTACTGAGGAAGATGTAGGGATGTTACCCATGACTGAAGTGGTATTTAAAGGTGCGGAAGAATTGAAGGAAATATCGATACATCGGGAAGATGTATTACAACTATTAGATAAACTGAAGAGTAGCAAATCACCTGGGCCGGATGGTATACATCCAAGGGTGTTGAAAGAACTGAAATATGAGATTGCAGACCTGCTATTAGTAATCTGTGAACTATCATTAAAATCATCTCTAATACCTGAAGATTGGAGGATCGCCAATGTAACACCAATTTTTAAAAAGGGTTCCAGGGGTGATCCGGGAAACTACAGACCGGTGAGCCTGACATCAGTACCGGGAAAAATGGTAGAAACCATCATAAAGAATAAAATTACTCAGCATGTAGATAGTCATGACCTAATGGGAGACAGCCAACATGGCTTTAGACAAGGACGATCTTGTCTTACTAATCTGTTATGTTTTTTTGAAGGAGTGAATAATCAGGTGGACAAAGGTGAGTCGGTTGATATTGTGTATCTGGACTTTCAGAAAGCCTTTGACAAAGTCCCTCATCAGAGACTTTTGGCAAAACTAAAGAGTCATGGGATAGGAGGCAGTGTACTATTGTGGATCAGGAACTGGTTAAAAGATAGAAAGCAGAGGGTAGGGCTAAATGGCCAATTTTCCCAATGGAGAAAGGTGAATAGTGGTGTACCCCAGGGATCTGTGCTGGGTCCGCTGCTTTTTGACATATTCATAAATGACCTGGAAAGTGGAATAACAAGTGAGGTTATCAAATTTGCAGATGACACAAAACTATTTAAAGTTGTTAAAACCCAAGAGGATTGTGGAAAATTGCAAGAGGATCTTGACAAATTGGAAGACTGGGCATCAAAATGGCAGATGAAATTTAATGTGGACAAGTGCAAGGTTATGCACCTAGGGAAGAACAACCCAAACTATGGTTACAGACTGTCACATTGTGTGGGTATTGTGCTCACCCTGAGGTTGAGGTGGGGCGGCCAGCACCAGGTCCACAACACCTTCAAGGGCTGAAATAGGCTATGTTGCAGGTACCTATTAGTGCTAGTTTGTGTGATTGGTAGTTGCTACAAACACACCTAGGATACATTAGTTTCTATCTGAAGTTACCAATCAGGCCTGTATCTTATGAACTATGATGCACCCAGAATAATGCATATTCTGTCTTGGTGCCATGGTAACATGATGTAAGTAACAGGGGGTGTTTGTACCCATAGGCAAATTATGTGCCCCCTCCCAACCCACCCTCTGTGGCTCAGGGTGGGAGACAAGATTCCTCTACCAACAGATCCACATTCTACCTCCCTGCAACAGTGGCAGTAGAAGGGGACCATCAACCCCAGTCATGCTGGGGAACAGATACCCTGTAGGGCAGCCAATGCAGAGCTGTACACATCCCTAAGGCAAGGGCAGGAAGACAGTAGGCCTGGAAATGCTCAGCTGCCCCCACCCCAACACCATCTGACATACCCCAACAGCAAGCACAGTGAGTCACCAGCCACTGCAACCTGCAAGATGTTCCAGCCATACACACATAACTGCAGACAGTCTGCTAGCTAGTCCATAGTGCATAATCCTGGAGGAAATGTGTGCACCCAAAAGCTGGGATGAGCACACCCACCAAGCAGATAAGTCAGTGATTAGGCCCCAGAGTAAACAACCTATATATTTCACTGGAAAAAAAATACAATATACCACTATGGGGGAGCCTAGCCATGCCGTGGTCACTGCTCAGTCAGGGTGAGAGTGACCTCCCAGCAGGACATGCTGTGGCCACCCTGTCGGTGCAGATCATGGCCGGGCACTACAATGTCTGAGCCATTGCCCTATGCCCTGTGCTGATGAATTCAGGCCAGGCCACCCTCTCCAGGCTATACCCACAGTACCTTGCTTCTCATTATGCACATTGGCAGGCCAATACTGGCACCAGTGCAAGCAGTGTGGGCTGTGAAGGGTGTTAGCAGTCACCACACACTGGATAGACAGACACACACTCCCCACACCTATGCCAGCATTGTGCAACTAAAGAGGTGTTTGGCAGCCCTGGCCACCACACCAGTCCTGAGCACAGTGCAGGCATGGCTATGGTACGCAAAACTGTTGGGGTCACTCCCCAGGGTGGTAAACACTGTCAGACACCAGACCTGAAGCACACTCCACAGACATCAGAAAGGTTGCTATGATGCAGCTCAATCAGCAAATTGTGCTTAACTTAGGAATTGCTATCTGGCAGTAATCAGAGCAACCTTTTGATAGCTGTGTACCGTATTCCCAGGTTTAGGGTGGCATTGCTAAGGTATGCAAGTGCTAGTATTGGATGATGCATGCAGGGCCCAATATCCTGCCTCTCCAGGAGGCATTGGATAATGGAGCCTGTGGGTGCGGGTGTGTCTGCCCCTGTTGGCCGCTGCTTTAGGGCAGAAGTTCCCAATTCCAGTCCTGGTGGGCCAAACACTGTTCGGGTTTTCATGCTGTCTCTAATGAATATGCATGAGATAAATCTGCATACAATGGGGGCGGCGCATAGAAATGCAGCACAGGCATCTGTATTAGAGGCAGCATGGAACCTGAATGGTGTTTGGCCCTTCAGGATTGCATTTGGGAGACTCTGCTCTAGGTAATGCACATATTTATGGTGTCTGTGCTCTGTAGGGTAAAATGTAGGTGTTTTGGGTATGTTTACGTCATCTGCAATAAAGGTTCTGTCTGTATTAGCAGTGGGTAAAATATGGGGACTGGGTTGGCAGAAATCACAGCTGGGACTTAAACCTGTGACCTTCTGCTCCTGAACACACTGGCTGTGTGCACTGCACCACTACGTTGCCACAGAGACAGTGCATTCCCTGGTGATACCATGACTGTTCATCAGACAGGGCCTGCCTGTTGCAGTGCATGGCACCCACCTACACAGGGCTAGGCCATGGTCTGCTCTGGGCAGCTGCCACTGCCCCCTCCACCACCAGTATCACTCTTCCACCATGCTGACATGCCCTTCTGCTGGTGGAGCACAGTCTCAGGCCATCCAGTGTGCGGGTTGGTGGCTGCCTATGGTGTGGGTCTGGGGTAGGGGTGCCTGCATAGCTGTTCACGCTTCCCCCCAGCACCGCCTGCCAATATTCTGCGCCCTTGGGGGTACCTGCTGGGTACTATCCCCTGTGACACTGTGGGAAGCACACTCGTGCCCATGTTGGGCCCTCATCAGTTGCTGCTCTACTGTTTCAGCATTCCTATGGGCTACCTAGGCATCACCCTAGTCCGCACTGTGGCCCAGCTGCACCACAGCATGTGCCGCCTGCAGCCCTCTGTGTCCCCTTTTCCAGCATCTGTCCAGTTGCCCATTCTTACAGGTCCGCCCTGCTGTTGTGGAACATGTGCATGCCATAGGAAACCTGTCCATTGGAGAGGGAAAACCTTGATCAGCGCAATTTCACTGTGGGCTCATTCACCTTGTATAGGGACGGAGCATAGACCCTTCCAAAATTCATATCTTTTTTTTGGAGCTTTCTCAGGAGAGTTTTTTGATGTTTCCCATTAATATTACTATTGCCCAGCTTGGTTATGTTTTTTTTATATTCTCTTCTGGTCATTTTCACTGTTTATTTGTCCTTTTGTTCTGTGCACATGTATCACACTTATCACTCTTTGTAGGTTTCCCTGGTTTTGCTGTACATTGCTGACGGAAATGGTTTCTCTTCCCTTTAACTCTGCTCTAACGCGAGGGTTTAACTGGCGTTAGTTTTCAGCCCCGGATTCCACGGCGTTAGTGTGCAGGTAGCCTATCCCCTCCCACTCTCTGCCCATTGACCCTCTCTCTCTCTGCCCCTGGGGAGCTTTCCTCCGCCCTCCGGGAGCCTATCTCCACCCGCAGCGCTCATTTGCCCTGCTGCATGCGTTATCGCGCGCTAAGGTACCTTTGCGCTCGATAAAGCGCCATTATCGCGTGATAAGGTACCTTATCACCCGATAACGTCGCCGGGCGCACATTAAGACGGTTTAGTAAACATACCCCTAAGTATGCATATAAATCTAAGCTAGGAACATTCAAGGAATCTAACTCCTGCTCAACCTCTGCAGACCCCTGAGCTGGTTCGCTAACTCCTATCAGCAAGTACTAAATCTTTGATAAATGAATCTTCTCGGGGTTAGGCAGGAGAAGAACATCCTTGATACTTATTGAACAATATTGTAGGTGAAAGAATGTGAGTTCAAGGAAAGTTCAAAAAAAGTAAATTCTTTGACCAGTTCATATTAGATAACAATTCATTTTGACAAGTAGTACTATAAGATCTTGAGTAGTAGAAGCAAGGGTCCCCTGGACTGCAGAAACCTGAAATTCTAAATTTTTGCAGGAATTACCAATACCAAAAAACTGAGCCTCATGCTGTTCGAGAGTGGCCACCACTTCTTTAGAAAAGGACGATATTTTAGCTAACGACGATTGCAAAGTAAGTTCTGTCCATGTCACTATCTGCCAAATATCCTTTAAAGAGATATCCTGAACAAGAGCAAATTTAAATGGTTGAGTCAGGGAGCCAGACACACAGTTAGTCACTGCCAATATTTGAGACAAATTCAACAGTGAGATAGGTCCAGAAAGAACCCCAACATCCTTCCTGGAGGCTGGGTATAAACCGGAAATTACTCTTCCAGAGTTGAGAACCTTATACATTGTGAGAAGAAGGAGAGACAAACATATGCACAGAAGAGGTTGTCTTCCCAGCTCCCACCAGCATACTAACTTTCACCACCAATTCCATTGACTGCAGATATAAGTCTATCAGACCCATTATTTTCACTGCCTTGATGGAGGCCGCCATTGCCATTCTTTTCTTATGCTACCCCACTAAGCCACATTAAGAGTTCCTCTGCTCTCTTCTGTGCTCTGAAGGGCATGCCCAAAGGGCCAGAGGCTCCAAAGGGGCGGATCTGCCACTTCAGAGCATGTGCCCATGAGCATGCGCCCATGACTGCATCCCATGGTTGGGCAGGATATTTAAAGCCTTTGTAGAAACATGGAACAGTCACTGTGCAGCAACGCGAGTCATGGAGATCCATTCAGGGAACAACAGTGCAAACCAGGAAATAAGATACTCTCAACTTCCCGCAGTGGGACAAGAAATTTAAAGCCCATGTACTGTAGAAACACATGACAGTCATCGTGCAGCAATGCACGAGAGATATTTAAATACCTCCATGGTATAAATACAAAGGAGGCGGGCTTCTTTCAATTGAAAGGAAGCTCTGGAATGAGAGGGCATAAGATAAAGGTGAAAGGGATTTCAATAAAGCATAGGACAAGCAGAGTTTATCTCTAAGGGGAGAGGAAGAGGTTACAGAGCATAATATTTGATATATATGGATGGGCAGACTAGATAAGCCCTGTGGTCTTTGTCTGCTGTCAATTTCTCTTTCTAAGTTTATTTTTAGTGTATTATGACTTTTCTGTACAGCCAAGATGTGAGAAAGATTGTTACAAAGAAATCATTTTTCTACAGTATATTTTCTGCTTGTGGGATGGAATGGATACAGAAATCTGCCCTTCCTTTACCTTCCACAGCTCCAGTTTTCTGTGCCTGCCTAAAGTGCATATATCTGTTGTGCATATGACTGTACACACCTGCAGCCATTGCTCACAAACTAGGAAAGTAAACATTGGAACATTACAACTTTCCTTTTCTATCATTTTTTTTTATGGATCTCTTCCCACTCCAGAGAGACTCTCCCTCCAAGAGCAAGCAAACTTGCAAAACCCTCTGAACCTGAAAGTTCTAAAAACAGACATCGAGACAGCAGCACTTCTCTCCTCAAAACAGTGAGTAAATCTGCTCCCTACAAGGTTTTTTCCTTTCTTCTGCTTCTAAGGGGTATGCTTACTAAACCGTCTTAATGTTACCGACGCTAGTTGCAGTATTAATGTGAAAAATGCCATATAAGGTAGTGGGTGTTCCTTCGGCAAGGTAGCAAGATTCTGTATCGCGCAATAGAGGGTGCCTTATTTATTTACATTCTCTTATATACCGCGCTATTCTGCATCAGTGCGGTTTACATTGAACAAACTGAAATTACATTCAACAGGGCATTATAACTTTGAGATAACTATTTTACAGGGAACATGGGCTATGGAGGGCTAAGTGGCTTGCCCAAGACCACAAGGAGCACCTGTGGGACTAGAAACCCCAGTCCTTCCAGCCCAAGGTTTATGTTTATGTTTTATGTTTATTTAAAACTTTATATACTGCCCGTCACAGGGTATCAGAGCGGTTTACAATCATAAAATCATAAAAGGCTGCAGAAAGGAAAGAGAACGCCAATTTAGAAGTTTCCAAGAGGGGGAAAGGAAAGAGAACAGAGAAGTAGAAAAAGCAACAAGACAATCAATAAAAAAGTTAATTACAATACTCGTTAAGGGGAAAGGTAGTAGGAGGTGAGGGAGGGGGAGGGAGCGGAAGGTTGAAAGCCATACAAAAAAGGTGAGTTTTTAAGTGGGTTTTAAAGGATTTGAAAGAAGAATCCAATCCAGAGGCGGGGCCCAAGAAAGTAAAAAGCGGAAGACCGTGTAGATTCTAAGTGGGCTTGGGAGGGGGAAGGAAGGAACAAGCGGTTGGCGTGAACAGAACGGAGTGAACAGTGGGGGGTGTGAAGGTGTATCAGGTCAGCAAGGTACAAAGGAACACCAGTGTGAATAGTTCTGTGGACAAAGATAAGAATTTTGAATTGTATGCGATATGAAACAGGGAGCCAATGGTGGTGCAACAGGAGGGGGGTGACATGATCAAAGCGGGATGCATGTGAGAGGATACGGACAGCTGTATTCTGGAGACGTTGGATGTGGGACAGTTGAGATTGAGGGAGACCAGCTAAGCAAACATTACAATAGTCCAAGCGTGAGAGAACTAAGGAGCAAAGAAGGGTAATCAGAGAGGAGGAGGAGAGAAAAGGACGGAAAGCACGGAGTTGCTTTAACACCAAAAAGGAACTTTGGACCAAGGATGAAATGTGACTCTTAAAGGTGAGGGCAGAATCAAGAGTAACACCTAAGTATCTAAGGGAGGAGACTAGGGGGATAGGAGAGGAAGAGAGAACCGGTACAAGAGGAGGAGGGGAGTGACCAAAGGTGAACCAGATCACCACAGTTTTATTGAGATTGAGATGGAGGAAGTTGGAAGAAATCCAAGAAGCAACGGCGGAGAGACAGTTGTTGAGAGGGGTGATGTCTGGAGCCAAGGAATCAGTGTGATAGAGGAGAAAAATGTCATCAGCATAATAATGTGCGGAAACACCATACTGTTGAACCAGGAGAGTGAGGGGGGCCAAAAAGACATTAAAGAGAACAGGAGAGAGGACAGAGCCTTGAGGAACCCCACACAAAAGGGGAGTGGAGGGAGAGGAAGAAACACCAGATAGGATAGAGAAAGAACGACAAGATAGAAAAGAGTGGAACCACTTTAGGACCAGACCAGAGAGACCAGCATCTTGAAGTCGAAGTAGGAGGGTGTGATGATCAACAAGGTCAAAGGCAGCGGAGAGATCTAGTGAGACAGCAAGGGAGAGAGAATCGTGATCGTGGGCAGCATGCAATTCATTGAGGAGTGAAAGAAGAACAGATTCTGTGCTATGATCAGGACGGAAGCCATATTGCTGGGGTTGAAAGGTAAGGGAAGCCTCAAGGTGCGTGGAGAGCTGGAGGAAAACCAATTTCTCTAAGAGTTTGGAGAGGAAAGGAAGGTTTATAGATAGGGCACCAATTTGAAGGGGAAGAGGGATCCAGGGAACCGTTTTATAGGATAGGACGGACCAAAGCATGTTTCCAGGAAGAGGGGAAGACACCAGAGGCAAGACTAGAGTTAAAGATGGAAAGGATGAAAGAGGACAAAGCGAGAGATGGTTCTAAAAGCCAATAGGAGGGGATGGGGTCAGAAAGACAGGTAGTTTTCCGTGAAGAAGAGAAGACCTTAGAGAGCATAGGAGCTGTGATTGGGTCAAAAGTAGACCAACGATGAGAAAGAGGGGGGGAGGCAGAGGATAAGGGGGATGATGGTGGGAACAAAAAGGATGGTGAGGTTGGAGATGAGAGTACTGGGGAGAGAGGGGAGGGGCATGAAGGAAAAGAAAGATGAAGAGAGAGGACTTTAGAGGAGAAATAGGATGCTAAAGTAGCGGGGTCAGGAGAGGGGAGGGAGAGAGAGGGAGTGGGCGACTGCAGGACTGAGGGGAGCGAAGAACAGAATAAAGAGTATGAGAGGAATTAGCTGATGAAGAAATAAGCTTGGAATAGTAATCTTGTTTAGCAGAATGAAGAAGAGAGCGATAGAATTTGTGACAATAGTGAAAATGTGAGAGAGTAGAAGAACAGGGGTGCTTACACCAAGAGCGCGCAGCCCGACGGAGATATTGACGATGGAGATAGAGACTGGGGTGGTACCAAGGATGTCGAGTGGGGGCAGGAGAGGTGCGAAGAGGGCAGAGTGGGGCAAGGGTATCAAGAGCAGAGACAAGGGTCGTATGCCAGGTATGTACCTGGGAATCAACTGAAAGAGAGTAAAAATCCGGGGAGAAAAGGGTATCAGAGGATGGGAACTGGAGAAGAGTGTTTGCGGTAATACGACGAGACTGGGAGGATGAAGCAGGACTAGGAGCGGAGGTGGGAGAACATGATTTATTTATTTATTTATTTAACAATTATTTCTATACCGCTCTTTCCCAAGTATCAAGTGCGGTTTACAATGAACAGTATGTAATATGGTATGGGTAATATCATACCAAGTCATTTTACATAGAACAGGTGGAACTAGATACAGGTACAATATAAAGTTTGAACATTAAACTATTAGAACAATATAAAAGTTTGAACATTAAACTATTAGAACATATTTACATTGTAGATATTTACAAATTATATGATGGAGGAGGCGGTGGGGTAGCAAAGGAAAAAAGGATACAGGAGTGGTCAGACCAGGGAAGAGATAAGGCTAAAAGGGAAGAAGTTAGAAAAGGAGAAGGTTGCTGTCCTCTAGTGGGATTTGAATCCCCAACCTTCTGGCCTGAAGTACCTTGCCCCAACCACTAGGCCACTCCTCCACTCCACTTGGCTTATTAATGCGCGGTAACCTTAAGTCCATGCCAGCGCTATGCTAGAAGCTATAGAGATGTAGCCCACTGGTTATGACAATGACTGTGGAGGCAGAGGTCATGAGTTCAATCCCATGGTGGTGCTATTTAAAAAGGATGTCTGAGGGATTTCCTTTTAATTTGAATCAGTGATGCCAGCAAAAACACCCTCACAGTGCCGTAACATAGGGTACCCCATAGGGCACATCATAAAGTGCCCTGTCCGCAAAGGCACCTTATAATGTGCCCTATAGGGTGATTTATAGGGCACCCTATAGTGTGCCTTATAAGGCACCTTAAAGCCACGGCACTGTGAGGGTGGTTTTGCTGGCAGCACTGATGTAAATTAAAAGGAAACCCCTCAGAGAGCCCTAATAAAGAACACCACTGTGGGACTTAACTCATGACCTCTGTCTCCACAGTCATTGTAGTAACCAGTGGGCTACAGCTTCTAAAACAGCACTGGCTGATTCCAGAAAGACTGCAGGGCCCCACACAAACTGCTGTGGTTACCAGGATAGGGTATACTCACCCGTACCCATGATGCACTGCACATGCAGACCAGCAGTCTACATCTGATCACAAGATGGGGTATGCGCCTCCACAGCACCTCGGCCTGGTAGGGGGAACCGACTGTGTGTGTTACTGGCATAGAGTAGCTACAGACCGTGACATTCTGCAGTTCCTGTCCTCACCCTGAGGGTGAGGTGGGGCGCCCAACACCAGGTCAACAGCACCTGGCTTGGCTGAAGTAGGCTGTGCTACAGGTCCCCATTAGTGCCAGTGTATGCTAGGTAGTCTTTGCAGTCACACCTAGGATACACCTGTGTCCATATGTATTTCCCAGTCATGTCTAGCCCTTGTGGACTATGATGCACCCAGAATAGTGCATAACCTGTGTGGTTGCCATGTTCACATGTTATAGGAGAAGGGTGTTGTGTGGACCCAAAAGTGGATTATATAGCACCACCAAACCCGCTCTCTCTGGGTCAGGTTGGGGGACAGGATCTCCCACCCACAGATCCACACTCTACATTGGAGGCAGTAGAGAGGACCACCACACCAGTCCTGCTGGGGAATAGGCACCCTCCAAGGCAGTCAGTGCAGATCTGTATGTATTTCATAGGGCACTGGCAGAAGGCCTGGGAAAGCTCAGCTGCTCCCCACCACAATCTGACATTCACCAGCAGAGTGCACAGTCTGTCTCCACCCACTGCAAGGTGCTCCAGCCATACACATGCTGACTGCAGACAGTCTGCTAGCTAGCACATAGTACATGTTCCTGGAGGAACTGTGTGCCCCCAAAAGTGGGATGTAAACACACACACCAAGCAAGTATGTCAGTGATTGGGCCCCACAAAAAAAGATTCATAGATATCACTTGAGAGAAACAGTGTATAGCACTATGGGGGAACCTAGTGGTCACTGCTCAGTCAGGGTGAGAGTGACCTCCGAGCATGACATGCTGTGGCCACCCTGTCTGTGCAGGTGGTGGTCAGGCACTACAATGTCCCAGCCATTGCCCTATGCCCTGTGCAAATGCATCCTGCCCAGACCGCCGTGTCCGGACCATACCCACAAGACCTTGCTCCTCATTATGCACATTGGCAGGCTAACACTGGGAACAGTGCAAGCATTAGGGGCTCAGTAAGGTGTAGGCAGCCACAAAACACTGGATAGACATACACACACTCCCACATCTATTTCAGCATTGTGCAAATATAGGTGGTTGGCAGCCCTGGCCGCATATATCAGAAAGGTTGCTATGATGAATCTCTGTCAACAAATTATGTTTATCTTAGGATTTGTTATCTGACATTGATCATAGCAACCTTTTGATATATGTGGAACATGTTTCCAAGTTTAAGACGGCATTGCTAAGGTATGCAGGTGCTAGTATTGGTAGATGCTGCTCTGCGCAGGGCCCAACAGCCTGACTCTCCATGAGCTGTTGGATAGTGGAGCCTGTGGGTGTGGGTGTTTGTGCCCCTGTTGGCCGCTGCTCTAGGGCAGAGGTTCCCAACTCCGGTCCTGGTGGGCCAAACACGGTTCAGGTTTTCATGCTGTCCCTAATGAATATGCATGAGATACATTTGCATACAATGGAGCGGTGCATACAAATGCATCACAGGCATATTTATTAGGGACAGCATGAAACCTGAATGGTGTTTGGCCCTCCAGGACTGCAGTTGGGAAACTCTGCTCTAGGGATTGCACATGTTTATGGTGTATGTGCTGTGTAGGGTAAAATATAGGTGTCTATGGCATGTTTATTTTATCTGCAATACAGGTTCCGTCTTTATTACCACGGTTTCAAACTGGGTAAAAGATAGGGACATGGTCTATAGGAGCCACAACTGGGACTTGAACCTGTGACCTTCTGCCCCTGAATATACTGGCTGTGTGTACTGCACCAAACTGTTGTCACAGAGGCAAGTCATTCTCTGGGGATACCATGACTGTTCGTCAGACAGACCTTGTCTGTTGTAGTGCACGGCACCCACCTAAATAGGGCGTGGCCTTGGTCTGCAGTGGGCAGATGCCACTGCCCCCTCCGCCACCAGCACCCCTCCGCCACCATGCTGACATGCCCTTGTGCTGGTGGTGCGCAGTCCCAGGCCATCCAGTGTGCTGGTAGGCGGCTGCCTATGGTGCGTGATATGGAGTAGGGGTGCCTGCATAGACATCCATGCTTCCCCCCGGCACTGCCTGCCAATGTTATGTGCCCTTTGGGGTACTTGCTGGATAATGTCCCCTGGGACACTGTGGGGCACACACTCGTGGACATGTTTGCCCTTGGTCAGTTTCTGTCTTGCTGGTTTTCCATTTCTACATTCCTATGTGTCACCTAGGCATCTGCCTAGTCCACCCTGTGCCCCAGCTGCCCCACTGCATGTCCCGCCTGCAGCCCCCTCTACCCCATTTGCATCCTCACCGTAGTGCCCTTTCATACTTGGGCATTATGCTGTTGCTGCACATGTGAAAGCCACATAAGCAAGCTGCCCAATATACACCACAGCAAACCCTCATCAACACTATCAAAGTTGGAACATTCACTTTGTAGGGGGAATCAAAATTGATCCTTCCAAAAGTGACATCTTGCTTTTTATTCTTTCTGGGTAGTGTCGATTACCGTTTATCATTGTTTTTTCTATTGGCCAGCTTGGTGTTTTGTATTTCTATTTTGGTTCTGCTTATTATCTCTCTGGTTTTTGCATGTTTTGTTACTGCACATGTATCACTACTATCACTTATCTGTGTCTCCCTGCCTTTGCTGTACATTGCTGACTGAACTGGTTTCTCTCTCCTGCAAATGTTCCTCTAACACAAGGTTTTCACTGGCGTTAATTTTCAGACCCTGATTTCACAGTGTTAGTGTGCCTGGGGCCTCTCCCCGCCCACTCTCCATCTATTGACCCCTTATCTCCACCCTCTGGGGAGCCTTACTCCACCCTATGTGCACCTTAACGCCACTGGAAATGTTATCGCGCGATACGTGACATTATCGCATGGTAATGCACCATTATTGCATGATAACGTCATCGATCGCGTGATAACGTCGCCTCTGCAATGTTAGCGCTGTTTAGTAAACATACCCCTAAGTCCTGAACCCCTGCACTAGCATCCCTTCCTCACTCCCTCAAGATCATACACAAAATAGTTCTCTTGGGCTTGTAAAAGCTATGTCTTCCAGTCCTGCAGTGACTTCTTGACCCATGGGATGTGTATAACTCAGGTAGGGACACATTCCCTTCTTTCCCTCCCAGAGTGGCTCCAGTGTATCTGTCTGTGCATATGCTTAAGAACATAAGAACATAAGATATGCCATACTGGGTCAGGCCAAGGTCCATCAAGCCCAGTATTCTGTTTCCAACAGTGGCCAATCTAGGTCATATGTACCTAGCAGTTTCCCCAAGAGACACAAGTTCCACAATGCTTGTACTGGGTCAAGCATTGATATCTTCAGTCACTTCTTAATAATGGTCTATGGACCTTTCCTCCAGGAACTTGTCCAAACCTTTTTTAAACCCAGCTACACTAACAGCGTTTACTACATCCTCCGGTAACAAATTCCAGAGTTTGATTACACGTTGAGTGAAAAAATATTTTCTTTGATTAGTCTTAAATAGTTTACCCTGTAGCTTCATTGCATGTCCCCTAGTCTTTCTATATTCTGATAACGTAAACAATCGATCTACGTTTACCCGTTCCACTCCGTTCATTAATTTATAGACTTCTATCATATCTCCCCTCAGCCGTCTCTTTTCCGGGTTAAAGAGCCCTAACCTTTTTAGCCTTTCTTCATAGGAGTATCCTTCCATCCCCTTTACCATTTTGGTGGCTCTTCTCTGAACCTTTTCTAAAATCGCTATATCCTTTTTAAGATACGGTGACCAGAATTGCACACAATATTCAAGGTGCGGTCTCACCATGGAACGATATAGAGGCATTATAATATCTTTTGTTTTATTTTCCATTCTTTTCCTTATCATACCTAGCATTCTATTTGCTCTCTTGGCCGCCGCTGCACACTGGGCCGAGGGTTTTAACATGGTATCCACAATGACGCCTAAATCTTTTTCCTGGGTGGTGGTTCCTAATGTGGAACCTTGCATCGTGTAACCATAGTTTGGGTTGTTCTTCCCTAGGTGCATAACCTTGCACTTGTCCACATTAAATTTCATCTGCCATTTTGATGCCCAGTCTTCCAATTTATCAAGATCCTCTTGCAATTTTTCACAATCCTCTTGGGTTTTAACAACTTTAAATAGTTTTGTGTCATCTGCAAATTTGATAACCTCACTCGTTATTCCACTTTCTAAGTCATTTATGAATATGTCAAAAAGCAGCGGACCCAGCACAGATCCCTGGGGTACACCACTATTCACCTTTCTCCATTGGGAAAATTGGCCATTTTGCCCTACCCTCTGCTTTCTATCTTTTAACCAGTTCCTGATCCACAATAGTACACTGCCTCCTATCCCATGACTCTTTAGTTTTGCCAAAGGTCTCTGATGAGGGACCTTGTCAAAGGCTTTCTGAAAGTCCAGATACACAATATCAACCGACTCACCTTTGTCCACCTGTTTATTCACTCCTTCAAAAAAACATAACAGATTAGTAAGACAAGATCTTCCTTGTCTAAAGCCATGTTGGCTGTCTCCCATTAGGTTGTGACTATCTACATGCTGAGTAATTTTATTCTTTATGATGGTTTCTACCATTTTACCTGGTACTGACGTCAGGCTCACTGGTCTGTAGTTTCCCGGATCACCCCTCGAACCCTTTTTAAAAATTGGTGTTACATTGGAGATCCTCCAATCTTCAGGTATTAGAGATGATTTTAATGATAGTTCACAGATTATATTTATTTATTTACATTCTCTTATATACCGCGCTATTCTGCATCAGTGCGGTTTACATTGAACAAATAGAAGGTCTGGTAGAAGGTCTTCAATCTGATAGAAGGTCTTCAATCTCATATTTCAGTTCTTTCAACACCCTTGGATGTATACCATCCGGCCCAGGTGATTTGCTTCTCTTCAGTTTATCTAATAGTTGTAAGACATCTTCCCGATGTATCGATATTTCCTTCAATTCTTCCGCACCTTTAAATACCACTTCAGTCATGGGTAACATCCCTACATCTTCCTCAGTAAAGACCGAAGCAAAGAATTCATTCAGTCTCTCCGCTATCGCCTTGTCGCCTCTTAGTGCTCCTTTAACCCCTTTATCATCTAATGGACCATCTGACTCTCTTACAGGTTTTTTGCTACGAATGTACTTGAAAAGGTCTTTATTTCACGTTTTTGCTTCCGCAGCAAGCTTCTTCTCAAATTCTCTCTTTGCCTGCCTTATTAATGCCTTGCATTTGACTTGCCAGTGCTTGTGCTGTTTCCAGGTTTTGTCGTTTGGCTCTTTTTTCCATTTCCTGAAAGATGCTTTTTTGGCAACAGCAGCCTCTCTGACCTCACCTTTAAGCCATGCTGGCAGTTTTTTGGACTTCCTTCCACTTTTCTTAAAGCGTGGAATACAGCTGGTCTGGGCTTCCAAGATAGTATTTTTCAACAACACCCAAGCTTGATGTTCATCTTTAACCTTTGCAACTGCTTCTTTTAGTTTTTTCTTAACTGTTTTCCTCATTTCATCATAGTCTCCCTTTCGAAAGTTAAAAGGTAGTACTGTGGATTTCCTTACTATCCCTCCTCCACTAATTAAATCAAAGGCGATCATGCTATGATCACTATTGCCAAGTGGCCCCAACACCCTTATCTCTTGCACTAGATCTGGTGTTCCACTAAGGACTAGGTCTAATATGGCTTCCCCTCTGGTCGGTTCATGAACCAGCTGCTCCAAGAAGCAGTCATTTATTTCATCTAGGAACTTTATCTCCCTAGCATGTCCTGACATGACACTGACCCAGTCGATACCGGGGTAATTGAAATCACCCATTATTATTACTGCACTGCAACCTTTGTTAGCTTCCTTGATTTCTTTGAGCATTTCATCATCCATTTGGTCGTCCTGGCCAGGTGCTCGATAGTACACCCCCACTGCCATTGCCTTCCCCCTTTTATATGGAATTTCAATCCATATAGATTCTACAGCAGATTTTGTTTCCTGCAAAACTTTAATCCTTTCTGAGTCAATGCCCTCTCTAACATAGAGCGCAACCCCTCCACCAATTTGATCAGCTCTATCATTACGATATAGTTTGTACCCATAAAGAATATGAAGATAACAAATAGCAATTAATCAAAATTCTGTGCCCATACGCATTTGGTTAATTTGCCCCAGAAATAAACAAACATTCTGTGATTTGTCACATTTTGCCATTAGTTGGGCAAGGATAGTAATTTTCTAAGAGGATGCCTAGTTAAAGTAAATGTGAGCTAATAAATTATACTCTCCATTCTTTTACTAAAAATTCCTAACATCCTATTTTTTCTGACCACTTTCACAAACTGAGCTGAGGATTTCAAGGTATTTGTCCACAATGGCTCAAACATCATTTGCCTGGGTTTTGTAGACTAATTTGGAACCCAGCATCATGTACTTATAGAGGAGAGTTTTGTAAAGTCCCAAATTTATTTCTTTATTTATCTAGTTTTATATATCACCTTTTCCTTCAATCAAAGTGATTTACAGAGTATAGTTAGGTACATTCTAAGTAGGTAAATAGAGAGGTATGGGGAGGTAAGGGTACAAATATGTACAATTTACAAGTAAGGCAGTCATTGGTTGACTGTGGCTGGCTACAGGCTCTGGGAGAGTCTATAGTGCTTGGAGAAGAGTAGTGTCTTGAGCATCCTCCGAATGTTCTTAGCGTCACTCGTGGTTCTCATTAATTCAGGATGTGAATTCCATAGTGCAGGTGGAACAAGTGACGGAGCTCTTCTGGTTGTGGATTGATTGGACCGTTGATATTCAGCAGGTGTGATGACTTTGTTTACCATACTGCTTCACCTGGGCCTTGTGCTGGAGTCCTTGGTTACTAGGTTCTGAAGGGCAGTAGCCGAGATGTTGTGGAAGATTTTGAATATATTTATGGTTGCTTTGTATCTTGCGCGTGAATGGAAGGGCAACCAGTGTAGCTGTTGAAGAATTGGCGTAATATGTTTGTTTCTTGATGTGTTTGTAATGATCTGAGCTGCTGAGTTGTGCACCAGTTGGAGAGGGTGAATGGATTGTTTAGGGAGACCTTGATAGAGTGAGTTAACATAGTCTAGTATTGGTATAATTATTGCTTGGCATACCAAGCGGAAGCAATCATAGTGCTGGATGGGTTTGAGCCTTCTAATGAGCTTCAAGACAGACAGGAAGAAAATTGATGCCTTTGAATTATGGTGCTGGCAGCAAATACTGTGTATACCATGGACTGCCCGAAGAACAAACCAGTCGGTACTAGAGGAGATCTAACCTAAGCTTTCTTTAGAAGCTCAGATGACAAGACTTCGACTTTCATACTTTGGACACATCATGCGAAGAGAGAGATCATTAGAGAAAGACATCATGCTTGGCAAGATAGGATGTCAACGCAAAAGAGGAAGGCCAGCAATGAGATGGATCAATACAATAACAGCAGCTACAGGTACCAGTCTGTCAACAATGAGCCGCCTGACTGAAGACCGAACACAATTTAGAATAGCTATCCAGAGGGTCGCCATGAGTCGACTCCGACTCGACGGCACTTAAGAACAACACCAAGCGGAAGCGATCATGGTGCTGGATGGGTTTGAGCTTTCTAATGAGCTTCAAACTGTTGTACGCTTTTGTGGCAGTTTTGTTAATGTGGGTCTGAAGAGTCAAGTTTTTATCCAAAGTAACACCCAGGTACTTTACTTCTTTTTTCACTGATATGTGTTTGTCGTAGGTATTGATTGATTGTGGTGGAGTAAAGATGGTGTTTCTGGTGATAAACATCGCTTCCGTATTGTTACAGTTCACCAAGAGGGAGTTGTTGGTGAGCCATGTGATCATGTCTTCCAGACACTTGGTTATGGGGGCACAGGTCAGGTGCATGTATGTTGATGGGGGTATAGTTAATGTATGTTTTTTGTGCACATGTCACACCTATTTTATAAAGTCAAGTATGCGTGTACTTGGCTTTATAAAATTCTAGAGGTGCTCAGGCTAAAAATTTTCATTTTGTTTAGTTTATTTATTTATAGTCTTTTCTATACCGCGCTATTCAGCATCAGCGTGGTTTACAATAAACAATGAAATCACACATTTCCAATAGTACTTTGTGTTTACAGATGAACAGGACATTTAACTTGGCTAACAGGGGTAACTATATACAATTCACAACATGGTCATGTGCTCATTTTGGTTTCAGACAAGGGTGATTTGGGTGGTTTCAGCAGTTGGTGCTGAACTTCTATTGGTTTCCGGGTAATGCAGGAGGAAGAGGTAATGTTTCAAGGCCTTCCTGAATTGGAATATGTCTGGGATTGCTCGGATGTTGTGGGGGAGGTTATTCCAGATCATTGGTGCATAGAATTTGTAGGCCCTGCTAGATGTTGACTTGGTGCATTGAGTTATTGATCTTGGGACTATCAAGGTGTTTTGTGCTACTGACCTTCTGTCCCTGTTGTGGGGTGTCGTCTGGATTAGCTCTGCTAGCGATGCTGACGAGAGCCCTTTGGTGGCTTTGAAGGTGAGTAGCAAGGTCTTAAATGTAAGTCTACCTTGTATTGGGAGCCAGTGGAGTTGTTTCAGAATGGGTGAGACATGGTCCTTCCTGGATGCTCCGTGTAGTACTCTTGCTGCGGCGTTCATTGCCATTTGCAGTGGGTTCAAAGTGGTTTGGGGGAGTCCTTGCAGTATTGCATTTGCATAATCGAAATGCGGGATGATTAGTGCCTGATAGATGGTCCTGAAATCGTCTGGATCCAGCAGGGATCGCAGGTATCTAAGGGATCTAATTTTATGATATACTGCCCTTACAGTGTTACTTATGTGCGCCTTCATATCCAAGTTCTGGTCTAGTGTGACGCCGAGGTACCTGATAGCGGGTTTGATCTGGAGGTCTTCTTCCTTCACCTTTAGTACTTCTGGCGCAGTGAAGTTACGGTTCCTTGTAATGAACATCACCTCCGTCTTCTTGTGTTGAATCCGGAGGTTTTGGGATTGTAGTCAATTGGATATTTTGTTTATGCAGCTTGTTATTGGTGTGAGGTCAGGGTTCTCTGTTGCAAAAGGCGTGTATAACAGCACATCATCTGCGTATATCATGCAGTTAACGTTGAAAGACCGGATCAGGTTGCAGATAGGCTGCATGTATATATTGAACAGCAGGGCAGAGAGGGAGGATCCTTGTGGGACACCTTGGCTTTGGTGGAATGGATCTGATGATGTGTCTCTGGATCATACCTGCTGCCATCTGTCCGAGAGGTAGGACCTGCACCATTCGAGTGCTTTACCGGAGATTCCTTTCTCTTTGAGGCGTTCTAGGAGGCGCTCATGGCTCACGGAATCAAACGCCGCAGCGATGTCGAGGAAGACAAGGACATTAGTAGGATTTTTCATTTTGTTTTGTTTTGTTTTTAGTTTGTTTTGTAGGAAATATCAATAGTTCACATTATAATTCAATAGTGTATGCTATGGGAAAATAGTATACACTGTTGATTAATAGTATGCGCTATTGACTGAAACTCTGCACTATTGAGAAATAGTGCTCACTATTTATGCATGAGTGAATAGTGAGCATTCTCACTCAATACTGCGCACTATTGTTAAATACCATGTACTATTGCTCAATACTGTGCACTATCGAGAGATAGTATGCACTATTAACAAGAAGTGATGGAATTTGGTTTTTTTTCTTCCATTTTCATTTGAAAGCAACATGAAATGATATAGGAAATGTTTCAAATGACTGAACATCCATCCCTATAAAATACAGAAATAAATAGGCAAAAACATGCATTAATTTAAGGCACAATTGCTTAAACTATTTCTAGGACTGGTGAAAATGCCCATGTTTATATTTGTAAATAATATGTGTAAATAATAGTATTTTTATATTATGTACACACTTGTGCGCTCCACCCACGTTGCACCCAAACTCTTACTATGCACATTTCCACATGAATAGTACACACCATCAGAATTACAGTGTGTGCACACTGATAAAATCATAATATGTGCATCAAAGCCTGTTAACATGCATAAATCAATAAAAAGCTACTACTTCTACTGCTAATCCTTTGTCTAGCGCTACAAGGCATATGCAGCATTGTACACAAACACATGGGAGATACTCCCTGCTCAATAGGGTTTACAGTCTATTCGAGACAGAAACACAGAGAAGGTATTAGAGATGGTCTTGACACATACATGGTTGAAAATAAGAGAATAACAGGTCAGGATCCAAAAGCAGCCTTGAAGAGATGGATTTTTAGTATGGATTTGAATAGGACCCGAGATGGGGCCTGACACACCAACTCAGATAGTCTATTCCAGGCATACGGTGCAACATAATGGAAAGAACACAGTCTGGAGTTGGCAGTGGAAATGAACTACACAGATATAAGGGATTTTTCTGATGAGCAGAGTTCTCAAAAAGGGCTGTAGGGAGAGATGAGAAATGAGAGGAAGTGAGAAACAGCATAATAAATGCATTTGTAGGTCAGTAGGAGAAGTTTCTACAGGATATGGAAACAGATAGGAAGCCAATGAAGTGACTTGAGGAGAGGGATTACATGAGCATAGTAAATCTGGTGGATGATTAGCCTCTCGGCTGAGCTCTTAATGGACTGAAGAGGGGAGAGAGGAGTCAGGTGGAGACCAGTGAGGATCAGGTTGCAATAGTCTAAATGAGAGGTGATGAGACAATGGATAAAGGTTTTGGTAGTTTGTTCAGAAAGGAAGGGGCACATTTTGCTGGGGTTATAGAGAAAGAAATGACAGATTTTAGATATCTGTTGGATGTGAGGGGAGAAAGAGAGAGAGGAGTCAAAGATGACCCCAAGAGCTGTGAGCCAAGGAAACAGGAGAGGATGATAGCATCATTTATTTATTTAGCTGTATTTATATCCCGCTTTTCACCGGGTCAATGCGGTCAATTGGGAGATACATTTAACAGGAGGGGATATGACACACATACGCTAATACTTACAGGGAACATGGGCAATGGAGGGTTAAGTGGCTTGCCCAAGACCACAAGGAGTGCCTATAGGACTAGAAATCCCAGTCCCTCCGGCCTGAGATTGCTGTCCCCAGGTGGGACTTGAACCCCCGGCCCGAAGTACCTTGTCCTAACCACTAGGCCACTCCTCCCTTGTCCTAACCACTAGGCCACTCATCAACCAAAATAGAGAAAATGGGAAGCAGAAAAGGTGGGTTTAGGGGGGAAAGATAATGAGCTCCATCTTAGCCATGCACAGTTTAAGATTGCTGCAGGACATTCAGGCAGCAATATCAAACAGGCTGAGATATGGGCCTGGATTCCTGAAGAGATTTCAGATGCAAAGAGATAAATCTGAGAGCCATCAGCATAAAGATGATACTGAAAACCATGAGAGGAGAATAGAGACCAAGGGAATGAGTATAAAGTGAGAAGAGATCTCAAAACAGATCCTTGAGGTACGCCCACTGAAAGGGGGAAAGGAGTGAAGGAAGATCCACCTGAGCATACACTAAAAGTGTGTTGAGAGAGATAAGAGGAGAACCAAGACAGAACAGAGTCCATAAAGCAAAGTGAAAACAAGGTATTGATGAGAAGGTGGAGACCAACAGTGTCAAAAGCAGAAGATAGATCAAGAAGGATGTGGATCAAGTAAAGGCCCTTGCATTTGGTCAAATAGAGGTCACTGGAGACTTTGGCAAAGGCAATAGTGATCATAGCATGATTGCGGTTGATTTAATAAGTGGAGGAGGGATGGTAAGGAAATCCGCAGCACTGCCTTCTAACTTTCAAAAGGAAGACTATGATAAAATGAGGAAAATAGTTAAGAAAAAAATAAAAGGAGCAGTTGCAAAGGTTAAAGATTTACATCAAGCTTGGGTGTTGTTTAAAAATACTATCTTGGAAGCCCAGACCAGCTGTATTCCACATTTTAAGAAAAGTGGAAGGAAGTCCAAAAAACTTCCAGAATGGTTTAAAGGTGAAGTCAGAGGGGCAGTTGTTGCCAAAAAAGCATCTTTCAGGAAATGGAAAAAAAGAGCCAAATGACGAAAACTGGAAACAGCACAAGCACTGGCAAGTTAAATGCAAGGCATTGATAAGGCAGGCAAAGAGAAAATTTGAGAAGAAGCTTGCTGAGGAAGCAAAAATGAATAAAAAAGACTTTACGAAGTACATTCATAGCAAAAGACCTGTGAGAGAGTTAGTTGGAATATTAGATGATAGAGGGGTAAATGGGGCACTAAAAGGGGACAAAGCCATAGCTGAGAGACTGAATGAATTCTTTGCTTCGGTCTTTGCTGAAGAAGATGTAGGCATGTTGCCCATGACTGAAGTGGTATTTAAAGGTGATACTGCAGAAGAATTGAAGGAAATATTGATACATCGGGAAGATGTATTATAACTATTTGATAAACTGAAGAGTAGCAAATCACCTGGACTGGATGGTATACATCCAAGGGTGTTGAAAGAACTGAAATATGAGATTGCAGACTTGCTATTAGTAATCTGTGAACTATCATTAAAATCATCTGTAATACCTGAAGATTGGAGGATGGCCAACGTAACGCCAATTTTTAAAAAGGGTTCCAGGGGTGATCCGTGAAACTACAGACTGGCGAGCTTGACGTCAGTACAGGAAAAATGGTAGAAACCATCAGAAAGAACAAAATTACTGAACATGTAGCCAACATGGTTTTAGACAAGGAAGATCTTGTCTTACTAATCTATTATGTTTTTTTGAAGGTGTGAATAAACAAGTAGACACAGGTGAGTCAGTTGATATAGTGCATCTGGACTTTCAGAAAGCCTTTGACAAGGTCCCTTATCAGAGACTTTTAGCAAAGCTAAAAAGTCATAGGATATGAGGCAGAGTACTATTGTGGATCGGGAATTGGATAAAAGATAGAAAGCAGAGAGTAGGGCTAAATGGCCAATTTTCTCAATGGAGAAAGGTGAATAGTGGAGTATCCCAGGGATCTGTACTGGGTCCGCTGCTTTTTGACATATTCATAAATGACCTGGAAAAGGAATAACAAGTGAAAATATCAGATTTGCAGATGACACAAAACTTTTTAAAGTTGTTAAAACTCATGACGATTGTAGAAAATTGCATGGGGATCTTGATAAATTGAAAGACTGGGCATCCAAATGGCAGATGAAATTTAATGTGGACAAGTGCAAAGTTATGCACCTAGGAAAGAACAACCCAAACTATGTTTATATGATGCAAGGTTACACATTGGGAACCACCACCCAGGAAAAATATTTAGGCATCATCATGGATAACATGTTAAAACCCTCCGCCCAGTGTGCAGCGGCAGACAAGAGAACAAATAGAATGCTTGGTATCATAAGGAAAGGAATGGAAAATAAAACAAAGAATATTATAATGCCTCTGTATCATTCCATAGTATGACCGCATCTTGAATATTGTGTGCAAGTCTAGTCGCCGTATCATAAAAAAGATATAGCGTTATTAGAAAAGGTTCAGAGAAGAGCCCCCAAAATGGTAAAGGGGATGGAAGGATACCCCTATGAAGAGAGGCTAAAAAAGGTTAGGGCTCTTTAATCTGGAAAAGAGAGATCTGAGGGGAGATATGATAGAGGTCTATAAATTAATGAACGGAGTGGAATGGGTAAACATAGATCAATTGTTTAGGTCATCACAATATAGAAAGACTAGGGGACATGCAATGAAGCTACAGGGTAAACTATTTAAGACTAATAAGAGAAAAATATTTTTCACTCAATGTGCAATCAAACTCTGGAATTTGATACCGGAGGATGTAGTAAAAGCTGTTAGTGTAGCTGGGTTTAAAAAAAAGGTTTGGACAAGTTCCTGGAGGAAAGGTCCATAAACTATTATTAAAAGGGACCCAGGATATCACTGCTTGACCCAATACAAGCAATGAGAAACCTGTGTCTTTTGGGGAGACTGCTAGGTACTTATGACCTAGATTGGCCACTGTTGGAAACAGGATACTGGGCTTGATGGACCTTGGTCTGACCCAGTATGGCATATCTTATGTTCTTATGTTCTTATGTCAGTAGAATGTAAAGGACAAAAGTTAGATTGCAGTGGATCTAGAATGGCATGAGAGGAAAGAAAGTCAAGACAATGGTGATGAACCTCATGCTTCAGTAGTCTGGATACAAATGGGAAAAGGGAAAAGGCCCAATAACTGGAAGAGCAGATAGCATCCAGTGAAGACTTTTTGAGGACAGGTGTAACTACAGCATGCTTGAAGGCTGCAGGAACAGATGCTTTAGAAATTGATAGGTTGAGGATGTGACAAAGGGAGGGGACAAAAGTTGGACAGATTGAGCTTAGAATGGGTGGGGATGGCTTCAGAATAGCAAGTAGTCAGTTTAGAGGAGAAGAGAAGATGTGCAGTTTCCTCCTCAGTGATTTTAGAACAAGAAAGGGTGACAGAGGTTGAAGGAATTATCTGTGACTGGAGGGAGGAGAAAGAGATTGAGGTGGAGGTGGTGCTATAGAGAACTCCAAATTAACATGCATAGATGGCACATAACCTTACACAGCTTGTTTACAAATTACTCATATAGTGAAGACTATTTTTCCCAGTATGTTTCACTTTGTACTTGTCCGCATTAAATTTCTTCACTCATTTAGTTCCCCAGTATTCTATTCTCACCTGGTCCTCCTGCAACTCTTTACAATCATCTTGTGATTTAACAACTTTGAATAATTTTGTATCATCTGCATATTTGATCACCTCACTCATTACTCCCTTTTCCACATCATTTATTCTTGCATACTAAATAGCACTGGTCTCAGTACAAATCCCTGAGGCACTTCCTTATTTCCTTTAAACACTAAAAAAGCTGACTTTGCAAACTTATTCTCTTTCCAACCTTTTAGTGGTTCCAATCTGTCAGTCTGGGCCCCAAATAGGGTCACGTCATTAAGAGAGGGGTCACAGAAAAAGGGGATACTGCTCTACTCTTTGGACTGCTACTGTGGCCTATGTTCAGTGGGGGCAGTCAGCATGAGACCTGTTAATTAGTAAATGTTCACAGCCCTCCCAACTCATCCTGTGTGGGCTTCCTGTTCAACTGTGCAATCTGTTCTATGTAAACCAGTTTATTGTTAACGTTATATGTAAACTGCACTGATCTGAAAAAGCGCAGTATATTAAAATAAATAAATAAATAACTGGAAATCCATGCAGAGTACTGGGTCACTAAAACAGAGAGTTCTGTGCCCTACTTCTGCTGCTCCTATTTTCATTTTTTGATAAGTGGGAGGAGTCTGGGGGCCATGCAAATTTTTAAGTATTTATTAATCTATTTAAAACAATTTCTATTCTGCACTATTGAAAATCGTACAGTAGGCAGATTACAAAAAAAAAATACAAGTTCTCAAAGTATAAACATAAAAAATTAAAATAACCAATAAAAAAATTCAATATAATTACAAGACTATAAAATACATAAATAACAATAAAACAAACTAAAAGACAAGACAATGATCTCCTAATAACATATCAAAATATAATCTCCCTTATATTGTCCATAAGGAAATACAGAATACCCTTAATCTTAGTCCCTGGAAAATGATAGGAAAACCTGTTAAAATAAATGTGTTTTCAGAATAAACAGACCACTAATGAAATGCTAATAGGAATTAGGGAAGCTAACAAAATTTACAACACTGTAATAATGGATAATTTCAATTATCCCAGAATTGACTGGGTCAATTTCACATTAGGACATGTTAGGGAGATACTATATCTAGATGAAATAAATGACTGCTTCATGAATCAACCTGAGGGGAAGTTATAGTATTTTAGACCTAGTCCTTAATGAAACACAAGATCTGGTGTGAGAGGTAATGGTGTTGTGGCCATTGGCAATAGTGATCATAATATGATCATATTTGATTTATTAGATGGAGAGAGGAAAGCAAGGAAAAACATGAAACTAGCATTTAACTTAAAAAAAGGGAAACTATGATAAAATGAGGATAATGGTTAAGAAAAAACTAAAAGCAGCAGCTGCAAAAGTTAAAAGTTTACATCAAGCATGGGTGTTGTTTGAAAATACTATCTTGGAAGCCCAGACCATATGTATTCCATGCTTTAAGAAAGATGGAGAGAAGGCCAAATGACTGCTGGCATAGTTTGAAGGTGAGGTCAGAGATGCTCTAGTAGACAAAAAAGCATCTTTCAGGAAATGGAAAGAGGAGCAAAATGATAAAACAAAAAACAGCATAAGCACTGGCAAGTTAGATACAAGGCCATTGATAAGGCAGGCAAAGAGAGAATTTCAAAAGAAGCTTGTGGAAGCAAAAACACATAACAAAATCTTTTTCAAGTACATTCTTATCACAAATCCATCTGCCTTAGCAGTCTCTTAGGTTCCTGTTTTAGCACCTCTGCAGACTGCGGCATCTCCTGTTGCACATCTGCATACTGAAAGATCTTCACCTGCTCAACTGCAAGGTGAAAGATCTCCACATGTATATTGCAAGCTGCACCATCTTCACCATCTCTACTCAGTCCACTGAATCCATGCAATTTGTATCATCTTTACCTAAATCCCTGCAAGCCACTGAATCTCCACCTGCTGTTGCCGGCTCTCCTCGTGATTGTCTAGTGCAGGAAAGACCACTTGTGATGACCCTGCCCATGGTGTTCCTCAACTATTTTTGGAGCAGCTCTACAAACTTATGGTGATCATGAGATCAGGATCTATGACCATTTTACATGGGAGCAAGAGGGGTGGGCTTTCTAATAGCAGAGCACTACAGAGAGCGCTACAGATCTGTAGCGAGAGAACATACACACTGCTCTAAACACGGAGCCACCGCACTGCCCTCTTCCCCCAATAAAAGAAGTGCCATCAGTTAGTAATTAAGTAAAAACATAAACATAAAAACTTTGAAATACTTTAGAGCCTTAAGGCAGGCCTTGCCAAAATTTCTTAGAATCTAGGAGCCAAGGACAACACTACCATTAGACAAACTAGGCGGTTGCCTAGAGGATTGGCCCTCTAAAAGTGCCTAATGCCATTGCTGTCACCCCTCTCCGGGATGTACAATGGTGGCAATGGCTGCAAGCAGCTCTGCGGCGCTTACCTTTAAGCTTTGGTGCTGCGGGACTGTTTGCTTCTGCCTACTCTCTGATGCCTGATGTTGGCATCAGGTCTCAGAGAGGGGGTGGAAGCAAACAGCCCTGTGGCACTGAAGCTTAATGATAAGCGCCATGAGGCTGTTTGTGGCCATTACTGCCATTGTATTTTCTGGAGGGGGTGGCAGTGTTGGCAATCGGTGCCACGGGGGCCACAAGGTATGAGGTTCTCCTAGGGCAGCGATGGCGAACCTATGGCACGCGTGCCAGCTGTGGCACGCGAAGGCCTTGCAGCTGGCACGCGGGAAGGTCCGCAAAAAAAGAAAAAGCTGGCTCTGACTGCTGCCGCGGACGCGGCAAGGGCAGAATGCAGCGTCCCGCGGGGCCCCCTCTGCCCGCTAAGCCCCTCTGCAAGAGCTTTCAGATTCGCGAGGGAGAGCGTCTCCCTCGCGTCTCTGTTAAGCCCGCAGGGGCTAATGGGAAATTTCCCATCAGCCCCTTTAGACGCGAGGGACTGATGGGAAATTTCCCATTAGCCCCTGCGGGCTTAACAGAGACGCGAGGGAGATGCTCTCCCTCGCGAATCTGAAAGCCCTTGCAGAGGGGCTTAGCGGGCGGAGGGGGCCCCGCGGGACATTGCAATCTGCCGCGGCAGCAGCCAGAGCCTGCTTTTTTTTTTTTAAATTTGCCAGGGGGGGTTAGGACTGCTAATGGGCAGGGAGGGGGGGGTTAGGACTGCTAATGGGCAGGGAGGAGGAGGGGGGGGGTTAGGACTGCTAATGGGCAGGGAGGAGGAGGGGGGGTTAGGACTGCTAATGGGCAGGGAGGGAGGGGGGTTAGGACTGCTAATGGGCAGGGAGGGAGGGAGGGGGGTTAGGACTGCTAATGGGCAGGGAGGGAGGGGGGGGGTTAGGACTGCTAATGGCAGGGAGGGAGGGAGGGAGGGAGGGAGGGGGGGTTAGGACTGCTAATGGGCAGGGCAGGGCAGGGAGGGAGGGGGGGTTAGGACTGCTAATGGGCAGGGCAGGGAGGGAGGGGGGGTTAGGACTGCTAATGGGCAGGGAGGGAGGGAGGGGGGGGGTTAGGACTGCTAATGGGCAGGGAGGGAGGGAGGGGGGGTTAGGACTGCTAATGGGGAGGGAGGGAGGGGGGGGTTAGGACTGCTAATGGGCAGGGAGGGAGGGAGGGAGGGAGGGGGGGTTAGGACTGCTAATGAGCAGGGAGGGAGGGAGGGGGGTTAGGACTGCTAATGGGCAGGGAGGGAGGGAGGGGTGGGAGAGGGGGGGGTTAGGACTGCTAATGGGCAGGGAGGGAGGGGGGGTTAGGACTGCTAATGGTCAGGGAGGGAGGGAGGGGGGGGTTAAGACTGCTAATGGGAAGGGAGGGAGGGGGGGTTAGTTGCTAAAGGGAAGGGGGGGGGGCGGGCGGGCGGGCGGGGTCGGACTGCTAATGGGCTGGGGGGGTTGGGACTGCTAATGGGCGGCGGGCGGGCGGGCGGGGGGGGGGGGTAGGACTGCTAATGGGGTGGGGGGGTAGGACTCCTAATGGGCTGTGGGCTGATGGGGGCTGTCTGGAAATGGGGTGATGGGGGTTAGGACTGGTAATGGGTTATAGGGGGGCTTAAACTGAAAATGGGTGATGGGGGTTTAGGACTGAAGTGGGTTGATGGGGGGGCTAGGACTGGTATTGGGTTGGGGGGTTGCTAGGATTGGAAATGGGCTGATGGGGGCTAGGACTGGAAATGGGCTGATGCAGGGACTAGAAGGGAATGGATGCTGGGTGAGGCTGGAACTAGAAGGGAGCTGATGTTGGGGGAGGATTAGAATGGGATGGGGCTGGGAGAGTAAAATGGAGAGGGGAAAAATATTTTGTGTGGGAGGGATAAAAAATCTACAATTGGCCGGGTATTGGGAGAGTAAGTGGGGATTGAGGATGGAGGGGTAAAATTTGAGTGGATGAAATAGGAATGAGGAAAGAGCAAAAGGAGAAAGATTAGTATGTTAAAGCGGATGTAGAGAGAGAGAATGGAAAAAAAAACTAGAAGAGAGAAGAAAGGACAAATGGACAGCAGATGATGGAGAGTTAGCAGAAAACATGAAGAAACCAGAAGAAAGTGGCTGGAGCAATTGCAACTGTGTAACTGAGCTGAGGTATTCTGTTTATGTAATTCCTTTTTGACATTGCCACTTGTTCTCTTTCCCCAGTAGGTCATGTATTGTTATTGTCTGAAATGTATTGGTTTAATATTTGCAGTGTTGCCTTTTGATAGGTATGGTGTGGTGCTTTGTGAGTCCTGGTAGTGCTGTTAGGATACGGCGGGTTTGCTATTGGTTCTAAATGGGCAGTGTTTGTAGTAGTTCCTAATGTGCTTGGCGGTTGGCACTGGATTATAGTAATGTAGAAATCTTTTAGTCTGTCTTTATCCATACACTCATTAAGAGACATGTTTACTAAAAGTTAGTGTATGTTAGCATTATGCAAATATTTATGCAAATTGACGTGCTGGCACTTTGAGGAAATTCTTTGGTTTTGTGCGGCAGTTTGGGCACTCGGGCTCAAAAAGGTTAGCCATCACTGTCCTAGGGCGTCTCATCTTCTCAAACTAGCCCTGCTGGAAGCCAGATTTATGACCAATTCAAAATTTTATTTATTTATGCATGGTTATAAATTGCTAATTTGTAATGTACTGAAAGTGATATACAGTAAACTAGTTATTACAATAGCATTTTAAACATACAAAGGTAATAAAAACATGCAAAAGAAAATCAGCAATAAATATATCTCCCCTTGTACTATAGCCTCGTATCCATTGAAAAAGGCCTACTTCCTGTGCATGTTTAGTGGAGATATTTAAATATCTGTATCAAATCTCCCCTTTCCTTTCTTTCTGCTGGCCATGGGTCACATTGCACCAGCTGTAGCACTGGGGGCAGTGACTCCAGCAGCCACAAAGAGCAGGGCATAAAGAGCCATTTCACATTGGTGGCTGTGACGCAAAACAGGGTCACCGCTGATGTGAAGCTCTGCACCCGCCAGTAGCCCTAAGGACAAAAAAGACCCCCACTTGCAGAGGCACTGACAGAAGTAGCAGGAGAGGATGAGAATAGAGAAACCTCTCTCCCAGGAGGGGAGAAGGAAGAAAGAGGACACACCCTGCGATAGTCCCTAAAGTTGGGGGTGGGAGTGGGGGGAGAAAGGGCAAGGTAAAAGACTAATGTGGGAGTGGCAAAGAAAAGGTAAGGGACTGAAGAAAGGGGCTGTATTGGGAGTCATGACTGCTGACCAACCCCTCCCCCATCACAGTCTTAACTCTCAGTGCAGCCCTCAGGCCAGAAAGTTTGCTCACCCCTTGTTGTTGGGAGACCTGGATTAGAATTTTGGAAGTGTGTTCAGAAAGGCAGGGATAAATGTTGCTGCCACTTAACCTAACACTCTCAGTTCTCCCCTTCCCTATGTTTGCTGAGAAAGTTATTCTGTAATGGGATAAAGTTTTAATGGTTTCTCTCACAAGTTCTCTGTAAATTGAAGTTTTATTGTAAACCACCTTGATTTTAACATAAGGCGAAATAGAAAAATCATTAAATAAAGAAAGAAAGAAGAAAGAAACACCTATGGCCTCAGCACTCCATCACCAATCTCCCTACCTCACAGCAGACCCACCTCGGCTTTTCCCCATTGTCCAAATACCCACCCAAGGCCACAGCTTCTTCTCATTGCCCACATATCTGTATCGCCTACCCCAACAGTTATGGTCTCCATAACTCTCCTACCTCACAGTAGACCATATCTCAGCCTTTCCCCATTACCTAGGTATCCTTCCTAGCAGTAGACTCTCTTCTTTCCTTCTCCCCCTCCCTCTCCCCGCAGGCCTCTCTCAAGCTCTTCCTTTCTATCTCTTTCCTTCTCTTTCATTGCCAACTCCAGATTGTGTTCATTCCACCTTGCAGCATCACATGCCTGTAACAGACTACCTGAGTTGGTACGTCATGCTCCATCTCTGGTCCTATTGAAATCCAGGCTAAACCTCCCAACTATTCAAGGCTGCTTTTGGATCCTGACCCTTTATTCTCCTGTTTATCACCCAGTGTGTCAAGACCATCTCTAGTCCCCTCTATGTTATGTTTCTGACTAGCATAGATTGTAAGCACTATTGAGCAGGGACTCTCTCCCAAGTGTATATGTACAGCGCTGCATATGCCTTGTAGTGTTATACAAATAATAAGCAGTAGTAGTAGTAATGTAGTGTTGATAGATAAGAAGTCACTGGCCACCCCTGAAATCAATGGCAACTCACTGCAGACTCGAATGTGACATGGCACCAGGTGCAGCAGTGAACATAAGCTTGACTGCTCTATAGACAATGAGTTACAGTATATTCATACAGGACTTCTTCCTATGGGGAAAGAAATTGTTACTGAAAGAGTCCTATTGTATCCAGAAAATAAAAGACAGTGGATCTCGCACAAACGGAAATCTTTCTGCAACTGAATGAAGATGCTAATATTTGTACTTTCTTTGGCATGTAGATGTAGTATCTGAACAATAAACTAGTCGAGCACTCCATACATTCTCTGAAACTATACAAAGTGAGGATTTCAGCAATGGGTGAGAAATTGTCACTGATACCGGTTTCCAAAAGCCCTCTTAAGTTGTAAAAAAGGTAAGGACTGATAATATATTTTCAGTGATAATGCTTTGTTCCAAGGTAAGTTATGGGCAACAAATCTTTGTAAGAGAGAGAACTGCCATCCATTTCTCAAGGCCTAATTCTGTTTAAAGAAATATACAGTAACTCTTGGCAAAGCACAGCAGTCTGTAAGCTCTGTTTTCACAGTGGAAAAAACAAAACAAAACCCTGGGTCCAAGGCTGTTTCTAGGTGACCTGTGAATTACTCTGGATTTCTGGAATGCACTTCTTCTTTTCCCTATAAATATTATGGAGTAGATTAGAAGCCTTACAGTAGGTATAATTTACACATATAAAAAACGGATTTCCCTGTTGTTGTTAAGTACCGTCGAGTCAGTGTCGACTCATAGCAATGCTCTGGATAGTTGCTCTACAATGTGTTCAGTCTTCAGTCAGGCGGCTCATTGTTGACAGGACTCAAGGACTTCCGAAAATCCCTCAAAATCCACCTGTTCAGGGCCTCATTTGAACAAGGTCCTTAACTCCCACCCTTGTCAATAACCATCAAGCACCATCATCTCAGGCCTGGGGCACAACCCCCCAGAAATATATGTGTCTTGTCACCTCTGTTGAATGTAGACCCTCGTCCCATCCCTAACCACTTTGATTGAAGGATAAGGTGGTATACAAAACTGGCTAAATAAATAAATAAATATATTGGTACCCATAACTGCTGTTATTGTATTGATCCATCTCATTGCTGGCCTTTCTCTTTTGCATTGGCCTTCGATGTCTTTCTCTAATGATCTCTCTCTTTGCATGATGTGTCCAAAGTATGAAAGTCAAAAGGGTATGTTTACTAAGCAGTCTTAACATATTATGCTGCACCTTAGGTTACGGCACTGTGATGGTGTGTTTGCTGGCAGCACTAATTTAAATTAAAAAAGAAAATGCCTCAGGCTGCCCTATCAAATAACCCCACTGTGGGATCAAACCCATGACCTCTGGCTCCACAGGCAGTGAAGTTACCAGTGAGCTACAGTCCTATATCTGCTAACAAACCCCTGGCTGGCTACAGAAGGACTGCAGGTCACCACACAAACTGATTTAAAGTAAAGGGTAATGCCTCAGACAGCCTTACTCATCAGGCCCATTGGGGATCAAACTCATAACCCCTGTTTTATCAGTCAAAGTATTAACCATTGTGCTACATCTCTGCTGCTGTGTTTTTAGGTCAGCACACCTAATTAAGGCTAACGCGCATTAACGTGCCACGGCTCCCTCTATCGCATGAAAATGTACCTTATTGCACAATAACCCTAAATGCTACCTTAAGACAGGAACGCCCACTACCATATATGGCGTCCTGCACACTAACGCCGGCTGCACGTTAAGACTGCTTAGGGGTATGTTTACTAAACCGTCTTAATGTGCGCCCGGCGATAGTGTGCAGGCTGCCATAAAAGGAGTGGGCATTTCAGTCTTAAAGTAGCAAAATGGGATTATCACGTGATAACGCGCGCTGCGGCACACATTAACGGGCCAAGCGCCGCTAAGCGCGGTAATGCGCGGTAATCTTAAGTAGGCGCCCAGACATGCAAACACAAAAACAGAGGTGTAGTGCAGTGGTTAATGCACTGACTGATGATACAGGGGTCATGAGTTTGATCCCCCAGTGTGCCTAATGCATAAGGCTGGCTGAGGCATCAACTTTGACATGTAAGTATTGTTTCTTGAGGCATTTTATTTGTATTTTAATTATTGCTACCAGCAAACACACCCTCACGTGCCATAACCTAAGGTGCCACATAAGGCACCCTATAAGGCGCTCCATAGGACAACTTATAAGGCACCTTATGGTTACAGTACTCTGAGGGTGTTTTTGCTGGCAGCACTAATGTACATTAAAAATTGACAGTGCTCCGGATAGCCCACTCAACTAACCCCACTGTGGGTTTGAACCCATGACTTCTGACTCCACAGGCAGTGAAATAACCAGTGGACTACAGCTATTAACAAGCCCTTGGATGGTTACAGAAGGACTGCATGTCACCACACAAACAGTCTGCTGTGGTTACCAGGATAGGGTTAACCCACCCGTACCCATGATGCACTGCACATGTAAATCAGCAGTCCACAGATGATCACAAGATGGGGTATGCACCCCCACAGCACCTCGGCCTGGTAGGGGGAACTGACCATGTGTACCCCCACAGCACCTCAGCCTGGTAGGGGGTACTGACCGTGTATGTTACTGGCACAGAGTAGCTACAGACCGTCACATTGTGCGGGTACTGTACTCACCCTGAGGGTGAGGTGGGGCACCCAGCACCAGGTCCACAGCACCTTTCATGACTGAAATAGACTATGCTGCAGGTCCCCATCAGTGCTAGTGTGTGTGATAGGTAGCTCCTGCAGACACATCTGTATTTCTCAGTCATGTTTAGCCCTTAGGGGCTATGATGCACCCAAAATAGTGCATATCCTGTGTTGTTACCATGGTCACATTATGTAGGTGAAGGGGGGGGGGGTGGTATTTGGACCCATAGGTGGATTATGTACCACCACCCAACCCACTCTATGTGGCTCAGGATGGGAAACAGGATCTCCCACCAACAGAGCCACACTCTACCTCCCCACAATGGTAGCAGTAGAGAGGAACATCAACCCCTGTCCTGCTGCGGAACAGACACCATACAGGGCAGGCAATGCAGATCTGTACACATCCCTAAGGCAAGGCAGATAGAAGGCCTGGAAATGCTCAGCTGCCCCCCACCACTATCTGACATTCTCCAGCAGCAAGCCTCCAGCTGTTGCACCCTGCAAGATGTTCCATCCAGACACATACTAGCTGCAAACAGTCTGCTAGCTAGTACATGGTGCATGCTCCTGGAGAAGATGCATGGACACAGAACTGGGATGTCAGCATACACACCAAGCAAATGAGTCAGTGAGGAGGCACCAAAAGAAAACCATAAACATCACATGAGAGTAGCACTATGGGGGAACCTAGCCATGCCGTGGTCACTGCTCAGTCAGGGTGAGAGTGACATCCCAGCAGGACATGCTGTGGCCACCCTGTCCGTGCAGGTGGTTGTCAGGCACTACAATGTCCGAGCCATTGCCCTATGCCCTGTGCAGATGCATCCTGGCCAGGCCACCCTGTCCGGGCTATACCCATGGTACCTTGCTCCTCATTATGCACATTGGCAGGCTTACACTGGCAACAGTGTGGGCTGAGGAAGGTGTTGGCAGACACCACACACTGGATAGACAAACACATGCTCCCACAGCTATGCCAGCATTGTGCAAATATAGAGGCTCTTGGCAGCCGTGGCCACCACACCAGTCCTGGGCACAGTGCAGGCATGGCTATGGTACGCAATACTGTTGGGGTCACTCCCCAGGGTGGTAAACACTGTCAGACATCAGACCTGAAGCACACTCCACAGACAGTGGAAAGGTTGCTATGATGCAGCTCAATCAGCAAATTGTGCTTAACTTAGGAATTGCTATCTGCCAGTAATCATAGCAACCGTCTGATAGGTGTGTACAATATTCCCAGGTTTAGGGGGGCATTGCTAAGGTATGCAAGTGCTAGTACTGGGAGATGCACGCAGGGCCCAACATCCTGCCTCTCCAGGAGGCTTTGGATAATGGAGCCTGTGGGTGAGGGTGTGTCTGCCCCTGTTGGCCGCTGCTCTAGGGCAGAGGTTCCCAACTCCAGTCCTGGTGGGCCAAACACTGTTCGGGTTTTCATGCTGTCCCTAATGAATATGCAAGAGATACATCTGCATACCATGGGGGCGGTGCATAGACATGCAGCACAGCCGTGTTTATTAGAGGCAGCATGGAACCTGAATGGTGTCTGGCAATCCAGGACTGCATTTGGGAGACTCTGCTCTAGGTAATGTGCATGTTTATGGTGTCTGTGCTCTGTAGGGTAAAATGTAGGTTTATTGGGCATGTTTCTGTTATCTGCAATAAAGGTTCTGTCTGTATTAGCACGTTTTAGTAGTGGGTAAAATATGGGGACTGGGTTGGCAGGAACTACAGCTGGGACTTGAACCTGTGACTTTCTGCTCCTGAACACACTGGCTGTGTTCACTGCACCACCCTGTTGCCACAGAGATAGTGCCTTCCCTGGAGATACCATGACTGTTTGTCATACAGAGTCTGTTGCAGTGCATGGCACCCACCTAAACAGGGCTAGGCCATGGTCTGCTCTGGGCAGCTGCCACTGCCCCCTCCACCACCAGTACCCCTCTGCCACCATGCTGACATGCCCTTCTGCTGGTGGTGCTGGTGCTGCGCAGTCTCAGGCCATCTAGTGTGCGGGTAGGCGGCTGCCTATGGTGAGGTTTCTGGGGTAGGGGTGCCTGCATAGCTGTCCACGCTTTCCCCCAGCACCGTCTGCCAATGTTCCGTGCCATTGGGGGTACCTGCTGGGTACTATTCCCTGTGACACCATGGGAAGCACACTCTTGCCCATGTTGGGCCCTCAGCAGTTGCTGTCTGGCTGCTCTACTGTTTCAGCATTCCTATGGGCCAGCTAGGCATTACCCTAGTCCGCACTGTGCCCCAGCTGCACCACAGCATGTGCCGCCTGCAGCCCTCTGTGTCCCCTTTTCCAGCATCTGTCCAGTTTCCCATTCCAACATGCCTGCCCTGCTGTTGTGGAACATATGCACACCATAGGAAACCTGTCCAATGGAGAGGAAAACCCTGATCAGCGCAATTTCACTGTGGGCTCATTCACCTTGTATAGAGACGGAGCATAGACCCTTCCAAAATTCTTTTTTTTTTTTAGCTTTCTTGGGGGTGTTTTTTGATGTTTCCCATTGATATCACTGTTGCCCAGCTTGGTTATGTTTTTCTTTACATTTTCTTCTTGTCGTTTTCACCGTTTCTTTGCCCTTTTGTTCCGTGCACATGTATCACACTTATCACTTTTTTATAGGTTTCTCTGCTTTTGCTGTACATTGCTGACGGAAATGGTTTCTTTTCCCTTTAAATCAGCTCTAACGCCAGGGTTTCACTGGCGTTAGTTTTCAGCCTCGGATTTCACAGCATTAGTGTGCAGGGAGCCTCTCCCCTCCCACTCTCCGCCCATTGACCCTCTCTCTCTGCCCCTGGGGAGCCTTCCTCCGCCCTCCGGGAGCCTTTCTCCACCTTCAGCGCTCGTTTGCGCCTTATCGCGCGATAAGGCGCCATTATCGCGCTCGTTTGTGCCTTATCGTGCGATAACATGGGAGAGCGCACATTAAGACGGTTTAGTAAACATACCCCTTAGTCTTTTTAAGGATCCACATCTCACATCTGTGATGATGTCTCTCATTTCTCGCCCTTTCCTCAACCCTGCTTGCACCGCCCTTTACTGAACCCTACTTGCACTTCAGGTAGTTCTTGTTCCAGTTATGGATGTAGTCTCCATTGAATAATCTTCAGTAGAATCTTGCTGGCATGTGGGATCAGAGCGATTTTGCGTTAATTTCCACAGTCAGTTGGATCACTTTTCTTTAGCATTGGTATAAACACAGATCTTTTCCAGTCAGTTGGCCATGATGTTGTCTTCCAAGTTTGCTGGCAGAGCCTTGTAAGTATGGTAACAGCTGAATCAGATTGCTGTAATACTTCTATGGGAATGCCATCAATGCCTGGTGCTTTGTTCTTTGATAAGGCTTTCAATGCTGCTTCGACGTCTTCTTTCATCACCAATGGTTCCGAATCATAAGGTACAGGTTGAAACAACTGTTGGTCCATTTGATCTTTATCATATAAATACTTTGTATATTCTTTCCACCTTTTCTTGATCTTCTCAGCATCATTTAACATAGAACCTTGTAACATTCCAATTTGAGGCTGGAATTTTTTCTTTAACACTAGAAGCCCCAAAAGGCATTTTACCTAGAAACCCCAAAGTGCATCAATTGACGCATTATCACGACGACTGTGTTTAGCATGAAATGCAGATGTGCATTAATTTGAAGTTACTTATTTGTTAAATACGTGCAATATGTGATGTCATTACATGACACCATAGTGTGTTTATTGTTTTGTAATGTCGGAGTAAAACTGTAAACAATGATTGATTTAAAACCAAAATTTACTCTGTTACACAGGTATGTACAATGTCGTGACTTTCGAACACACCCTAGAACAGGCCGACACTCCAGAAATTTTAGCATATCGCTTTCTCCCTGAAATTTTATTCATTTTTTTTCTACGATTCTATTTACAGAATGCCGAGACCTCATAAGAAGACAGCAGTGCCTAGATGTGCTGGTGCAAAATCAGATTTAAATGTTGACCTACATGTCACAGGTTGTGTAGGCGCACATGCTTATTCTGTTCGTTCGTTAACTGACATGGACTTTGCAGTTACTTTTGAATTTGCAGTTACTTTTACATTTAGTTAACACTGTTCTTATTTTAGTAATTGTATGAAACTTGTGAAAAACACTCAGTTTTATTGGTTGCGTCAATTGCCGCATTTTGGGGCTTCTAGGTATACAGTAATTTTCCCGCTAGGTGGCACATCTGTCATTAATTTTTGATGTACATATTTGAACATCTTGACCTCGCTAACAAAGTCATGGAACATAACTGACATGGTTCTAGCAGTGGCGCTGGTATACAACTTTGAAGATGCATTTGCGTCAGTTGACGCACTTTGGGGCTTCTAGTGTTGACTCTCGTAGCTTTAGGAAAGTCGATCTTGTTCTTCCTCTAATAGTTTCTGCTTCTATTTCCTTTCATGTGTCATTGTAGTATTTTTCCTTGTCCTGTCTTGCTGCACGTTAGAAATCTCTGTTGAGTTCTGTGATTGTCTTTCTTTCTCCTCTAGCTTTAGCTTCTCTGCATTTCTGGGCAATTTTCAGAGTTTCTTCCATCATCCATTTTGGCCGTTTTTGTTTTTTAACCTTTTGTAGAAACTTCTCACTTTCTTCCAACACAACTTTCTTAATGGTATTTGGATTTTCCTGTGTAAATTGTCATATACATATAAGTACTGCTTGAAACATATGGCATCATATAGAAATTTAAAATAGAGCGTACTCTGGGTGTGCTTTGGGTGGTCTTTCACAGGATACATACCCCGAAATATTTCCCTGTCAATGTAACATAATCCCCAGGTAACACCCATTTGGGCAGGGGCTTGGAGGAAGGTTTGAGGTGGGAATTGTGCTTATATCTCCTGCATTCAGAACCGCCTTCTTTTGCAAAATGTTTGGGTTTCGGAAGATGATTTCTTGGTCACCTCGCTGTGAATGTGCGGGTCTGCAAAATCTACTAGTTATAAGTACCAACATCAGGTCTTATACAGTTGTGGTCAACATTATTGGCACTATTGCATTTTAGGTATGTTGTGTACAATATCTTGAGAAATAATTGGAAATCATAATATTTTCATAGAATGTTCAAAGATATGGTCATCATAATATTTTCATAGAATGTTCAAAGATATGCAACAAAGAAAAGATGTCTATGCAACTTAGACGTAGTAATTTCTGAGAAAAAACCCCAAAATATAACCTGGACAGGATTAATGGCACCCTTCACTAATATTTGGTTCTACAAAACTTGACAGTGATAAGAGCCTCCAAACATTTTTTGTAGCCATCTGTAAGTTTCCTATATCTGTCTGCTGGTAGTTTCTCCCACTCTTCAACTGTGATTTGTTCCAGCTCATGAATGTTTCCAGGATTCCTTTTACCAATGGCAGATTTCAACTCTTTCCAAAGGTTCTTGATTGGATTGAGAACAGGACGCACAGGTCAGTTTAAAACACTCCATTTTTTTCCTTTCTAACCATTCTTTTGTATGTTTTGGGTCATTGCCTGCCTGGAGGACCCATGACCTTCGGTACAGACCTAGCTTTCTGACAGTAGGTAGCACATTTCACTCCAAAATAACTTGGTAGTGCTCTGATTTCATAATTCCTTAAATACATCCCAGGCCTCCAGTTTCTCAGGCAGCAAAACAGCCCCATAACATTATGGAACCTCCACCATATTTAACTTTAGGAAGGGTGTTTTTTTTTTCTTATAAGTTTCATTTATTTACCTGTAAAGGTATCACTGATCTGCATTGCCAAAGAGCTCAAGTTTAATTTTATCTGTCCACAGAAAACTTTCCCAGAAAGATTGTGCTTTCTCAAGGTGGGTTTGGGCAAAGATCAGCCATGCCTCTTTATATCTATCTTTGAGCAGTGGGGTTCTCCTGGGCCTTCACCCATGAAGTTCTTCTTTGTTTAGTGCATGGTGTATGGTGCAGGTTGAAACCACCACTCCAGATTGCTCTAGGGGGGGTGGGGTGGTGGGGGGGCAGCTGAGCATTTCCAGGCCTGCTGTCTGTCTGCTATTGCGTTCTGTATGTGTACTGCTCTGTCTGTTCCCCAGCAGGACTGGGGTTGATGGTCCCCTCTACTGCTACCATTGCAGGGACGTAGACTATGGATCTATTGGTGGATGATCCTGTTTCCCACCCTGAGCCCCAGAGGGTGGGTTGTGTGGTGGTACATAATCTGCCTATGGGTCCATACACCCCCCCCCCCTCCCCCTCCCCCTTCCCCTTCCCCTTCCCCTTCCCCTTCACCAGGTAACCATGGCACCAACACAGGATATACACTATTCTGGGTGCATCATTGCCCATAAGGACTAGACATGACCGAGACATACAGCAGGACACAGATGTATCCTAGGGGTATCTAACGGAATTACCTATCACACACTGATGGGGACCTGCAGCATAGAATATTTCAGCCATGAAAGGTGCTGTGGACCTGGTGCTGGGCGCCCCACCTCAACCTCAGGGTGGGCACAGTACCCGCACAATGTGACTGTCTGTGGTTACTCTGTGGCAGTGCCACACACAGTCTGTTGCCCCTACCAGGCCGAAGTGCAGTGGGGGTGCATAGCCAATCTTGTGCCCATCTCTTGTCTGCTGATTTGCATGTGCAGTGCATCATGGGTACGGGTGGGTTAACCCTATCCTGGTAACCACAGCAGACAGTTTGTGTGGTGCCGTGCAGTTCTTCTGCAGCCAGCCAGGGCTTTGTTCACAGCCTTATAAGGTGTCCTATAGGGGACATTATAGGGTGCCTTGACGGACAGTACACTTTATAATGTGCCCTATGGAATGCCTTATGGGGTGCCTTATGCGGCACCTTAGGTTATGCCACCATGAGGGTGTGTTTGCTGGCAGCACTAATTAAAATACACGTCAAATGCCTCAACAATCACTACTTAAAAGTAAAGGGTGCTGCCTCAGCCAGCCTTATACATTAGGCCCACTGGGGAATCAAACCCATGACCCCTGTATCATTAGTCCGTGTTGTAGCCATTGTGCTACAGCTCTGCTGCTGTGCTTGTATGCCTGCGCGCCTTTTTAAGATTAATGCGCGGTAACGTGCCCTGTAGCGCTCGTTCATTTATGGCGCCTTGTAACACGCGTTCTCAGCGCGTTCTCGGTAACGATGTACCGCCCATGTCCTTATTTGGGATTTCTGTCTCTACTGCGGCTCCTAACGCGAATCGCACTAACGCAGTTTAGTAAACATACCCCTAAATATATGTGCTTATTTTGGCAGTGCTATATGTATTTTATAAAAAGCTCCAGGTTTCCTGAGCCTTTTATAAAATGATAATGAGTTTTAAGTGCATGAATACAAACATCCATTTTCTCACCTTTTCTAGGCAAATTTGGTAAAAGTCTTTAGAGAATAGAATGTGGATGGCGAGGAGAAGCTGGTTTATACTGGGACTAAAGACTTGTGAGATTTGGTAGCTACTGTGGTGAAGGGATTATATTGCTGGAGGGAGTTTGAGCCAATTTCGATGGATTGATTGTTGAACATATTGGTGGCTATTAAACTCACTAACTGCTTGTATGATGATTGTCCTTCAGCATTTGTAAACATGACTAGGGGAAAGCTGATAGATTAGCTGTGTTGTTTAATGCTTCACTTTCTCATAGTGTTTTTCTGGAGGTTCTTAAGAAGGTTATAGTTTGGTCATTGTTAAAGAAGAAGCGATCAGATCAGGAGCTCTGGAAGAATTACAGACCTCATGCTAATTTACCATTTGAGGAAGAAATATTGAGAAAGTGCTAGAGCTGTTTAACCCTTGCCAGGCCGAGCCCAAAACTCTCAGAATCCAAAATTCTGACTAAATATTCCTATCAAATGGTATATAATACATGACCATAGCAGAAGGAAAATCACTATTAGAACATATTGAATAAGACGGGTACAATTTTCCTGAAATATGCAAAAATTAACCCGGCTGCAGAATGTGGTTTAAAATTTTAAAGTAGGCCTTCAAAGGGTTAACTAGCTGCTGCTGGTGATGCATGCGCTTTTCTTGATGGAAGAAAAAAGATGAAAAATGAAAACATTTAGTCCCAAGGGAAATATTAGCGATTAGCTCAATACCATTTAAACATTTGGCAGCATTAGGTGAAAACAGAATTTGTGGTTCAGAAATGGAACCCCACACCTAAAACTCTCTGAGCTCTTTACGTGGTCACTTATACATCCCACTGAAGCCCCTGTCACATGTGCACCACAAAATCAATAAACTCAAACCCAACAAAAAGAAACCCCATGGAAACTCTCCACCTCCTAAAAAGGTGAATGAGGAACTCAGTATACGGCTACAGTAATGGATTATGAAACAGGAATTTAGAGTTCAAATCCTGGTACTTTCCCACAATGAAAAGGTCACTTAAAAGTCAATATTCAAAGCTAGTTTTTCCACAGGTGAAAATTTTTTTTTTAAGTATATAACTGGCCTTACATATTGCTCAATCTGTCTGCAGGTAGGTACACTTATGTAGGGAATGCACTCTTTGTGGTAACACAGTGGTGCAGTGCACACAGCCAGTGTGTTCAGAAGCAGAAGGTCACAAGTTCAAGTCGCAGCTGTGGTTCCTGCCAACCCAGTCCCCATATTTTACCCACTACTAAAACGTGCTAATACAGACAGAACCTTTATTGCAGATGATGTAAACATGCCCAAAATACCTACATTTTACCCTACAGAGCACAGTAGGGTTGCCAACTGGCCGGTTTTCAGCCGGCCTGGCCGGTTTTTCCATGGCCAGGCCGGCTGCCGGCGCAGAGGCAAAACCGGCCCTTGAAAAGCCGTTTTTTTTGCTCTGGCCGCAAGACCGGGAGCGGCCAGAGCAAAAAAAACAGCTTTTCTCCCAACCCGGAGGGCTTCAGAGGGAGCCGGGTAAGCCCGCCCGAGGCCCAGGCTCCCTCTGAACAGCTGCCAGCGTGAAGAGCCTTTTCCTTCACGCTGGCGGCTGTTCCTGTGAAGCTGCGATTGGTGGGAAAGGTTAAAGGCAATGCCCTTTAACGTTTCCCAGCATTCGCGGCTTCACAGGAACAGCCGCCAGCGTGAAGGAAAAGGCTCTTCACGCTGGCAGCTGTTCAGAGGGAGCCGGGGCCTCGCGCGGGCTTCCCCGGATCCCTCTAAAGCCTCAGACAGCCGCGGTTTTGGGGGGGGGAGGCCAAGGACTGCCTGGGCTGTGATGGGGGGAGGGGGCCTGGACTGGAAGAGGGCTAGGAGGGGGAATTTGACTGGAAATGGGTTGTGATGGGGGGGGGGGGGGGACCTGGACCGGAAAAGGGCAATGGGGGTGGGGGGGGGGGACTTGGACTGGAAAGAAATGGGCTGTGATGGGAGGGGACCTGGACTGTAAAAGGGCTATGGGGGGGGCGGACAAGGACTGGAAATTGGTGTTGATTGGGATGGGGACCTGGACTGGAAAAGGGCTGGGGGGGGGGACATGGACTGGAAATGGGTTTTGATGGAGAGGGGGACCTGGACTGGAAAAGGGCTGGGGGGGGGGGGACATGGACTGGAAATGGGTTGTGATGGGGAGGGGGACCTGGGCTGGAAAAGGGCTATGGGGGGGGGAACTTGGACTGGAAAAGGGCTATGGGGGGGGAACTTGGACTGGAAATGGGCTATGGTGGAGGGAGGGGGAACTTGGACTGGAAATAGGCTGTGATTAGGGGGACATGGACTGGAAATGGGTTGTGAAGGGGGGGACGGACCTGGACTGGAAAAGGAATATGGGGGGCATTGGACTGGAAAGAAATGGGCTGTAATGGGGAGGGGGACCTGGACTGTAAAAGGGTTATGGGAGGGGGGACATGGACTGGAAATGGGTTTTGATGGGGAGGGGGACCTGGACTGGAAAAGGGCTATGGGGGGGGGGACATGGACTGGAAATGGGTTTTGATGGGGAGGGGGACCTGGACTGGAAAAGGGCTATGGGGGGGGGGACATGGACTGGAAATGGGTTGTGATGGGGAGGGGGACCTGGACTGGAAAAAGGCTATGGGGGGGGGGAACTTGGACTGGAAATGGGCTATGGTGGAGGGAGGGGGAACTTGGACTGGAAATAGGCTGTGATTAGGGGGGCTAGGACTGCAAATGGACTGTGATGGTGGGGGGGGGTAGGACTGCAAATGGGTTGTGATGGTGCGGGGGGACTCGGACTGCAAATGGGATGTGATGGGGGGGGCTAGGACTGGAAATAGGCTGTGATGGGGGGGGGGCTAGGACTGGAAATGGTCTGTGATGTGAGGGCTAGCACTGGAAATGGGCTGATGAAGAGCTGGAATAGGACTGGAAATGGGCTGATGTGGGCATGGGAGAATGGGATTAGAAGGGAGTGGATGCTGGGTGGGTCTAGAACTATAAGGGAACTGATTTTGGGGGGAGGACTAGAATAGATGGGGAATGAGAATGGAGAGGGGAAAAATTTTGTGTGGAAGAAAAGTCTATGATGGGCTGGGTATTGGGAGAGTGAGGGGCTTGAGAATGGAAGGGTGAAATTTAAATGGATGATAAAGGAATAAGGAAAGAATTGGGGGAAAGAGCAAAAGGGAAACAATCAGTATGTTAAAGCAGAAATAGAGAGAGAATGGAAAACATCTAAAAGAGAAGAAAGGACAAATGGATAGCTCGCAGAAGACACGAAGAAACCAGAAGAAAGTGACTGGAGCAATTGCAACTGAAAATAAAACGCCCAAACAGAAGGTAGAAAAATACTTTTTATTTTGAATTTATTAGCTGGAATTGGTCTGGGAAGTGTGTATTGCTAACATCTTTGCGTTTTTGTTTAGTGCAAGAGGAAATTACTTTATAGTTTTATTTCTCCAGTGTTGTACATTTCATGTTTGGATTTTGGGGTTCCCAGTTTAATTATTATATGACCAAGGAAGTTAGCCTACATGTATCCTCGGTAATTTTTGTGGGTGGGGCTGGGGGCGGGGCAGGGGTGGGACTAGGGGCGGAGAATGGGTGGAGCATGGCGAGCCACAGGTGTCGGGTTTTTCTCGGTGAAAAAGTTGGTAACCCTAGAGCACAGACACCATAAACATGTGCATTACCTAGAGCAGAGTCTCCCAAATGCAGTCCTGGAGGGCCAAACACCATTCAGGTTCCATGCTGCCTCTAATAAAGATGCCTGTGCTGCATTTCTATGCGCCGTCCCCATGGTATGCAGATATATCTCATGCATATTCAGGAGGGACAGCATGAAAACCCGAACAGTGTTTGGCACACCAGGACTGGAGTTCGGAACCTCTGCCGTAAAGCAACAGCCAACAGGGGCAGACACACCCGCACCCACAAGCTCCATTATCCAATGCCTCCTGGAGAGGCAGGACAGTGGGCCCTGCGTGCATCTCCCAATACTAGCACTTGCATACCTTAGCAATACCACCCTAAACCTGGGAATATGGTACACACACAGCTATCAAAAGATTGCTATGATTACTGGCAGATAGCAATTCCGAAGTTAAGTACAATTTTCTGATTGAGCTGCATCATGGCAACCTTTCTGATGTCTGTGGAGTGTGCTACAAGTCTTGTGTCTGACAGTGTTTACCACCCTGGGGAGTGACCCCAACAGTATTGCGTACCATAGCCATGCCTGCACTGTGCCCAGGACTGGAGCGGTAGCCAGGGCTGCCAAACACCTCTATAGTTGTACAATGCTGGCATAGGTGTGGGGAGCAATGTTCCCTCTAATTTTATGTAGGCTGTGTGCGCATAAAATATCAGCTGTGTGCAGCTTTTGAAGGAAGGTTAAATTTTTGTGCGCCACATAACGACACTCAGAGTTATATACTTTAAAATTTGACTACACGTCAGAATACAGTATGTACACCACATTGATTTTAATCAAATTAAATGAAAATAGACGATTACTAAATGAAGCGGGAAATTTCTAGTAATTACAATCATAACTTTTAAATTGTAAGACGTCTGTGTTGTTTTCTATCAGAATCAGAGCCGTAATTTTTGTGCGCTCTGTTGTAAAGTATGTGCGCTATCTCGGCGAGGTGTGTGCGCACGCACACGCGCACAGCTTAGAGGGAACAGTGCCAGCAACCAAGGACAATCTAAGTAGGTACTATTTTGAAATATTTATTCAAATAAATAGAATTTTAAAAACTCTAAAGCTTCAAGTGAATTCAATTAGGCTATTTTAAAAAAGCACAATTAAAGTGCCAGTTATAATATATGTTTTTATTTAAATAAAAATGTCTCATGCTTTCTTCACTGCAATTTTTTCATGTTTATGTTTAAAATCATCTATTCATGCTTAAAATTTGAGCTCAACTAAAATGTCTAGGGTTTATCCAGATGTCACAGGCACTTTTTCTTTCCTGAAAACAGTCTTGTATTGGGGCTCTTCTGTGGATATGGATTCATTCTTCTGCTCAGGGTCTGATCAAGGAGGATTCCTCGCTGGTCCATTCTGTAATCAGGTCCAATGATGATTTATTTTTAGTCCTATACTTTATCTTTAATGAAAGAATAAGAGAGACGGTTCTTCCTAATGTCCCTTATTGGTGTTGCTCAGGAATAACTAAATTACCATTTTTTCTTAGGATTACTCTAATTAAAAAAATAAAAGGATAATTATTTCACCCTAACTAATTCCACCCCCCTCAATACACACATCCACCCCACTTCCACACACACACACACATGCAAACACACCTCTCTTTCAAATTATAATCAAACTCTTTTTGTTTAAGGCTAACAAGAACTCAGTGGTAAAACACATCTCTCTCAGGTGCTGGGACTATCTCACACACTAGCACTGCTAGCGACTTGCAGCATGGCCTATTTCTCCCATGGAAGGTGCTGTGGACCTGGTGTTGGGCGCCCCACCTCACCCTCAGGGTGAGCACAGTACCCGCCCAATGTGACGGTCTGTAGCTACTCTGTGCCAGTAACACACACGGTCAGTTCCCCCTACCCGGCCAAGGTGCTGTGGGGGTGCATACCCCATCTTGTGATCATCTGTAGACTGCTGATTTGCATGTGGAGTGCATCATGGGTACAGGTGGGTTAACCCTATCCTGGTGATCACAGCAGACTGTTTGTGTGGTGACATGCAGTCCTTCTGCAGCCAGCCAGGGGTTTGTTAGCAGTTATAGAGCTGTTGCCCACTGGTTATTTCACTGTTTGTGGAGCCAGAGATCATGGGTTCAAACCCACTGTGGGGTTATTTGATAGGGCTGTCCAAAGCATTGTCTTTTTTTAATGTACATTAGTGCTGCCAGCAAAAACACCCTCAGAGTACTGTAACCATAAGGTGCCTCAGAAGGCGCTTTATAGGGCGCCCTATAAAGCGCCTTCTGAGGCACCTTATGGTTACAGTCCATATAAGGTGCCTTATAAGGTGTCCTATGGAGCGCCTTATAGGGTGCCCTATAGGGGACATTATAGGGTGCTGTGGCGGACAGTGCACTTTATAATGTGCCCTATGGAGGACCTTATAGGGTGCCTTATGCGGCACCTTAGGTTACGGCATGTGAGGGTGTGTTTGCTGGCAGCAATAATTAAAATACAAATAAAATGCCTCAAGAAACAATACTTACATGTCAAAGCTGATGCCTCAGCCAGCCTTATGCATTAGGCACACTGGGGGATCAAACTCATGACCCCTGTATCATCAGTCAGTGAATTAACCATTTTGCTACACCTCTGTTTCTGTGTGTGCATGTCTGTGTGCCTACTTAAGATTACCGCGCGTTAACGCGCTTAGTGGCGCTTCGCCCGATAATGTGCACAGCAGCGCGCGTTATCGCGTGATAATCCTGTTTTTCTACTTTAAGACTGAAACGCCCACTCCTTTTATGGCATCCTGCACACTATCGCCGGGCGCACATTAACACGGTTTAGTAAACATACCCCTAGGTGACTCCTTTATCAAATTATCCCTTTAGGTGCTTATTTTATAAGGGAGAGGTCATTTTAGAAAATCTATTTATGAAATGGACATCTGAAAATGGGCACATACACATCCAAATCATGGAGACAGCCCCAGAGCCATTTTACAATGCCGGTATATAGACATCCCCATGTGAGAATGTCCAGGTAGCATGGGGCTCTGGTGGAGACATTCCCTGGGCGAAACAGGTGAATTGCACATTGTGATGCAATTTTAGAATACCACAAGCACATAAGGCCCTGGTTATTGAGGCGTCTATGCTTTCACCTGCTCTTGACCACTAATAAGGTACAAAAAAGTGCTTGTTTCATGGCTGCAATTCTTCCAGGGGGAAGAGCAAAATGCGTTCACATTGCAGCAGTTAATATTTCCTGGCCACAGAAACCTGCTCATTAATAAATACTCCAAAGATATTACTGTACCACTGCCACACATTTGAGTATATTAAATTGCAGGGCAGGACATGCTAGTCTCATAACATAGATGCTCTCCAATCTGACCTATGTAGGCTGGGGTGTCCAAGCACTTCAGGGATGTTCACATTTGAAAAATGGCCTACATCCATGCACGTACCCAGCCTTGCTATCTGTGTGGCGCCCGTCTCCAGATCTGGTTACTGGGATGCTCGTTTTTAAGAGTGGAGATGGAGAGATTTCAGAAAGCATGGCTGCCACTCATCCAGTTTTTGGACATTCTGCTCTGGATGTCTCAGATTTTTGCTAGTTTTTTTTTTAAATGCCTCTTCATTTGTGCAAGAAAGTCCCAATTTTAAAGGACTTACATGTGGTTGCTTTTCTGTAGATACATGAAAAATGGTTAATTTTTTTGTTGTTGCTGTTGTTATTGTTAGCAGTACTGGTGATTTTATTTATTATTTATTATTTATTTATTTACATTCTCTTATATACCGCACTATTCTGCATCAGTGCGGTTTACATTGAACAAACTGAAATGACATTGAACAGGGCATTATAACTTGGAGATAACTATTTTACAGGGAACATGGGTGATCCGGAGTTGGCAGAGCTGGACCTGTGATGTCTTTGAGCTGCAGTTGAGAGATGGATCAGGACTAGACATTTTGTTGCCGGGATCCTTGGGGATGTGACTATTCCTATTTTTAGACTGAAAATGTTTGTTTGAAAGCTCTTATGCCTGCCAGAGGGGAATCATTTTAAAAGTGTTATTTTTAATGCCATCAGAGATAACAGGGACACTATTTCACTTCAGGGAAAGGTGGAGGAGAATGGGCAAGGCACATTTAAGAGGAGGAGTTGGGCAGTAGAACAACATGTTTACTGCCCTGTAGAATGCTGAGAGCTGATAGATTTGTTGTCAGTTGGGAGTTGCTGAGAGAAAGGGCTGGACATGTATGAGGCAAGTCAGTGAAGAGAGAGCCCTGAATTTAAATGTAAAAAGAAATCTGGAGTTGTTAAAGTGATTTGAGCTATACCCGAATAAGCAAATGTGGAAGAAAACATTTTTTTTTTACAAATTAAGCCTTTTGACATTAAGGTGCGTTCCTCTGATTTAAGAAGCCTCTGCAAGAGACTTTAAAATTATATGTCGAATGTGAATAGCAATAATTTTCTGCATGAACATAAAATTTAGATAAATTGGCTAATAGTGATTTGGTTGTCTAGAGACAACTGTGATTGAAACAGTGATTGAGAAGGGCCTGAAGTTGTTATTACTTCTTAGCTGGAAAAAAAAATCTGGTTTCTTCTTGAAAAGAGAATTTTGCTCCTTGAGAGTTTTTAAGAATTTTGAGACTAAACCTTGGTAGTGGTGTGTCATTATTGTGGAGATTTGTGCATGACTGAAAGGAGCAGCTTAGAAAAGAAATAAATAGTCTGAAGCAAAAAGTCAAACCTAAAAAGAAAACCCAACCAAACTAATAATTACTGGGTTATCAGCTTTGCTATGTTTGAGTTCTTTTCAACTTGAAGTTCATGAAAGCTGCTAAGGGGGGAAAAAACCCTACTTACTGAGTCACAGCACCTGAGAGAGATGTGTTTTACCACTGAGTTCTTGTTAGCCTTAAACAAAAAGAGTTTGATTATAATTTGAAAGAGAGGTGTGTTTGCATGTGTGTGTGTGTGTGTGTGTGGGAGTGGGGTGGATGTGTGTATTGAGGGGGTGGAATTAGTTAGGGTGAAATAATTATCCTTTTATTTTTTTAATTAGAGTAATCCTAAGAAAAAATGGTAATTTAGTTATTCCTGAGCAACACCAATAAGGGACATTAGGAAGAACCGTCTCTCTTATTCTTTCATTAAAGATAAAGTATAGGACTAAAAATAAATCATCATTGGACCTGATTACAGAATGGACCAGCGAGGAATCCTCCTTGATCAGACCCTGAGCAGAAGAATGAATCCATATCCACAGAAGAGCCCCAATACAAGACTGTTTTCAGGAAAGAAAAAGTGCCTGTGACATCTGGATAAACCCTAGACATTTTAGTTGAGCTCAAATTTTAAGCATGAATAGATGATATTAAACATAAACATGAAAAAATTGCAGTGAAGAAAGCATGAGACATTTTTATTTAAATAAAAACATATATTATAACTGGCACTTGTGCTTTTTTAAAATAGCCTAATTGAATTCACTTGAAGCTTTAGAGTTTTTAAAATTCTATTTATTTGAATAAATATTTCAAAATAGTACCTACTTAGATTGTCCTTGGTTGCTTGCTGGTCAACAATGCAAAAATCCAAAAACCCTATTTTGTAAAGTCACATTGATCTTAACACCTGGTGAGACATGGGGGTATGTTTACTAAACTGCGGTAATCGTGAATAACGCACGCTATGTAATGTTAATGATCGTTAGCGCATCATAACATGCATTATGCTGCGCTTACGATCGTTAACGTTACATAACGCGCGTTATGATGCGCTAACAATCATAATGCCCCGCGGCGCGGTAAAACACCGCAGAAGGTGGAGAGAGGGCGGAGAGAAGGGGTCAATGGGCGGAGAGTGGGTGGGGAGAGGCTCCCTTCACACTAACGCGCTGATCTGAAGAGCTCAATTCCAACGCGAATGAAAACCTGCCGTTAAATGCACATTCCAGGGGAGAGAGAAACCATTTCAGTGTCAGCAATGTACAGCCCAGGCAGGGAAACCTAAAAAAAGTGATAAGTGTGATACAGGTGCACAGAACAAAAGGGCACATAAACACTGAAAATGACCCCAACAAACTGGAAAAAAACAATAACCAAGCTGGCCAATAGTGGTATCAATGAGAAACATCAACCCCCTCCCCCGAATAAGCTCCATAGAACAGATATAAATCGTGGAAGGGTCTATAATCCGTCCCCATACAAGGTGAATGAGCCCACAGTGAAATAGCGCTGCTCAGGGTTTTCCCCACCATCGGACAGGGTTCCTATGGTGGGCACATGTCCCGCAACATCAGGGCAGGCATGACGGAACGGTAACTGGACAGATGCCGGAGAAGGGGACACAGAGGGCCGCAGGCGGCACATGCTGTGGTGCATCTGGGCCACAGTGCGGACTAGGGCGATGCCTAGGTGGCCCATACAAATGCTGAAGCAGCAGAGCAGCCAGACAGCAACTGCTGAAGGCCCAACATGGGCACGACTGTGTTTCCCACAGTGTCACAGGGGATAGTACCCAGCAGCTACCCCCAAGGGCATGGAACATTGGCAGGCGGTGCTGGGGGGAAGCGTGGACACCTATGCAGGCACCCCTACCCCAGAAACCGCACCATAGGCAGCCGCCTACCTGCACACTGGATGGCCTGAGACTGCGCACCACCAGCACCATCAGCAGAAGGGCATGTCAGCATGGTGGCTGAGGGATACTGGTGGTGGAGGGGGCAGTGGCAGCTGCCCAGAGCAGACTGTGGCCTAGCCCTGTGTAGGTGGGTGCCGTGTACTGCAACAGATGGGCCCTGTCTGACGAACAGTCATGGTATCACCAAGGAATGTAGTGACTCTGTGACAACAAGGTGGTGCAGTGCACAAAACCAGTGTATTCAGAAGCAGAGGGTCACAGGTTCAAATCCCAGCTGTGGTTCCCACCAACGCAGTCCCCATATTTTACCCACTACTACAACATGCTAATACAGACAGCACCTTTATTGCAGATGACGTAAACATGCCCAAGACACCTACATTTTACCCTACAGAGCACAGACACCATAAACATGCACATTACCTAGAGCAGAGCCTCCCAAATGCAGTCCTGGAGGGCCAAACACCATTCCGGTTCCATGCTACCTCTGATAAAGATGCCTGTGCTGCATTTCTATGCACCACCCCCATGGTATGCAGATGTATCTCATGCATATTCATGAGGGACAGCATGAAAACCCGAACAGTGTTTTGCACCGCAGGACTGGAGTTGGGAACCTCGGCCGTAAAGCAGCAGCCAACAGGGGCAGACACACCTGCACCCACAGGCCCCATTATTCAAAGCCTCCTGGGGAGGTAGGAAGTTGGGCTCTGCGTGCATCTCCCAATATTAGCACTTGCATACCTTAGTAATGCCACCCTAAACCTGGGAATATGGTACACATCTATCAAAAGGTTGCTATGATTACTGGCAGATAGCAAGTCCTAGGTTAAGTACACTTTTCTGAGTGAGCTGCATCATAGCAACCTTTCTGATGTCTGTGGAGTGTGCTACAGGTCTTGTGTCTGACAGTGTTTACCAACTTAGGGAGTGACTTCCACAGTATTGCGTACCATAGCCATGCCTGCACTGTGCCCAGGACTGGTGTGGTGGCCTGGGCTGCCCAAGACCTCTATAGTTGCACAATGCTGGCATAGGTGTGGGGAGTGTGTGTCTGTCTATCCAGTGTGTGGTGGCTGCCAACACCCTCCACAGCCCACACTGCTAGCACTGTTGCCAGTATTGGCCTGCCAATGTGCATAATGAGGAGCAAGGTACCGTGGGAATAGCCTGGATAGGGTGGCCTGGCCTGGATGCATCTGCACACGGCATAGGGCAATGGCTCGGACATTGTAGTGCCTGGCCACCACCTGCATGGACAGGGTGGCCATAGCATGTCCTGCTGGGAGGTCACTCTCACCTTGACTGAGCAGTGACCATGGCATGGCTAGGTCCCCCCATAGTGCTATATAGCATTTTTCTCATGTGATATTTATGGGTTTCCCTTCGGGGCCCAATCACTGATTTATCTGCTTGGTGTGTATGCTGACATCCCCGTTCTGGGTGCATGCATCTCCTCCAGCACTATGGACTAGCTGGTGGACTGTCTGCAGCTAGTATGTGTCTTGTTGGAACACCTTGCAGGATGCAGCGGCTGGAGGCTTGCTGCTGGATAATGTTAGATAATGGTGGGGGGCAGCTGAGCATTTCCAGGCCTGCCATCTGTCTTCTATTGCGTTATGGATGTGTACTGCTCTATCTGTTCCCCAGCAGGACTGGGGTTGCTGGTCCTCTCTACTGCTGCCATTGCAGGGAGTTAGACTGTGGATCTATTGGTGGGTGATCCTGTTTCCCACCCTGTGCCCCAGAAGGTGGGTTGTGTGGTGGTACATAATCTGCCTATGGGTCTGTACACTCCTCCTCCTCCTCCTCCTCCTCCTCCACCTACAGCAGGTGACGATGGTACCAACATAGAATATGCACTATTCTGGGTGCAGCATTGCCCATTGGGACTAGACATGACCGAGACATACAGCAGGACACAGATGTATCCTAGGTGTGTCTAACTGAACTACCTAACACACACTGATGGGGACCTGCAGCATGGTGTATTTCAGCCATGAAAGGTGCTGTGGACATGGTGCTGGGCACCCAACCTCAACCTCAGGGTGGGCACTGTACCCACACAATGTGACTCTCTGTGGCTACTCTGTGGCAGTGCCACACACAGTCTGTTGCCCCTACAAGGCCGAGGTGCTGTTGGGGGTGCATACCCGATCTTGTGCCCATCTCTCGACTGCTGATTTGCATGTGCAGTGCATCATGGGTACGGGTGGGTTACCCCTATCCTGGTAACCACAGCAGACAGTTTGTGTGGTGACGTGCAGTCCTGCAGCCAGCCAGGGCTTTGTTTGCATCCTTATAAGGTGTCCTATAGGGGACATTATAGGGTGTCTTGGAGGACAGTACACTTTATAATGTGCCCTATTGAGTGCGTTATGGGGTGCCTAATGCGGCACCTTAGGTTATGCCACCGTGAGGGTGTGTTTGCTGGCAGCACTAATTAAAATACACGTCACATGCCTCAACAATCGCTACTTGTTTATTGTTTATTGTTTATTGTACATTTAATATACCGCCTCCCATAACATCGAGGCGGTTTACAATATAAAATCAATAGTTAGAAGGATAAAAAGTTACAATATAAAAACAATAGTTAAAAAGATAAAAATTACAAGATATGATAGAGGGGAGAGAAAAGAGGGCAAAATAGATATCCAGATTGCAGCCAGAAAAACAGAGAAAGGGAGATTTAGGGGGGAAAAGCTAGAGAGAAAAGGTGAGTTTTCAGAAGGGAGCGGAATTTGGAATAGGATTCTTCTGTACGGAGGTTGGTGGGGAGAGAGTTCCAGAGAGAGGGTGCTAAATAATAAAAGGCCAATTTCCTGGTGGATTGCAGATGAGCTTTGGAGGGTGCTGGAAGATGAAGGCGGTTGATGTGTATGGATCGAAGACTGCGTGAGGGGGTATGATAAGTCAGTAAATCCGAAAGGTAGGCAGGTGTTGAGTGATAGATGGCTTTATGAGTTAGGGTGAGAACTTTGAAGGATATCCGGAAATCAAGTGGTAGCCAATGGAGGTGATATAGCAGAGGGGTGACATGGTCGCGAGGGGAGGCGTGGAGGATCATGCGAGCGGCTGTGTTTTGGACCAATTGAAGACGGTGTTTTTGATTTTGGGGAAGACCGGCAAAAATGGTGTTGCAGAAATCTAATCTGGTGATAACTAAAGAAAGAAGAAGAGTAGTAAGAGCTTGAGTGGACAGAAAGGAACGAACAGCACGAATTTTCCGGAGACATAGAAACGAACACCGAGAAATATGGGAGATATGATCATGAAAATTAAGGGCACTATCGAGGAAGACTCCAAGGTAGCAAAGCTTGGGGACTACAGTGATGGTGGAACCTGCAAGGGAAGGAGCAATGTAAAGGGTGCTGCCTCAGCCAGCCTTATACATTAGGCCCACTGGGGAATCAAACCCATGACCCCTGTATCATCAGTCAGTGTTGTAACCATTGTGCTACAGCTCTGTTGCTGTACTTGTATGCCTGCGCGCCTTCTTAAGATTAACACGCGGTAACGTGCCCTGTAGCGCTCGTTCATTTATGGCGCCTTGTAACGCGCGTTCCCGGCGCGTTCTCGAAAACGATGTACCGCCTATGTCCTTATTTGGGGTTTCTGTCTCTACCACGGCTCCTAACGCGAATCGTACTAACGCAGTTTAGTAAACATACCCCTTGGTTAGTGAACTGCTGTTGGACCTCTTTTTGAGAAGGAAACTCTGGCTGAGGTATTTCCATGCCTATTTTAGTGTTTGGTCTCCATAACGGAGGTTAATTAGGCCTCGGTTGCTAACTGTGAAGCCAGGGGCTACACTAAGTCCTATTGTGCATGCTTCTGTCTGAGAACATACAGGGGCGGAGCCTAAATTTACACATATTTTTGAAAATGAAAGCTATAGAGCAGCAATAACTGCCGCGACTGGATTGAGGTTCATCTTTAGACCCTTAAAGTATGCACATACTTCACTTTATAAAAACAGGACCCAAATACACATGTAGCAATGAACGTAACTGTGTTAACTGTACAGGAGTTTATAGAATTATTTTCACATGAATAAGCCCTTCTATTGATCTCAAAATAGTGTAACTTGATACATTGTTCTGATGTAAGTACACACTACTTATTATCATTTATTAACATTAGAAAACTTTTACTAATAAATCATAGGATTAAAAATTCATTGGAAGTCTTTCTTAAAAGACAGTGGAATTACAAAATAATCCCTGAAAGTTTAATGAGGGGCAGTTTTATCCTAGTTATCGTCATCAACAGGAAAGATAACACAGGTACACTAAAAAAAATTTTTTTTAAACTGCCTCTAATGTTTCGATTGATTTTTACGTTTTTTGGTGCGCTGAATCCAAATCTGGTAACCAATTTGCTCCATCACGTACAGATGTTTTGCTACATTGGGTTAGCAGTTTGAGGTGAACGTTTCAGATTGAGTGCGATCGAGATAAAAGTTTCTTGGATGAATTCTTTATACTAATTGTTTAGTAGTTATTCAAATAAGAATAAAGAAAATTGTAACAAGGCAGCACATAAGAATAGAGTAATGTCAACAAAACACACTGTGATGGTAGCAAAATTGTCTGCACTTAAAACAGCCACATACATGTGCACAAACATTGAGCATATAAGAGCGAGGTTAGACACAAAGCAAAGCAAAGAAATGTGCAAAAAATGTTGTACAGGTATGTATGTAAGAATAGAAAACGCAAACCGCAGCATTGCAATACATGAAGACAAACACCCGATGGTGTGAAAATAAAATTCTAATAAATGAGAATCCGACACTGTGGCAATAACTAGCAAGTTTAGATTTTAAAGTCATTCTTGGGTCAATCAATCTCCTGGTGGGCCCGTTTCTTCTTCCCCCGAATGCTTCTCTTGGTGCGCTGCTTGGCGTATTTTTCATCTGGGGTTTACCGCAGCAGCAACCAGCAGAAATCAGTCATCATAGTGGTGTTCCATCTTCCTTGGTACCTTCTCTCTGCGTCCTTGATGTCCTGGTGAAACCTTTCACCTTGTTCTTCACTGTACGCCCCCACGTTTTCGGGAAAGTAGTTCACATGGGAGTGCAAGAAATGGACTTTCAGGCTCATGTTACAGCCTTGTTCTTTGAAGGCATTGAGCATCCTGGCAACAATATCCTCATAGTTCTCATCCCGCCTGTTCCCCAAGAATTTGAGAACAACATCCTTGAAGGAATCCCAGGCTTCTTTTTCCTTCTCAGACATCGTTTCAGCGAATGCTCCATCTGAAATGAGTTTCCTTATATCAGGGCCAACAAACACTCCTTCCTTTAGCTTTGCTTCAGAAAGTCGGGGGAACTTTGAGCAAAGGTACCGAAAGCACTCACCATCTTTTGGAAGGGACTTGATGAATTGCTTAATGAGACCCAACTTAATGTGGAGAGGTGGTAATAGAATTTTATCACGAGGTACCAAGCTCTCATGAAGAACATTTTTCTCACCGGGTCTCAAATACTCCCGAATTGGCCAGTCTTTTTTCCCCCAGTGTAGGTCGCGGGCCAGGCTATCCCACAAGCAAAGGAAGCAGGGATATTTGGTGAAACCGGATTGCTGCCCTAATAGCATGGATAGAATTTTAAAGTCTCCACAAATCATCCACTTATGCTCATCATAACGAATATTCTGAAGAATCAGGGCCAAATTCTCGTATTTTTCTTGGAGAATAACAGAGTGAGCAATAGGAACTGAAGCGAATGTGTTGCCATTATGAAGAAGAACACCTTTTATGCTGTCTTTTGACGAATCAATGAACAGCCGCCATTCAGCAGGATCATACTTGAGTTTAAACTTTTCCATCACTCCGTATATATCGTTGCAAAATACCAAATCTTCCTCTTTGCTGAAATACTTCAAAAATTGTGTCTCGCGGTTGCGGTACCAATAAAAAGTTGTTCCTGGTGACAATAGATTTTTCTGTTTAAGCTGAGAACCTAGCAGTTGGGCAGCATCTTTTGGGAGTCCTAAATCCCGGACTAAATCATTCAATTCAGCTTGAGAGAAAAGTTCAGGTTTCGGATCTGGTTCAGTTTCAAACTCGGAAGTACTGAACTCATCGGGAAAAGCCATCTGATGAGTCTCATCATGATCAGAACCGTCCACACAAATATGATCCAAAGATTTTGGTGGTTCAGGCACAGGTACTTCGTTGCTATGAGGCATAGGCCTAATTGCTGAGGGAAGGTTGGGGTAACTTATTACGTTCTTATTTTTTAAGTTGTATCCCTTCACAATGCAAGAGCAAAAATAACAGTCACTGCTGTGGTCTCTTTGTTCACGCCACATCATAGGTATTCCGAAACGAAATGCTTGTTTTTTACCTTTCATCCATAAGCGTAGATCTTCCTCACATGACTTGCACACTTTGTGAGGAGCCCACGGTTTGTCTTGATCGCCTAACTTCAAACCGAAATAGGCGAAATATACTTTTTTAATAAATGCAGAAATGTTCCTCTGCCACTTTTTCACGGTATATTCCCCACAAATAAAACAAAAACTGTCCGGAGAGTTGACGCAACCTCTGGCTCTGTGAGCAATCACAAATACACAGCACTGCAAACTACAACTGTAATGAACCACTTCGTAATAAAGCTGGATTACGACTGAGCAAACAAAAGGTAATAATGAACTTGCAAGAAACTGAAATTTGACAGGAACGTTCATGTCGCAATCACCGTGTTTGAGCGAGCGAATGAGGCGAGGCGAACAGGAAAGAACATGCGCCAGCGCGAGTACTGGATTTAGCCCCCCGCCTCCCAATTGTCCTGTTAATGTATAAAATGAATACAAAACACTCTAAAATATCATGAGGGAGTGTTTCTAGTTAGTTAACCATTACAACCTCTATTTTGGGCCAAGAAAATAAACTGCAGTCGGCTAAAAAGAAATTATGTGAACATTCCTTATATGGGTAAGAAATCTAATTTTGCAAGAAAACGTGACGTGATGGAACATTTTGGCTATTTTTCCTGGATTCAGCACCCCAAAATCTATAGGAATCAGTTGCAAAACTGGAGGCAGTTTTTTGGTAGTGTACCTGTGTAATTAGTAAAAGCATAATCATAATACACAGTCCTAAAAGCTACTTATTTCCCTCTCTCCTCTCTGTTAGCTTTATTTTCTTCCTTGGAGTTAAAGCTATAAAAGTTAATCAAAAATAACCGAAGGGATTATGCGGCTTCTAATCCACAAATCTCCAACCTGGCTGAGCTTTGGCAGTGAGCCCCTCATATTAAAGATCTTGTGAGTGAGATTTACTGAATCATTAGCAGATTTACATAATTAGGTCACACATCGATAAAGGTCATTTTCGCAGTGAAAGGTCATCATCGATATTTCCTATAGGGAGATACTGTTGTGTACAACAAACAACAGTATCTCCCTATAGGAAATATAACAAATACCCTGATGGCCATATTTTTTTGGCTCTTCCCACTTGAAGCACTGTAAACTCCTTTAAAAATCCTCAACTAGCTGAGTCAAACAGCAGCAAATCCAAGACATACATAGTCAGCATGATTGGTAACTAAACATATTAAATAGTTATATCAAAAAATCCCATGTAATTTAAAGCAACCCAGAATAGGAGTGGACAACAAAACCTGAGCTTGAGCCTTTGTAGGTTTTCTGAGGTTTTCCTCCTTTTTATATATATTTTGTTCTCCACTTCTACTACTGCTACTGCTACTACTAAACATTTATAAAGCATTACAAGGCATATTCAGCGTTGTACAAATACAGATAGAGACAGTCCCTCCTCGGCAGAGTTTATGGTCTAATCAAGAGAGATGAAAGATAGGAATAAGGATAGAACAGGGAAAGGTAAGGAGACATAAGGACCAAGGTATCAGGATCCAAAAACAGCCTCAAACAGGTGAGCCTTTAGCAAGGATTTGAAAAGGGGCAGAGATGAAGCCTGATGTGCAGACTCAGGTAGTTTGTTTTCAGGCATATGGAGCAGCAAAGTGAAAGGACTGAAGTCTGGGGTTAGCGGTGGAAGAAAAGGGCAAAGATGGGTGCAAGTCTGTAGAAGAGCGCAGTTCACGAGGAGGGGTGTAGAGGGAGAGGAGAGAGGAAAGATAGCGAGGAGCAGAAGAATGAACATAATTAAAGATCAGAAGGAGGAGTTTGAATTGGATGCTTCTATTCTGAGTTGGAGTAGAGGAGAAGCCTAGTGATTAGCACATTGGCTTTGTAATTAAAAGACCATCATTCAGTTCCCCCTAGCACTCCTTGTGTCCTTGGGCAAGTCACTTAACCTTCCATTGCCTCAGAAGGAAGGCCTGGCAACCTACGTTTGGCTACAACTTGCCAAGAAAACCCAAAGGTTTCTGGGTCGCCAGGAGTCCGCAATGACTCAAAAGTGTATTATGCATTCTGAGATGCTTTAAATTACGCGGGATGTTTTGATATAATTGTGACTTAGTAGTCTGTTTCCACAAGTCATTGTTTTTTCCTTTTATGGCATTTAAACATAAGCATAAATCTTCAGCAAAAGGGCCCCTTTATTTTACATTTGCTCTGTAGGTGCACAAGGGGACATGTTTACTAAGCCTCGTGGGCTAACTGCAGGGGGGAAGGTACATTCATCCACCTGCAGTTACTGTGCTTCAACATGGCAAACCGGCCACAGGAGCAACCAATATCATCCACTGAGGTGGAATTAGTTGCATCTGTGCTAATTGCGCTGAGCACAGGTAGTGTTTTTGGTGCACAGCCCTGCGCTAGTGTCATGCCAAAACCACACGCTAACTGTGAGCTAACCGGTGTTACACTTTGGTAAACATGCCTCAAAGGGAAAAACATGCAATTTCAATGGATAATTCCCTGTCTCTGGGAGGCATACAATTTAAGTTTCTGCCTGACCAGTAGAGGGTTAAGCGAGGTGCCGTAGGCCACAAGAAGTGTCAGTGGGATGTTAACCTTCGTTTCCCTCATTCTCAGCCTGTTGCTGTCAGGACTGGGCTACTCCTCTAGTCCTCCACTTTATGTTGAATATTATGCATATTTTCAGCAGTGCTGACCTTGCTGGCATTGAAAATCCAGGTATGACCTTTATAGATAGTTATACTTGTAAAGTTAAATCTGCTATTTATGCATCACCACTTGGACATATGTGGGCCAATATCGAGCCTGTGGTAGGCAGCACCTTTTGAAGCACCATGCTTTGGTTTCAAAAATGACTGCCACAAGCTAACAGCAGAGATATTCAGCTGCTATTCAGATAGCCAACTGCATCAATTTAGACTTGTCATTTTGATGGCCTAACTATGTTTTTGTTATCTGGTTAGCAGCCACTAATCAGATAATACCTGGGACTGCCCTCACCCTGCCCACAGACCACCCCGACACTCTGGACATTGTTATGGTGGTCAGGAGACATATTCAGAGGCAAATTCTGATCATACTGCTGAATATCCCTCTCACTAGGGTTTGTCTGAGTAGCAGGTGCTGATTAAACTCTTTTGAATATCAGACTCATAAGTTATATGTTCAATGGCTGAATTTCACCACTGAACATATAACTTTTCTAGCCACCCTCACTCTTCCCCAAATCATGTTCCTTTTTTAATGTATAACTTTGGTAATTTTGGAGCGTTACTAAAGAGCACTATTGGGTACTGCAGGGTTCAGCATGTGCCAAGTGCACCATGGTAAAAAGTACTGTGTGCTGAAAATGCGGCCATGCTAAAAATCCTGTGCTGCCCACACAGTGCAGGTTGGGGTGGGTGGGGCATTCACATTGTGAATTGTATGAGCCTTACTGGCACATTCTCCCTACTGATGTGCACCTTCAATGTTGTCATTAACTGCACACACTCTGATCGCACCAAGGACAACGAGCACAGGGGTGACGATCGACTCATGCTAGTACAGGGAGACATGCCAAGCATACCTCCGTTTACTAGCACAGGTTTGGCATCAACCTGCACTCATTTTCAGCACCAACCACATGCTAGCAATTTACCTTTTAGAAAACATGCCTTTTTGTTAATAAAATAGTCAGCTACATTTATTTAACAGAGAAGATATTTAATGATTTAAATATGTGGAGGGGAATTTTAGAAAGCATGCTCCAATGCAATCTGGGACATCCAGAGTAGAACGTGCAGAAAAATGCCAAGGATGTCTATGTCTCCAGCCAATTTCAGGAACATAGATGTCCCCACTCTGGATGTCTGTAGTCCCGTCCACATAGAGATCCCAGTTATAGAATAGTGGGGTGGGATGCGTTCCCCAGCACAGTTCATTGTCAACATGGGATACAGATTGGATAGGAGTTTACCTCCTTCTCCACACTCTCTGTATATTTGGCAGGAAAAATGGGCATTTTCCCACTGCCTATTCATGCCTGGGGCAGGTATAAACTAAGATGCAACAGGGCACATCTGCGATCAGTTAAGGATGTCCAAGTTCCTGGTAACTCCTCGGTCATGCCCCTGTTCAGTTTTGGGCATCCTCATGCTGGGGACGTCCACAGAACCAGCTTCTAAAATGGCTCCATGAATGTCTCCATGCTTTGGACATCTCTAAGCTCATTTTCAGACATCCAAAGCATGAATTGGGCTTCTAAAATAACCCCCATAGGGTTCCATAATTCTTTAACTTAAATGTTATTCACTGGTGTTCTTTAAGCCTTATTTAATTGATTTAATATGTAAAAAGAGTTATCAGCAATGGACTATTAGTGACTAAACTTAGGGGTATGTTTGCTAAACCGTCTTAACGTCGCAGAGGTGGTATTATCACGTGATAAGTGATCTAATGCACGATAATGTAACGTCACGTATTGCATGATAACGCAGCAGCAGCGTTAAGGCACACTAACGCTGTGAAATCCAGGTCTGAAGGGTGGAGTAAGGCTTCCCAGAGGGCGGAGAGAAGGGGTTAATGGGCGGAGAGTGGGAGGGGAGAGGCTCCAGGCACACTAATGCTGTGGAATCAGGGTCTGAACACTAACACCAGTGAAACCCTCGCGTTAAGGCACATTTGCAGGAAAGAGAAACCATTTAAGTCAGCAATGTGCAGCAAAGGCAGCGAAACCCAGAAAAGTGATAGATGTGATACATGTTCAGGGAACAAAGAGGCAAATAAACACATAAAAGGACCAGAACCACATCTAAAAGCCCAATAACCAAGCTGGCCAAAAGTGATATTAATCATAAACATAAAGCAACACCACTGACAAAGCTCAAAAAATAAGATATCATGTTTGGAAGGGTCTATTCTCTGTCCCCTACAAAGTGAATGATCCCACATTGAAATAGTGCTGATCAGGGTTTTTTCACGTCTATATTGGGCAGGTTTGTTATGGCGTGCACATGTGCAGTAACAGCAGAGTGGGCACGTAGGAAAGGGCAACTGTACTGATGCTGTAAATGGGATATAGAGGGCTGCAGGTGGCACTTGCTTTGGTCCAGTTGGGGCACGGTGAGTGTTAGGCAGATGCCTAGGAGGCACATAGGAATGCCGAAACTGTAAAGCAGCAAGACATCAACTGATGAGGGTCCAACATGGGCACGAGTGTGTGTCCCACAGTGTCACAGGGGAGATTACCCAGCAGGTACCCCCAAGGGC